>CANSZD010004256.1:600000-796906 GCA_947648045.1 Beta corolliflora
AAACTAGCATCAAACTACTCGTATTCATTCAATTTCAAGTGAAATGGCCTAAAATGGCCTATATTAGCCTATATTTGGTTCTATCTTTCCTTTTTTGTGTATTTTCAATCAAAACAACTTATAATCACATTATACTAACTATATATATGATGTTTGAGGTGTTTATAACTTAAACTAGCATCAAACTACTCGTATTCATTCAATTTCAAGTGAAATGGCCTAAAATGGCCTATATTAGCCTATATTTGGTTCTATCTTTCCTATTTTGTGTATTTTCAATCAAAACAACTTACAATCACATTAAACTAACTATATATATGATGTTTGAGGTGTTTATAACTTAAACTAGCATCAAACTACTCGTATTCATTCAATTTCAAGTCAAATGGCCTAAAATGGCCTATATTAGCCTATATTTGGTTCTATCTTTCCTATTTTGTGTATTTTCAATCAAAACAACTTACAATCACATTAAACTAACTATATATATGATGTTTGAGGTGTTTATAACTTAAACTAGCATCAAACTACTCGTATTCATTCAATTTCAAGTGAAATGGCCTAAAATGGCCTATATTAGCCTATATTTGGTTCTATCTTTCCTTTTTGTGTATTTTCAATCAAAACAACTTATAATCACATTAAACTAACTATATATATGATGTTTGAGGTGTTTATAACTTAAACTAGCATCAAACTACTCATATTCATTCAATTTCAAGTGAAATGGCCTAAAATGGCCTATATTAGCCTATATTTGGTTCTATCTTTCCTATTTTGTGTATTTTCAATCAAAACAACTTACAATCACATTAAACTAACTATATATATGATGTTTGAGGTGTTTATAACTTAAACTAGCATCAAACTACTCGTATTCATTCAATTTCAAGTCAAATGGCCTAAAATGGCCTATATTAGCCTATATTTGGTTCTATCTTTCCTATTTTGTGTATTTTCAATCAAAACAACTTACAATCACATTAAACTAACTATATATATGATGTTTGAGGTGTTTATAACTTAAACTAGCATCAAACTACTCGTATTCATTCAATTTCAAGTGAAATGGCCTAAAATGGCCTATATTAGCCTATATTTGGTTCTATCTTTCCTTTTTGTGTATTTTCAATCAAAACAACTTATAATCACATTATACTAACTATATATATGATGTTTGAGGTGTTTATAACTTAAACTAGCATCAAACTACTCGTATTCATTCAATTTCAAGTGAAATGGCCTAAAATGGCCTATATTAGCCTATATTTGGTTCTATCTTTCCTATTTTGTGTATTTTCAATCAAAACAACTTACAATCACATTAAACTAACTATATATATGATGTTTGAGGTGTTTATAACTTAAACTAGCATCAAACTACTCGTATTCATTCAATTTCAAGTCAAATGGCCTAAAATGGCCTATATTAGCCTATATTTGGTTCTATCTTTCCTTTTTGTGTATTTTCAATCAAAACAACTTATAATCACATTAAACTAACTATATATATGATGTTTGAGGTGTTTATAACTTAAACTAGCATCAAACTACTCGTATTCATTCAATTTCAAGTCAAATGGCCTAAAATGGCCTATATTAGCCTATATTTGGTTCTATCTTTCCTATTTTGTGTATTTTCAATCAAAACAACTTACAATCACATTAAACTAACTATATATATGATGTTTGAGGTGTTTATAACTTAAACTAGCATCAAACTACTCGTATTCATTCAATTTCAAGTGAAATGGCCTAAAATGGCCTATATTAGCCTATATTTGGTTCTATCTTTCCTATTTTGTGTATTTTCAATCAAAACAACTTACAATCACATTAAACTAACTATATATATGATGTTTGAGGTGTTTATAACTTAAACTAGCATCAAACTACTCGTATTCATTCAATTTCAAGTGAAATGGCCTAAAATGGCCTATATTAGCCTATATTTGGTTCTATCTTTCCTTTTTTGTGTATTTTCAATCAAAACAACTTATAATCACATTAAACTAACTATATATATGATGTTTGAGGTGTTTATAACTTAAACTAGCATCAAACTACTCGTATTCATTCAATTTCAAGTGAAATGGCCTAAAATGGCCTATATTAGCCTATATTTGGTTCTATCTTTCCTATTTTGTGTATTTTCAATCAAAACAACTTACAATCACATTAAACTAACTATATATATGATGTTTGAGGTGTTTATAACTTAAACTAGCATTAAACTACTCGTATTCATTCAATTTCAAGTGAAATGGCCTAAAATGGCCTATATTAGCCTATATTTGGTTCTATCTTTCCTTTTTGTGTATTTTCAATCAAAACAACTTACAATCACATTAAACTAACTATATATATGATGTTTGAGGTGTTTATAACTTAAACTAGCATCAAACTACTCGTATTCATTCAATTTCAAGTGAAATGGCCTAAAATGGCCTATATTAGCCTATATTTGGTTCTATCTTTCCTTTTTTGTGTATTTTCAATCAAAACAACTTATAATCACATTAAACTAACTATATATATGATGTTTGAGGTGTTTATAACTTAAACTAGCATCAAACTACTCATATTCATTCAATTTCAAGTGAAATGGCCTAAAATGGCCTATATTAGCCTATATTTGGTTCTATCTTTCCTATTTTGTGTATTTTCAATCAAAACAACTTACAATCACATTAAACTAACTATATATATGATGTTTGAGGTGTTTATAACTTAAACTAGCATCAAACTACTCGTATTCATTCAATTTCAAGTCAAATGGCCTAAAATGGCCTATATTAGCCTATATTTGGTTCTATCTTTCCTATTTTGTGTATTTTCAATCAAAACAACTTACAATCACATTAAACTAACTATATATATGATGTTTGAGGTGTTTATAACTTAAACTAGCATCAAACTACTCGTATTCATTCAATTTCAAGTGAAATGGCCTAAAATGGCCTATATTAGCCTATATTTGGTTCTATCTTTCCTTTTTTGTGTATTTTCAATCAAAACAACTTATAATCACATTATACTAACTATATATATGATGTTTGAGGTGTTTATAACTTAAACTAGCATCAAACTACTCGTATTCATTCAATTTCAAGTGAAATGGCCTAAAATGGCCTATATTAGCCTATATTTGGTTCTATCTTTCCTATTTTGTGTATTTTCAATCAAAACAACTTACAATCACATTAAACTAACTATATATATGATGTTTGAGGTGTTTATAACTTAAACTAGCATCAAACTACTCGTATTCATTCAATTTCAAGTCAAATGGCCTAAAATGGCCTATATTAGCCTATATTTGGTTCTATCTTTCCTTTTTGTGTATTTTCAATCAAAACAACTTATAATCACATTAAACTAACTATATATATGATGTTTGAGGTGTTTATAACTTAAACTAGCATCAAACTACTCGTATTCATTCAATTTCAAGTCAAATGGCCTAAAATGGCCTATATTAGCCTATATTTGGTTCTATCTTTCCTATTTTGTGTATTTTCAATCAAAACAACTTACAATCACATTAAACTAACTATATATATGATGTTTGAGGTGTTTTATAACTTAAACTAGCATCAAACTACTCGTATTCATTCAATTTCAAGTGAAATGGCCTAAAATGGCCTATATTAGCCTATATTTGGTTCTATCTTTCCTATTTTGTGTATTTTCAATCAAAACAACTTACAATCACATTAAACTAACTATATATATGATGTTTGAGGTGTTTATAACTTAAACTAGCATCAAACTACTCGTATTCATTCAATTTCAAGTGAAATGGCCTAAAATGGCCTATATTAGCCTATATTTGGTTCTATCTTTCCTTTTTTGTGTATTTTCAATCAAAACAACTTATAATCACATTAAACTAACTATATATATGATGTTTGAGGTGTTTATAACTTAAACTAGCATCAAACTACTCGTATTCATTCAATTTCAAGTGAAATGGCCTAAAATGGCCTATATTAGCCTATATTTGGTTCTATCTTTCCTATTTTGTGTATTTTCAATCAAAACAACTTACAATCACATTAAACTAACTATATATATGATGTTTGAGGTGTTTATAACTTAAACTAGCATTAAACTACTCGTATTCATTCAATTTCAAGTGAAATGGCCTAAAATGGCCTATATTAGCCTATATTTGGTTCTATCTTTCCTTTTTTGTGTATTTTCAATCAAAACAACTTACAATCACATTAAACTAACTATATATATGATGTTTGAGGTGTTTATAACTTAAACTAGCATCAAACTACTCGTATTCATTCAATTTCAAGTCGAAATGGCCTAAAATGGCCTATATTAGCCTATATTTGGTTCTATCTTTCCTTTTTTGTGTATTTTCAATCAAAACAACTTATAATCACATTAAACTAACTATATATATGATGTTTGAGGTGTTTATAACTTAAACTAGCATCAAACTACTCATATTCATTCAATTTCAAGTCAAATGGCCTAAAATGGCCTATATTAGCCTATATTTGGTTCTATCTTTCCTATTTTGTGTATTTTCAATCAAAACAACTTACAATCACATTAAACTAACTATATATATGATGTTTGAGGTGTTTATAACTTAAACTAGCATCAAACTACTCGTATTCATTCAATTTCAAGTGAAATGGCCTAAAATGGCCTATATTAGCCTATATTTGGTTCTATCTTTCCTATTTTGTGTATTTTCAATCAAAACAACTTACAATCACATTAAACTAACTATATATATGATGTTTGAGGTGTTTATAACTTAAACTAGCATCAAACTACTCGTATTCATTCAATTTCAAGTCAAACTACTCGTATTTATTCTTGGAAAATAGAGTGTATACCTAATTTTTCCATTCATAATTTCGATTAAGGATGGGGAAATGCATCATTGCCGAACATAACGGCGAATGATACATTACACCCGAATGGGGGAACACGGCGGGAACAAATGAAGAAGATCCTCCGGAAGCAAGATACCCAAAAATAAGTAACGGGAACCCATTCTCACTATTATACCCCTTTTGAATTTGAAATCAAGAAACCTATACCATCTAATCCATTGTAATAAATTTTGAACTTGACTATGATTGCTAGTTGGCCATGAATTTGGAATAATTAGACAAAACTTTAGCAATTTGTTGGTGATGTAAAAAAACCAAACAACTTGGTAATATCTGAGCAAAATATCTTATCGCACCATTGATAATGGACAACAAGGAGGATTTTCAATTTTGCTTTGGAGCCCTCCCCCTCCCCGACCCCCCTGCCACGGCCCCCTCCCCGACCCCTGCGGCCCCTCCCCCTCCCTCGACTTGGCCTCCCTCCCCTCCCTGCGGCCCTCCCCCTCCCTCCTCGACGCCTCCTCCCCTCCCGACCCCTACGGCCCCTCCCCCTCCCTCACCGACCTCCCCCTCCCCGACCCCTGACCCCCTCCCCCTCCCTCACCGGCCCCCCTCCCTCCCCGACCCCCCTGCGCCCCTCCCCCCCTCCCTGACCCCCGCAAAGCCCCGACCCCCGCAGCCCTCCCCACTCCCGACCCCTGCGCCCCCTCCCCCGACCCCTGGCTAGGGATGGGCAAGGGTCGGGTCCGGCCGGACCCTAGGCCGGACCCTAAATTTTTTGCGGACGGACCGGACCCTAAAGTGGAAAAATTGGACTCGACCAGCACCTTAGGGGTGCGGGAGGGTCCAAGCCTAAAATTCTTTATTTTGCCAAAAATACCTAAAAAAAATACCTCAGGAAAAAATACCCATAAATTACCCGAGAAAATTCGAAACAAAGGAAAAAAAATACAGGCGTGAGTGCGTGAGCTCGACTCGTGAGGCGATGAAAGATACAAAAACGAGCGAAAAAAATGAAACGAAAGAAATCGGGCAATGAAGCAGGTGAAACGATGAAACGAAGAAATCATGCGATGAAAGATACCCGACGTGACTCGTGAGGCGTCTCGGGAAGTCGGATTGTAGAAGTGTAGAGGCGGAGTGGTGAGTCTCTTGGACTCTCGCTCTCTCTCACAAAACGACGGTGAATAATGAGTTTATGACGCTTAGGTTTTCAAAGTGAAGGCGATGAGGCCCAAATGGTGTTTTAGTGTTTTATTTAGGTTTTAGTCAAAGTGTAGAAATCCCGGTTTGTTTTTAAAAAAAAAAATCAAATTTATATATTAAATAAGTTTAGTGGTCTAAGGGTAGTGGTCCGGGTCTAACAAATCAAGACCCGGCACGGACCTAAAAAATTAACTTGGACCCCGACCGGACCCGGACCCTTAGGGTCTGAAAAACTTGGACCCAGCCCTTAAATTAGGGTCGGGTCCAACAGGTCGGGTCGGGTTCTGGACCCATGCCCATCCCTACCCCCCGGCCCCTCCCCCTCCCCGACCCCCGCATGCCCTCCCCTCCCCGACCCCCGTAGCCCCTCCCCTCCCTGATCCCCCCGCGGCAGCCTCCCCTTCCCCGACCCCGCAGGCCCCTCCCCTTCCCCGACCCCCTGCCACGCCCCATATATAATTTCCGCCATGAGAGTTGAATTCATGGGATAAAAACTTGCCAAATATAAGGAAGAAAAAGTACAATGATGTCGAAGAAGAACCATACATCAAGAAAAGAGATGACCATTGAAACCCCAAGATGAGTATAATAGCTAGACCACATCCAACAAATAAAGTGCGGATGAACAATTTTTTGGGTTTAGTTTCATCACTACACAAATTGTTAAAAAAAAAAAGAAATTAGCACCGCTTACCACGGCGAAATGTAGGTCCAGGCAAGAGTAGATGCAAGTTAAGTCGCCCAAGTTCGTGCCCGAAGTTCACTCTCCCCGAAAAAAACCCAACCTGTTAGGGTTTGGTTGATGAGTACAAAAAAATTTTTAAAAAGAGAAAATAAAGCTTACCGCCGGCGGAGTGAGGTGGAGATGGGGTCGGCGACGTTGGTCTGGAGGAAGGAGGAGAGGCGGTGGAGGTGGAGTCGACGGAGTTTCGTCGTTGCAAAATCGCCCAAATTCCCTCCTTTTTGTTGTTGAAAAAAACCCGATCGAAAGACTTAAATTAAACCCCCCTTTAGAAATCAATGACGGTTTCGACCGTCGCCCAAGCTACAAAAAATTACCTTTACTTCCACAAAATCAACGACGGCTTTTAGCGGTCGTTATTTTATTACCGAAGCGCTAAACCGTCGTTATATGCTACAAGCGCCGTCGGTGATCAACGACGGCTTCAAGCCGTCGCTTTTTTTTTATATACCGACGGTTTTGTTAGCCGTCGTGATAGGCCGTCGTTATTTTGTGATTTTCTTGTAGTGATTCAAATATCATAATAATAGTTTTTTAGTTTCTCAATAAGTGTGAAGGAAAAAAAAAAAGGCTTTTAAAAAAAATATAAGACACGCGCTATATGCCTAATAAGTATAACTATTAAGGTTGGCAAGTCAATAAAAATAAAGAAAAAAAATTATCAAGTAATAAAATTACTCCATTTATTTTAAGAAAAATTGTATTACTACCAAATAAGAGATATCATTATAAGAAAAAAAATTATATGATTCATATTCTAATACTATATTTTTCATACATCTCAAAACAACTTGTGTGGCATGTTCAGTCCTTTGAAAGTACTTATATATGCAATGGCGGTATTCTAAAGTGGCAAAGTGGTTTTGGACACCCATGATCCATTGAGATTCATTCCTATATTGATTTCATTTGTCCCTCCCCTCTTGTAACCCTAAAATTACCTATACAAGCTAAGGCTCATAGAGGCTCAAAATAAATCTCAAATGTATCAAGTATGGAAATTCTCTTACAAGACAAAGGCTTTCCATGCTTTATAAAGCAATGAGACACATACACAGGACCAAAACTCTGGATGTCAAGGCTCAGTTATGAATGCCAAGGATAGGCTATGAAATGAGAAGTTGTGGATGGTATAAGTTGTAGAAGACATTTTCAAAGCAATACAAAGAGTCCTCAATCCCCAAGGCCCAAGGGTCATCCCAAGGCTCTATAAAGGTTCTGGATCAATAACACAGTCAGCTTCGAAAAAAATCAAGAAACTGCCCCAAATTAGCCGAATTTGAAGCCTACAAAACAAGATTTCGAACATTACAGAGGCTCTGAAAATAAACCCCATAGGAAGCATCGCTCCTAGAGTCACAGGTTGTCATTTGAATGCTAATCCATGCCTAAGTACAAGCATATTGTGGTCTTGGAAGCTATTTTGGGATTTAGTAGAAGTTATAAAAAAACAAGATGTAAAAGGTGTTTTAAAGCAGTGTAGATAGTACCAATTAACCATCCGAGAATCCTCCTAAGATGATATCGTGATTACCTCGAGAAGGATGTAGATAAAAAAATTGTTGGGTCTGGAAAAGTTCATAATTATCCCTAAAGTAGCCAAATTTGAAAGTTATATTTCATGCTTTCTGACAGTTCTGGGACCAGGGTAATATACCATATTAGATGCATCCTAGGATCACATGATACCATTTGAAATCATCTTCATGTCTAAAAACATACATAAGTGGCCTTTGGCGATAGAGTTGAACTATATACAAAAAAAAATTATAGAAGGTATTTTGAGTCAATGTATACACTTTTTCCCTTTTCCGGGCCATTCTCGATTTCTATGGGCTCGATGACGTTTTTCGTCCCAGACCTTCCTTGGGGCCTCAGGTGCCTAAGGATGCCCTAGGTGCCTCCGACCTTCCTTCATTGCCAATTTTTACTTCGCTTGACACCGCATTCGCTGGTATCCGAAGGGCCTCCAGATGGCATCTCATGCCCCTTGCGAGGCACGGGTATGCCTCCAAAGGGCCTCCTAGATTCCTGGGGTGCACCCCACAGGCACCAGTGCCCGGGGTCCCGTGGGCCCCCGGAATTGTGGACAATAATCCACACTTTTCCCGTTTTCAGGCCATTTTTCAACTTCTTTGGGTCCGGAAACATTTTTCGTCCCGTACCTTTCTAAGGGCCTCGGGGTGCCTAGAGATGCCCTCTGGTTCCTTGGACCTTCCTTTGTTGCCAACTTTTGCCTTTCCCTAGCTCGCTTCGCACCGCCCTTGCTAGGCTCCGAAGGGTCTCCGGATGACATCCCATGCCCCTTCCGAGGTACGAGTGTGCCTCCAACGCACTTCCCACGGCTCTGGGGTGCACCCCATGGGCACCGGTGCACGGGTCCCATGGGCTCCCAGAACCCGTGGACTATAATCCACACTTTTTCTCATTTTAAGGCCATTTTTCGACTTCTCTAGGTCCGGCGACTTTTTTCGTCCCGGACCTTCTTAAGGGCCTCGGGGTGCCTAAGGATGCCCTCGGCCCTCGGGTGCCTTGGACGTTCCTTCGTTGCCCGCTTTTGCCTTTCCCTAGCTCACTTCGCAACGCCCTCGATAGGCTCCGAATGGTATTCGGATGACATCCCATGCCCCTTCCGAGGTACGAGTGTGCCTCCAAAGCACCTCCCACGGCCCTGGGGTGCACCCCATGGGCCCCGGTGCCCGGTCCTTGTGGGCGCCCAAAGCTGTGGACAATAATCCACACTTTTTCCCGTTTTCAGGCCATTATTCGACGACTTTTTTCTTCCCGGACCTTCTTAGGGGCATGGGGTGCCTAAGGATGCCCGCATGTTCCATGTAGCTTTCTTCTTTGCCGACTTTTGTCTTCTCTTGGTTTGTTTGGCACTGCCCTCGCTTGTCTCCAAAAGGCCTCCGGACGGCATCTCATGCCCCTTCCGAGGCACGAGTGTGCCTCCAAAGGGCTTTCACGACCTTTAGGTGCACCCCACGGGCACTTGTGCCCGGACCTCGTGGGTGTCTGGTGCTGTGGACTATAATCCACACTTTTCCCGTTTTCGAGCCATTTTTCGACTTCTCTGCCACCTGAGAATCATCCAAAGAATCCCAAGGCCCTGAAAAAGGTTTTAAAATAAAAAAAATTCACCGGCTCCAATAATGTCAAAAGATATGGTCCTATGAAAAACTAATTTGAAGATTACGGCAAACTTTTCAGATATTCGAAAAACAAATCTCATGGGATGCATCTTTAGGTCATAGAAGACCATTTGCAAGCATCTCAAAATCGTAGGGTTATGTTGAGAGGCGTCTAGCTAGAGTTAATTCTAGTTGGATTGTAATGTCCAATGATGGCAATGTTCAATGAGTGATACATGATGATATGTGAAAGCAAAGTTATCGAAAGGAGTGCAAGTGCCAATGTTTGAGAGGGCCAAACAAGATCTTAAAGGGGACATCCAAACAATGAAAGCTAAGTTATAAAGGAGGGCATGTATAGGCTAAGGAATATTTGAAACGAGGTATAAACAACATTTTAATTCAATATGGAGGCTCCAACCACCCAAGAAACACTCAAGCTATCTCGAACCCTTTGAAAGCTCCTCGCTGAAAAATATAGTTCAATCTAGAGAATGCATGAATTCACCACTTTTAAACGCTATAATACATGATTTTGGCTCCTTCTCGAGGTCTGAGAAGACCACCGCCAGTGGATGAATCCTAGGGCATGTAGGAGGCTGAATACTAGTCCATGTATGCTTAAGAACGAGATACAATGACTTTCCATGTTATTTTGGGGTCAAATGGAAGATATACAAAACCAATTTTAGAAAGCATTTAAGGTAATTGTTGAAAGTGAGTTAACAATACATATAAAATAACATATGGAGATCAATTTCGGATAAATTAATATACACATTTCTTATATATCTATAATTTTAATCGATCTTTATATGTTCTTTTATATGTATTGTTAAAATTCTATCGAAATTCGTATACTGTTACAAATTTTGTATAATAGGACTGAAGTTATATATTGTGTAGATTGCACAACCTAAAACACCAGTTTTAGTACTATAAAAATAGCTTATGTATATAGTTTTTACATTTTTTGGCAAAACATTGTATGATAGGAGGAATTATAGTACTTTATATTCATTTTAGGAAAAAAACTTAATGATTGTTTCGAGCATTATCCTAGGTTGTTGCGTGTCGATATCGCAAGTCGCAACCTAAATTACCAGTTTCACTACCCATCAAGCTATCAATAAAATGAGTTCCCTCTAGGTTTTCCTTAGGAGGGTTTGGCTAGTCTCGATACTAGGGTTTCCTCTTCGGGGGTGAGTGTTCGTGGTATCGGGAATCCAAATCTGACAATCATGGACGCTGAAAACAATGATGATAATGGTTTACCTAAGCAAGATGGTGGGGATCAGGTGAAAGGTAAGAATAAAAATTGAGATGAGGGAGTTTTAAGCCTGTCAAAGGTTGATGTAATTAAACCGATTGAATGGGTGGAAGAAGACTCGGAGGAGGAAGATGCTAGAACGGAATTAGGGTTAGTGGGGGCGAATATGGACGAATAGACATATTAATCAGCGGCTTTTATATCGACTATGAAGAATATTTGGCAAGCGAAGTATGAGGTCGATATTAAGAACATTGGAAAGAATCACTAGTAGAATTTTTGCTTATTCTTTGCGGTGGAATTCTTGCGGTTTTACCCATACGTGACAATAAATCACGTCGAAAAGAAAAGGTAAAATAGAAAATACACCTATTGCTGCGGTTCCCAGCCAAAACCACAGCAATAGATGTCAACGGGAAAAAATTTCAAATTTGGTTGACTGTTTGACCAGTTTTATTGTTGCGGTTTCGGCTCGAAACCGCAGCAATAGATTAAAATATTTTAATCTATTGCTGTTGTTCCTACAAAAAACCGCAGCAATAGACTTTAGGATTTAATAAAACACGTATGCCCAGTGGCAGTTAGGGTTCTCTCACCTTTTACTTCTCACTCTCTCAGCCGTTTTCTCACTCTCTCACCTTCTATCATCTCATTCTCCTCTCATCTCTCATCTCTCATCTCGTCGGTCTTCATCGATCTCGGCGGTCTTCTCTCATCTCGTCAGAAATCCTCGCAACAGCTAATCCTTGCAACCGAAATCGTCTTGCTCAGCATCGATCTCGCTCAGCATCACCGAAATCGTCTCGCTCATCTCGCCGGTCTTCATCGATCTCGCCGGTCTTTCTTGGCTCGTCTCTAGATCTCGGCGTTGGTCGCCTGTCTTCATCTTCAATCTCGTTTGTTTTTCGTTTTTGTTTCTTATTTTTTTGATTTTAGTTTCTTAGTTTTCTAATTTATTTTTCATAGATTTATTTTTTTTCGTTTGTTTTTCTTACTCAACTCGCTGTATGTAAGTTTCTCTCGTTTTTCTCTTTCTGCTGCTTCCAATTTTATTTGAAATCTTGATGTTTTCTTTTTTTTTTATTTAATTCCTGTTTAATATGTTGGAATAATGTCACTGAATGTTGAATGTTGTTGATCGATCATAGTTAGGGTTAATATTATTCAGTTGTGAAACGATATAATTTGTTTAGAACGAACTATTTTCGATTTTCTGTATTTCTTTTTGATTTGTTAAGCTACCTGATCACTGCGTTGATTGATCGAGATTTGTATCCTCGTATGTAATTTTTAAAACGGTTTTTTCACCATATACCCATGACAGATTTTTTTTGCACCATATACCCTTTCAACTTTCCAAATTCACCATATACCCCTCACGTTTGAAAAAATACATCCACTTACCCTTAATGACTAACGGTGTTAACGTCCGTTAGTCATTAACCCCCTAATTTCCCCTTAACTCTAATTAACTAACCTAAATCCTAACCCCCTCTAACCTAATTAACCCAAAACTCTACCCTAATCCTCCTTTAACCCTAATCAACCCTAAACCCCTAACCACCCCTCCCCCCACCCCACCACTTCCCCCCACAGTCGCCACCCCCTCCCCGCAGCCCCACCCCCGCAGCCCCCACCCCCCTCCGCCGCCCCCACCCCCTCGGCCCCTCCCCCCGCATCCCAGCCCCCGGCCCCTCCCCCTCGGTCCCGCACCCCCCTCCCCTTCCCTCGCAACTTTCCGTCGCACCAAACCCCCCCCCTCCCCCTTTTCTCATATCCGGCGGTGATGAATGAAAAAACTTTAATGTCGACGACCCATAATTTCGACGCAACCTGCATTTTTCTCTCGGATCCTAGCAATTGACGACTTTAATGTCGGCGACCCCGATTTTTCGATTTTTTTGTTCCTTGAGGGGTGCGATTCAACAAGGGAAGGGGTTGGTGCGTGGCCTCGGGAGGCTTGCGTGGGGAGTGGGGGAGGGGGGCCTTTGAGGTGGTGGTGGTGGAAGGAAGGGCTGCGTGGGGGAGGGGGGAGGGCTGCATGGGGAGGGGAGGGGGTCGAGCGGGGTAAACGGGAGAAGGGGTGGGGGTGGAGGTGGTGGTGAGGAGGTGGTGGTGGTGAGGGGGGTGGTGAGGCGGTGATGGGGGCAGTGGGGGTAAGGGGTGGGAAGGGGTGGTTAGGGTTAGGGCCCAAGTTAGTGTATTAGATTAGGGTTAGGGTTAGGATTAGGGTTTGATTTAGGTTAGTTAAGTAGGGTTAGGGGAGAATTAGGGCCTAATGACTAACAGAAGTCTAACACCGTCAGTCAAAAGGGTAAGTGGATGTATTTTTTCGAACGTGAGGGGTATATGGTGATTTTGGTAAGTTGAAAGGGTATATGGTGCAAAAAAAAATTGTCAGGGGTATATGGTGAAAAAACCGTTTTTAAAATGTAATAATTCAAGGAGAAATGTAGGCAAAAAGGGGGATAAAACAGGTAATAGTTAAATTAACTCCAGTACCTAAAGGCTTGGATGAGGAATAAAAAGGCAAATTTATAATGTTAAAAGTTGCCTTTTGTTATTGGAGTTGATTTATAATTGCCAGAATTTCAAAAAAGAATAAAAATTGTTTTTATCTTTACCTACCTATTGCTGCGGGTCCTACCCAAAACCGCAGCAATAGGCTGCATTTTTTTATTAAAAAACATACATGTTGCTGCGGTTTTAGGTAGGAACCGCAGCAATAGGTTGCTCTATTGTTTCGGTTAAAAACAGCAACAATAGGTAATTACCTATTGTTGCGCCCTTAATTGCGGCGCGACTAAAACCGCAACAATAGGCCACTTAATGACCGCCGCAATTAGCTTTTATTCAACTAGTGAATTTGTTCGTCTTTTAATTCCATCACTGGAAAGATAAGCAATGGGTTCTTGAAGGACAGCCGTGGCACTTCGATCAACATGTTATCCTGAGGAATAATATTCAAGGTAACTGTAAGCCATCTGACATTCAATTACGGGAGTTTCCTATATGGGCTAGGGTTTATGACTTTCCCTTTAAGGGGAGATTAAATGTAACGAATGATAGGGCAATTGGAAACAAGATTGGAACTTTTGTTAAAATGGATGACTCTGGTGCAATGGGGATTGATAAATTTGTGCGAATTCGTGTGTTACATGATGTTCGCAAACCTCTAGTATCGAATATTCGAGTGAGAATGAAAACAGGGGTGGAGGAGGCACTAGTAGAATAAAAGCTAATTGTGGCAGTCATTAAGTGGCCTATTGCTGCGGTTTTAGTCGCGCTGCAATTAAGGCCGCAGCAATAGGTAATTACCTATTGCTACGGTTTTTAACCGTAGCAATAGAGCAACCTATTGTTGCGGTTCCTACCTAAAACCGCAGCAATAGGTATGTTTTTTAATAAAAAAAATAAAGCCTATTGCTGCGGTTTTGGGTAGGACCCGCAGCAATAGGTAGATAAAAACAAAAACAAATTTTTTTTTAAAAAAAAATTCTGACAATTATAAATCAACTCCAATAACAAAAGACAACTTTTAACATTATAAATTCGTCTTTTTATTCCTCATCCAAGCCTTTAGGTACTCGAACTAATTTAACTATTACCTGTTTTATCCCCCTTTTGCCTACATTTCTCCTTGAATTATTACATCTAAAAAATTACGTACGAGGATACAGATCTCGATCAATCAACGCAGTGATCAGGTAGCTTAACAAATCAAAAAGAAATGCAGAAAATCGAAAATAGTTCGTTCTAAACAAATTATATTGTTTCACAATTGAATAATATTAACCCTAACTATGATCGATCAACAACATTCAACATTCAGTGACATTATTCCAACAGATTAAACATGAATTAAATAAAAAAATACGAAAACATCAAGATTTCAAATAAAATTGGAAGCGAGAGAAGAGAAAAAACGAGAGAAACTTACATAAAGCGAGTTGAGTGAAAAAAACAAACGAAAAAAAATAATTCTAAGAAAAATAAACTAGAAAACTAAGAAACTAAAATCAAAAAAATAAGATACGGAAACGAAAAACAAACGAGATTGAAGATGAAGACAGGCGACCAACGCCGAGATCGGGGCGACGACGACCAACGCCGAGATCGGGAGACGAGCCAATAAAGACCGGCGAGATCGATGAAGACCGGCGAGATGAGCGAGACGATTTCGGTGATGCTGGGCGAGATCGATTTTGAGCAAGACGATTTCGGTTGCGAGGATTTCTGACGAGATGAGAGAAGACCGGCGAGATCGATGAAGACCGACGAGATGAGATATGAGAGATGAGAGATGAGAGATGAGAGATGAGAGGATGAGAGGAGAGTGAGAGGATAGAAGGTGAGAGAGTGAGAAAACGGCTGAGAGAGTGATAAGTAAAAGGTGAGAGAACCCAAACTGCCACTGGGCGTATGTGTTTTATTAAATCCTAAAGTCTATTGCAGTGGTTTTTTGTAGGAACCGCAGCAATATATTAAAATATTATTGAAAAAGTATTATTTTAATCTATTGTTGCGGTTTCGAGCGGCTCGAAACCGCAGCAATAGAACTGGTCAAACAGTCAACCAAATTTGAAAATTTTTCCCGTTGACATCTATTATTGTTGCGGTTTTGGCTGGGAACCGCAGCAATATGTGTATTTTCTATTTTACCTTTTCTTTTGACGTGGTTTATTGCTGCGTATGGGTAAAACCGCAGCAATTCCACCGTAGCAATAAGCAAAAATTCTACTAGTGAGGACTTTGAGGTTAAGTACGAGAGACCGCCAATGTTTTGATTTTTCTGTGGAAGAGTAGGTCATGGCACCAAAGACTATGATGTGGAGGGAGAGGATGATGAAGTAGAAATCAAATATGGGGGTGGTTAAAAGCATCACCAAGGAAAATAGGTGATAGTGGGGATAAAAGGCGTGAGAGGAAGGGAGAAAATTCTTGTGCAAGAGCCCTCTTTATCACGAAGCCAAAGGGAAGAAATGGTAATGAGGCCCAAGAGGGAGTGAATGCAGTTGTAGAGATGCTGGATAAGTGGAAGATTAAGTAGAAAGGGGAAGAAGAGAAGCAAGTTAGTAATGAAGGGAAGGTAGGGACCGAAGAGAAGGGTGTTGAGGAAGGTAGAAAACAAAGTGAAGAAAGGGAAATAGAGCAGGGGAGGTGTACATAGCAGCTCCCAATGTGATCGAGGACCCACACGTTTCTATGGTGAACCAGGAGGGAGAAATGCAAGGTAGGAAGGTTAAAAAATGGAAAAGAATGGACGGGCGGAGAGATAGGGTGGCTGGGAATCCAAGTAAAATGAGTGGTAAAAGCAGTTTGCAAATGAAGGAAAAGAGCATGGAGTTGATGAGATGGAAATAGAGGAGTTGAGATTTTTAAAGAAAGTTGGAGTGGATGTTAATGTAGTGCTAAAGGCGAAGAGTGATGTGTCTCATGCGATGAAAATGTGGCGGGCCCCACGGATAGGGCTCTTTGTGATCAATGAAGCACATTCTTTTTTGGAATTGCGAGAGGGATGGGGATCCCCGCTGCAATTAGTGCATCAAGGAGATTAATCTCCGCGGAAAATCCCAAATGGTTTTTCTTTACGAAACAAAATTAAAAAAACATGAGATGTTCATTGTTAAAAAAGAAACTAAAGGTCGAATAAATGCTAGTTGTTAAGCTGTGAGGGGGGAGGGAAGGAAGAGAAGAGGGGGCTTGGCACTCTTTTGGAAGCATGAGATAAATATTCAAGTGACATCTTTCTCTATGAATCATATTGATGTAATGGTGGGGGGATGACACGAGTGGTGAGTGGAGATTTATGAGAGTGTACGGTTTCCTGGAAGAGGAGAACAAGGAAAAAACAGGCGCGTTGTCAAAAGCCCTTACTAGGGCTACGGAGGTTCCTTGGTTTTGTGGCGGCAATTTTAACCTCATGCATATGGCGAATGAGAAGAAAGGGGGTGATGGGTTTAAGATGCATGAAGCCAGAGATTCTAAGGAGTGCAATGGAAGCTTCTTAGGTTCATGGACATGGGCTTTGTTGGCTACGAATACACTTGGTCGAATAATAGGGGAGGGGATGCAAATGATCAAGAAAGGTTGGACAAAATTTTTGTGAATGAAATGCGGAAAGCTAAGTTTCCCGGGTCGTTTGTTTCTCATCTAACCAAGCGGAAATCTGATCATCTTCCGCTTGTGGTTAGTGTTCGTGGTTGTCAAGAAGTAAGGGAGAAACGTCACAAGACCAAACGATTCAGGTTTGAAGCAATGTGGTTAAGGGAGGATGAAAGTACGGAGGTGGTGAAAAACGCATGGACCCAAGGTGAGGATGCAGGGGTAAATCTTGCTCGAACGGCTAACAAGTGGCTGCTTGGAGAAGGAAAACCTTCGGTAACAATGCAAAAGAAATAAGGGCGTGCCATGCACCAAATGAAGGTCTTGATGGAAAAGGAGCCTACGGATGATACTATAAATCAAATGAGGAGTGTTGATGCTAGGATGGATGAATTAGAGAAGCGTGAAGAGGTGTACTGGCACCAAAGAAGCAGACAATGTTGGTTAGAGAGCGGTGATAAAAACACAAAAAAAAATCACCAAAAAGCTAATCAACGTGAACAACGGAATAATGTGACCCGAGTTAAAGATGAAGCGGAGAATTGGTTTGATGATGAGGACGAAATCACATAGTGTTTTGCTTCATATTTTGAGAATTTATTTGACTCGAGCACAAATTGTGACATGGAGCCAGTAATTAATCTTGTGCAGGCTATGATCGATGGAGATATGGTAGCGTGCCTAGCTGCTCCTTTTAGGCGTGATGAGGTGACTACGGCGCTTTCACAAATGCGTCCCGATAAAGCACCAAGCTCCAACGGTATGAATGCTATGTTTTATCAAACTTTTGGGGATAATATTGGTGAGGACGTTACTAATAAAGTGTTGAATATGTTGAATAATGTTGATAATATTGGTGTCGTTAATCAGACTCGTATTGTTCTTATTCCCAAGAAAAAACATTGTGAGTCTCCTGTTGATTTTCGCCCGATAAGTCTTTGTAATGTCTTGTATAAACTGATGTCAAAAGTCCTAGCAAATGGAATGAAAAAAGTTCTCCCGGTAGTTATTCATGAGAGTCAGAGTGGCTTTGTGCCGGGAAGATTGATAACAGATAACGTGCTTGTGGCATATGAATGTTTTCATTACTTGAGAAAAAAGAAAAAAGGCAAGAAGGGTTATCTAGGGCTAAAACTTGATACGAGTAAAGCCTATGACAGAGTAGAATGGTGTTTTTAAGGTGTTTAATAGAGCTCTCCTTGCAAAACAAGCGTGGCGGATACTAACCATGCCTAACTCTCTTATGACTAGAGTGTTAAAGGGTAAGTATTTCCCTTCGACAAAATTTTTTGAGGCTCGATTGAACCCCAACAGCAACTTTACTTGGAGATTTATAATATTGGCCAAGAACGTGATGATGAAGGGAGCGTGCAAAGTAATAGGTGATGGTCGAGAGACTCGTATATGGCATGACCCTTGGGTCCCCGGGTTGCCAAATTTCAGTATCCAAACTAGTGAGGCCGAAGACAGTGAAGTGCTACCCCAACATGTAAGTGATCTGACCCTTCAGGGAGAGTGGAACATAGAGCTGCTTGAGAGTCTTTTTAGCCCGTATGAAGTTCACAAAATAAAGAAAATTCCAGTACTGATCTCCAGCATTCAAGACGAGTGGATGTGGCAACATACGAGCAATGGCAAATACACGGTTCATAGCGCATACTACCTTGAATTATTAGAGGAACGCAAAAACTCGTCTGCTGCTTATGAAGGCCCGAAAAAGAGTGTCGAAGAGGCTTTGGGAGTCAAAAATCCCTCCAAAGGTTAAGATGTTTGGCTGGAAATTGTTGAGAAATGGTGTCCTAGTTCAGAATAACTTAGCGAGTAGAGGAGTTCCCATTGAAACAGGCTGCCAAAGATGTGGAGATGCAGATGTAACTGTCGAGCATATGCTGATGAAGTGCGAAGAAAGTAAGCGGGCGTGGTACTTTTCACCGCTTAGAATTGATATGGAGAAGACGGGGCATGTTCTTGTTCGAGATTGGATTGAAATGCTTGCGGAGAACAGAAAAGAGGATAATTGGTGGATGTTGTTTTGGATGATGTGTTGGAATGTGTGGTTAAGCAGGAATGCGTGGGTTTTTTAGAGAAAAAGAGTGGAGTTTGTGGAAGTGGTGAGTAGAGATGTGAGAGGTGCTATGGAGTATGGGAAGGCTAATGGTGATGGGGAGAGTGTGCTGGAAAGAAACATTGAGGAGGTGAGATGGAGTGGCCTAGGGGTGCTTATCGAACGAGTCGAGCCCGAATAGCACTGGGCTCGGCTCGAGCTCGTTTAACTTTTCATGGGTTCGTCTCGGCTTGGGTCGTGAGCTCGACGTGCTTGGGGGAGCTGAGCTCGGCTCGAGCTCGTTTAACTTTTCGCTCGACTAGGCTCGAGCTCGTTTTTAGGCTTGGCTCGAACTCGGGTTCGATTATGGGCTCGAGCTCGATTATGGGCTCGAGCTCGTTTGGAAATTTTATTTTGCGAAAAATCTGTATATACCTTAGTTGAGTTAATATTTTAAAAGAAATACTTAATATAATTTTCAATATATAAATAATTTTTTAATATAAATTTTTTTTTAATATAAAATATTTTTTTAGTATAAAATATTAATCGAGTTGTTCACGAGCTTTTCGAGCCGAGCTTTGCTTAGCTCAGCTCGGCTCGTTTAGGTCTCGAGCCGAGCTCGAACTCGAGCCGAGCTTTGACCGAGCCGAGCCCGAACTGTTCGCGAGCTTGTCAGGCTCATTATCACCCTTAGATTGGCCCACCTGAAGATTTTTACAAGCTAAACACGGATGTTGCAGTGTTGCAGGGGAAAAAGATTGGTATGGGAGGTGGTGCGTGACTTTACTGGGGATGTTATGATGGCTACATGCTCTTCGATGGAAGGTATTGAGGATACAGACATAGCCGAGGCTTTAAGTACAAGACATGGGCTGCAGATTGCCATTGAAGTTGGACTAAGAAGGTTGATTGTGGAGGTAGATTACTATAAACTCTTCAGCCACTTGAAGGAAGGAAGATGTGACCCTTCTCCCTTTGGAAGAATTGTTCATGATATCATTGATAGAGCTAAGCAATGTACTCAGATCTCTTTCTCTCATGTTGAGAGGCAAGGTAATAAGGTGGCACACCAACTAGCTCAAATGTGTAATGTTGTTAGGAATATGCAGGTGTGGTTAGAAGAAGCTCCAATGGAAGTTATAGTGCTGTAATGGCTGATAAGCCTTCCTCTTAATAATATCTTCATATTTCCAGTCAAAACAAAAATAAGTTGTTGCGTGTCATACAATCAGATTTTGGTGAACAATCGTTGTGATTAAAATTTATGTGACGTCAATTTGATATAAAAAAATATTAGTAAAAAAAGAGGTGATAAACCATTTACTTTATTTTTAGTCATTTATATATCGGTTTTTTCACCAAATGCCCCCGAGTTTTCGGTTTATTCACAAGGTACCCTCGCACTTTTGAAAATACACGGGGTACCCCTCAGTTTCAACATAATCCACCCAAATGCCCCTAATGACTAACGGTGTTAACCGCCGTTAGTCATTAACCTTAATTTTCTGTTTTAAACCCTAATTAACCCTAACCCTAACCCTAAACACTAACCCTAACCCCTAAACCTAAACCCTAACCCTAACCCCTAAACCTAAACCCTAACCCTAACCCTCCCCCACCCTCCCACCACCCCCTCCCCCCACCCCTCCTACCACCCCCACCCCCGCGGCTCCTCCCCCCCCGCCCTCCCGCAGCCCCACACCCCGGTCGACCCTCCCCGCCCCACTCCCGACACCCCTTCCCCAGCTGTCCCCAGAACCCACCCACCCACCACCCGCCAACCCCCCTTCCCAACCCCGCACATCCCCTGCGCCTCCCCCGCCCCAGTACCCCCTCGCGCCTTCCCCCACCCCCACTGGCCCGACTCGATTTCCCCCACCGCCCCTTGTCGAATTTTTCGCGGTAAACCCCTCCACCCCCTTGATTTTCGCGGCCCACGGCGTGAAGTAGAGGAGGGTGAGAAGAAAGCAACGCCGGGGTGGCTAAACCGGGTTTCCGCGGCGTGAGTAGAGGAGGGAGAGAAGAAAGCAACGCCGGGGGGTGGGGAGCGAAAATCGATGAGGGTCGGGGAGAAAAGTCGACGGGGTGGGAGGAAATCGAGTTGGGGCTGCGAGGGGTGGGGGAAGGGCGAAGTGAGGGGGTACAGGGTGGGGGGAGGGGCGGGGATGCGCGGGTTTGGGAAGGGGGGTTCTTTGGCGGTGGTGGGTGGGGGGACTTTCTTGGGACAGTGGGGAAGGGGTGTTGGGAGGGGGGGGAGGGTCGACGGGGTGGGGGGGCGTGGGGGGCTACGGGAGGGTAGGGGAGGGGGAGGTTGCTAGGGTGGGGGTGGTAGGAGGGTGGGGGAGGGGGTGGTGGGAGGGTTAGGGTTAGGGTTTAGGTTTAGGGGTTAGGGTTAGAGTTTAGGTTTAGGGGTTAGGGTTAGTGTTTAGGGGTTAGGGTTAGGGTTAGGGTTAGGATTAATTAGGGTTTAAAACAGAAAATTAAGGTTAATGACTAACGGCGGTTAGTCACTAGGGGCATTTGGGTGTATTATGTTGAAACTGAGGGGTACCCCGTGTATATTCAAAAGTGCGAGGGTACCCGGTGAATTTCGTGAAAACTCGGGGGCATTTGGTGAAAAAACCGTTTATATATTAATATATCTTTCTAACTTAAATACTTGATTATCTTTAAAGAACGACAGTATCATCATTATTTTGAGAAAATAACCTCATGATTATTCATACATGAGGTTGCATGTTCAAGACTTTATGTGATAATATTTTATTTATATTTTTTAGTTGTATGATGTTGATGACTTGATGTAGAGTAAGGGTCATTAGAAGAGATAAAGTGCAGTAAATAATATACTTTACTATTAAATATTACTAATGTTTCTTAACAATAATACTTACATTGATTTTAACACTTTATAACAAGCTATTATAATCTCCTTAGATAATTATCTTAAAAGAACAATGGCCAAGTAATGCGACAATAGTAGTTACATCTTGCATGAATCATGATATAACTCCTTTACTTATACTCTTCGAATAAAAATTATAATTTGTGTTAGGAGCCGACTAGCCGAGACTTCCATATATAAATGCATTATGCATGGTGAAAAGATTTGAGTTGCATGAATATATAATGTAGCAGCCGATGTAGAATGGGATATTATTATTAATTATTGCTTAGGTGGACTTACCTTTCTTCATGCAACCTAAATTTATACGATATATGATCGTAATAACTAATAAGTAGTCATTATTTGATGTTTGAAATAATTCTTCTTTTTTATCCTTGAATGGATAATACACTATAGTCTATTCCAACACCTACTTTGCTGTTTCAACGGCTAAACAAGTGTTTGATTTGGGGCGAACAATATGGATAAGTATGATCGATCCAGTCAAACTAGTAGGTGCATCGTCTTAGAAGACACGGAAAAAGAATACGACGAGTAATCATTTAGGATTATCAAGTTGTTGATTCATGCTATCAATGGGAAGAAACTTGAGGCAATTTGATAGATTTATCTTACTCAAATAAATAACTAATTATATTGCAGGCAAGCAATGATATTTAGCCATATTTTCTATTGGGTTGAGTTTTTTTTTAAAGGTGATTAGCTAGGTATTAGAAATTATATAATAATACTTCATTATTACACGCTATCCAAATTCCAATGCACATTTTGTTCCTTCATATCTTTAATTATTGAAAGTTGATTTTATGAAAGAATGCATAAGATCCCGTCAAAAAAAAAAAGAATGCATAAGACGAATTAAATAAGACAACACTTGATTATATTATTTCTTATACATTTTAAGGAAAATATGGGATAAGGTTAGATGAATAGTTATTACTCTGCGTATGTTGTATGTATTTGGAAATGGAGAAAGTATATGTCTTAAATATATACTTCCTCCGTTTTTTTTAACATGTTACACTTTGACATTTTACACTATTCTCAAATTTCACTTTGACCATCGTTTGTGATTTATACGTGAATAAAAATATAGTCATGTAGGATCTTGTTAGATTCGTCTTAATATGTACTTTTTATGATTTTTACAAATACAAAATTAGAGATTTACAAGTATGTTCTTAAAGTTTTGCATCAGCATGCATAAAAAGGGAAAGTGTAACATGTAAAAAAAACGGAGCAGGTATATCACATTAGGTACGTACTCGATTCAGATTTGGCTGGATTACTCAATGAGTGTTTCAATTAGGGCCATTTGTCACGTGAGAAGTAAACACCATATAGAGGATGTTGGAACACAAGGTGACACTCAAGAAGGGGGGGTTGAATTGAGTGGCTAAATCTAATCGATTTTCGCAAAAACACCTTTATGGCACAGTGCTGTGCACTGTGTTATTCACTCGTAAAATCTCCGATTGATGTTTTTTCTCAAACGAAACTTAATCAATCACTAAAACAATTATATCAAATAATAAAACACTGGAATTTAACGTGGTTCAATCTCACATCTGAGATCTACGTCCACACAAACTACTCTTTTATTATTTGAATCGTAAAATATCAAACTCTCGATACAATTCGATTCCCCCACTACTAACCCTAGTAGTGCTCCCCAACACTTAACCCTAAGTGTTGCTTCTCTCTATAATAATGAAATTACAGAAAGAAAAGATCCTCAAAAGCGAGCTTCTTATTCAAGCAAATTAGAGGACAATTACAAACGCTGTTTAGTTTCCTAATCTGACTAGAACTCTGTGATATACTTTGTGCCTTAGGAAATCGTTTTCAGCTCTCAAAAACCTTAAACTCTCTAATCTGAAAACGTGAATTATGAAACTGAGTTGCAATCCCTTTTATGCTTATTGACTAACCGAAAACCCTTCTGAAAAATATGTTTATCTTTTACTCCTTAGATTAAGGGATAAAGCTTTTTCCTTGTTAAAAACAAATTTTATCTTTTATAAAATCTGATTTCTCAAATTCTTATAGGATAAGGATTTCTCCAAATCTTATATTAACTAGATCAACTCTTTAAATCAGATTTCTTATCAAACAAACTTAATTACATTAGTTTTTATGATATATTTCGAAAACTCTTTTTCCAAAACTACATTTGACAATCTGATTTTTATCACAAACTTGTTTTACTCGGTTTTTATAACAAAACACGTTTTCATCAAAAATACGTTTTAACAATTCTTTCATAAACCGTTTTTATTAAAACTTGTTTTTCGAAAATCTTTTTCCTTTTATATAGATATATAAAATTAACATAATTATTTATTTCCTTAACTCTAAGAAAATAATAATTATCCTAATTTAATATTTCTATACTTGGCACATAATATATCACCTAGTTCAAGTATATTACATTTTGCATATAGTAACTAAACTTAGGAATATGAACTTGGGCTTCAATCTTGATTCTTCATTTCTTCAAAGTCTTCATTTAGTTACTCCTTTCTCAACCATCTGTAACCAACTTTCATACTCCAACATATTATATTATTTTGCATCATCAAAACTTAACATGCACATGCACAACAAATTCCCCCTTTTTGATGATGACAAACATTCAATATAATATTATTCAGTAATCACTTTTCCCCCTCAAAATATACACCATTATTCACAGTAGGGAAAGTAGCATAACATCATTCACAAACATGCACAATATCAAAACACCATAATCCAATAGCCAACATACCAAAGTACATATTATAATTTCCTTCCTAAAGCTAAGCATTATACCTATCTTCCCCCTTTTGACATTATCAAAATGGAGTGATAGCCAGGCAACTACACTGAGTGAGAAAGAGTTAGCAAAAAAAATGTCGTAGCTCCAACACGGAAGCTAGTGATGCTGGTGCTACAATTTCAACCAATTCACAATCTTCCAAAAAAATCACAAAAGTCAACCACAAAGCATCACCAAAAACAGTTGAAATGTAGTTTAGTTATCCAAAAACCAGAACCTCTTGAAAAATCAGGCAGCAATGTAAAATCAAGGAGTAGGAGGGTTGAGGAGTAAGTTGAAGGTGGACATAATTTGACGATGCTGCTGGCCCATCAACCGGTCCCGAGCACGATCACGAGCAAGTTGTTGAAGATACTTTTCGACATTAGAAACCCGCTCTTGCATCTAAAGACACAGCACACGCTTCTTTGGGCTGAAAGCCCAAGAAATCCTTTTTCAGCAACTCCCCACTCAGCACACACAATTCCATTTTGCTCAGAACACCATCACTCATAATATCCCGACTGCTCACACCTTTGGAAGTGGCTCCCAGAACATCATATGCCCGAAACAACTTAGTGAGCCACAACCCATATGGTAAAAAAGGAGGTGAAGATGACAAATTTTTCATGTGATGGATCATAAGATGAGGAAGGCTAATATGGTGTCCTTGATTTAGCAACCACAGCAGAACTTGGTCCATGATTAAACAGTCCCCACGATTCTCAACACGAGGAAGGAGTGTTTTAGTAACCATGCTACGGGCAAGCTTAAATTTAGCAGAGAGTAAGGAGGCAGGGAAGGTTTGAGCATGAGGGACAGGTTGAGCAGAAAGAGTGCGGGAAATAATGGCATTGTCAATCCCATCAATAAAGGGCCAAGTTTTGGTATTGTAATCAGTGAACCCTGCATATGAAACCCCTAAGGCATGGGCGAGGGTATGAACAGTAACAGAAATCTCAATACCATTGACAATGGAATTAAAACCAAAATCATCATCAAAGACCAAATTCTTGTAAAATTCTTGCACTTCACATTTATAGATTGCATCATAATAATCCAAGAGGGAATGCCAGCCTTGAGTAGTAATCGAATCAGCTAAAAATTGAAATTCGGGGCGGCGCAACCAAGAAGCCGGAAAAATTCGGCCGTGAAGAATTCTCACCCCGTGAGATGGGGCGGAAATGTTCGACCTCTTAGTGTTCTTGGAGGTAGAGGGACGAGATTTGGCTTTACCTGAGGGGGAAGAAGCCGATTTGAGCTTCTTCGTGAGTGGCGGCGATATGGCAGGCGGACCAGACGGCGTGTCTTGTGAACCGAAGCGGAGCGACTGGGGGAGGAGACGCAGCCAACGGTGAGGGTTCGGCGGGAGGGTGGGGAGGGCGAGTTTCGGTGGTGGGGTTGTTTAATGGGGGAGGAGGAGGGGTGTTTGAGGGTGGAGGTGAAGGGGGGTTTGCATGAGAGGGAGAAGGCGGTGGTGAAGAGGAAGGTGGGGAAGGGTTTTGTGTTTTCTTGGCTGGGGTTTTTTTCTTTGCCGGTGTTTTAGGTTTCGCCGGCGGTGGTCGAGTGGGTTTCTTGACTGGTGGTTTGCGGGTGGTCTTCACTTTCACCATGGTTAGGAAGTCTTGAGAACGTGAGTGAGGAAGAGGGTTGGAATTTGAAAAAAAATCTGAAGGAGAGAGAGAAAGTGGGAGAGGGAGAGGCAACGGGTATGGGGTAATAGGGGGCTGGGTTTGAGGAAAGGATGGGCTTCAGTGCTTAAGGAGTTGGGCTGGGCATTTAGTAGGAGAGGGTATGGGGCTGGTATGTAAGTGGTAAAATGGGCTGGTTGAGTGTATTTGAGTAGGGTTAGAAGAGGGAAGCTGCAAACTGACATTAGAAGGGGCCTGAACGTTTGAAATATTTTTACGAAAAACAAATTTGCAAAAACATTTTTATTTCAAAGCAACGTCAATTGGTTTTATAAAAAAAACTAGTGATGTATGTGGATTTTCAAGGAAATTAATGAAGCAACTTAGGTTGAAGTTATCAGGACAGCATCAATAGCTCTTGTGTGAGTCCTTAGAATTTCACATAGACTAGTTCTTTCCCAGTGTAACAAAACCATATACTTGGACTCCAATTGACATATTTAAGGAGGACAACAGGCATAATACTCAACTAAGTTCTAGAATTTAAACCCAAAGCCACCCTAAGTTTTTCAAAACGTTCACGAGCAAGTGGTTTGGTGAAAATATCGGCTATTTGTTCATTAGTACAAATGAATTCAAGTGCAACATTACCTTTTTCTACATTATCACGCAAAAAATGATATCTTATTTCAATGTGCTTGGTGCGTGAGTGTTGAACATGATTTTTTGAGATGTTAATTGCACTAGTATTATCACACATAATTGGCACATTATCAATCATAACTCCGAAATCTCGTAGTTGTTGTCTTACCCATAATACTTGTGCACAACATGAGGCAGTTGCAACATATTCAGCCTCGGCGGTAGAGAGTGCAACCAAATTTTGTTTCTTGGAGGCCCATGAGATTAAGCATGGACCTAAGAAGGTGGCCGTTCCAGATGTGCTCTTTCTGTCTACCAAAAACCCGGCATAATCTGCATCAGAAAAACCAATCAAGTTAAAATTTTCTTCTTTAGGATACCATAAGTACAGATGGTGGGTCCCTTCGAAGAATTCGTTTCACAACCTTAAAATGTGATTCTTTTGGGCATGACTGAAATCTGGCACAGAGGCACACACTGTGCAGAATATCTGGTCTACTAGAAGTTAAATAGAGAAGTGATCCAATCATACCTCTGTAAATTGTCTCATCTACTTTCTTACCATTTTCATCAAGATCTAGCTTGGTAGCAGTAGGTATCGGGGTAGAATGAGTCTTGGAATCTTCCATACCATATTTTCTTAAGAGCTCCTTCACGTATTTCGGTTGATGTATCATTATTCCTGTCTCAAGTTGTTTTATTTGTAACCCTAGGAAGAAACTTAATTCTCCCATCATAGACATTTCAAATTCACTTTTCATTAGTTCAGCAAAATAATGACACAATAATTCAGTTGTTGCCCCAAAAATAATATCGTCAACATAGATTTGGAAAAAATCAACAATTCTTCCCCCTTAGTTTTTAGAAACAATGTCCTATCTACTGAGCCTCGTGTGAACCCGTTTTCCATTAAAAAGATAGATAAGCGTTCATACCAAGCTCTAGGAGCTTGTTTTAAACCATAAAGAGCCTTATCAAGTTTAAAAACATGGTTAGGAAAATCATGATCAACAAAGCCGGGGGGTTGCTCCACATATACAGTTTCTTTCAAATAGCCATTTAGAAATGCAGTCTTAACATCCATTTGATAGAGCTTAATATTTTTGAATGCAGCAAAAGCTATCAAAATTCTAATAGCTTCCAGTCGAGCTACAGGAGCAAAAGTTTCATCAAAGTCAATTCCCTCCTGCTGATTGAATCCTTGACATACAAGTCTAGCTTTATTTCGAACAATCATCCCACTATCATCTAATTTATTTCGAAAAACCCATTTTGTGCCAATAACTGATTGAGTAGTGGGACGAGGTTCCAAATGCCAAACTTCATTTCTTTTAAATTGATCAAGCTCATCTTGCATAGCAAGAATCCAATCAGGGTCAGTCAGCGCAATTTTATAATTTGGAGGTTCAATTTCAGATATGAAAGCATTGAAAGCACAAAAGTTATGAAGTGATGAACGAGTTTGTACTCCCTTTGCAATATCAGTAAGAATTAGGTCAGTAGGGTGCGAACTATGATGTTTCCACTTCTTTGGAGTGAAGGGTACGTTCTGTAGCACAGTGCCATGCTCTGAGCTGTTGCTATCATGTTCAATTCTTGGAGTACAACAGTCAGCTGAGGATTCTTCTTGTGGTCTCTCTTCATCTACCACTGCTATTTCTTCCGAGTCTTTCACTAAGATCCCGTTCATTTGAATTTTCAATTTGTTC
Organism: Beta corolliflora; assembly: GCA_947648045.1. Classification (NCBI taxonomy): domain Eukaryota; kingdom Viridiplantae; phylum Streptophyta; class Magnoliopsida; order Caryophyllales; family Amaranthaceae; genus Beta; species Beta corolliflora. The sequence continues at coordinate 629,054 of CANSZD010004256.1, forward strand.
TCCATTTGTGCCACAAGCGTGTTGCAGAAGGTGTTTCCAACCGTTTTTCAGCATTACGGTCTTCTAGTGCATCAGATGTTTCTCTAATCAGTCCAATAGAGAAGTCTTCATCATCGTCTACCTGCACTTCTTGAGAATTTCTGTCAGTTTCATCAAAAATAACATGGACACTCTCTTCCATACGCATTGTTCTTTTGTTATATACTTTATATGCTTTGCTATGAGGAGAGTATCCTATGAACACCGCTTCGTCACTCCTTGGATCAAATTTACCCAAATTATCCTTACCATTATTATGAACATAACAAGTACATCCAAAGCATCTAAGGTGAGAAATATTTGGTTTTCTTCCTTTAACAAGTTCATAAGGAGTTTTATTCAAAATGGATCGTACTTTTGTTCTATTGTAAATGTAACATGCGGTACTTACGGCCTCGGCCCAAAAGTTTCTAGGTAGACCACTATGTAAAAGCATAGTTCGTGACATGTCTTCCAAAGTACGGTTCATTCTTTCTACCACTCCATTTTGTTGAGGAGTTCTTGGAGCGGAGAAGTTATGATCAATTCCATTTTCATTGCAAAATATTTCAAAATCAGTGTTTTCAAACTCAGTGTCATGATCAGTTCTGACATACAGCAATTTGCAATTAGTTTGATTTTGGACTTTTCGAATGTGGACTAGAAATACTTCAAAAGTTTCATCTTTTCCACCAATAAATAGAGTCCATACAAATCTAGAAAAATCATCAACAAGTACCAATACATATTTGCTACCACCTCTACTCCTTATTCGCGTAGGACCACAAAGATCCATATGTATTAACTCCAAAGGCTTAGAGGTGCTAACAAATTTCTTTGACTTAAAAGAGGATCGAACATGTTTACATCTAGCACATGCTTTACAAATTGTTTCCCAATCAAAATTTATTGAAGGTAAACCATCAACTAAGTCCATTTTTCTCAATTTGTTAAGCAATCTTGAGCTTACATGTCCAAGTCTTTTATGCCAAAGTAAAGGATTATCTTGCAGCACACTCATACATGAAATAGTATTGTTAGGTAAGTTGTTTAAACATGTTAAGTAGACATTATTTACCCTCTTCCATTCCAATATCAATTCATGAGAATCCTTGTTAATGATTTTGCAAATATCAACATGAAATTCAACAACATTACCTCAATCACACAATTGTGAGATACTTAACAAATTATGTTTCAAACCATTTATCAGCATTACATTCTCTATGGAATGTGTTAGGGATTTGCCGACGTTTCCAATACCGATTATCTCTCCCTTTTTGTTGTCGCCAAATGTTACACATCCTCCATGGTGGGCTACTAGTGAGAGGAATTGAGATTTATCACCAGTCATATGTCTTGAGCAACCCTTTGTCGAGATACCATAGGCTACTTCCTCTCACATTCGCCCGCAAAAAAGATCACTTGTTAGTTTTAGGAACCCAAATTTGCTTGGGTCCCTTTTTCTTTCGTTGAGCCTCTAATAGATCTTTTCTTACCCATATTTGATTTACATACTTAACATTTTTGGCAGCACTCTTTTTCTTTATAATGCAGTTATCCATAAGGTGTCCATTCTTTCCACAGAAGTTGCAAATCAAATACTCAGGTAAATCAACATATTTTCTTTTACGAAAGTCTCTTTCAAAATTGTGCCTTACACTGTGCCTCTGGTCTGTATATCCTAACCCAATTCTGTTTCGATTGCTAGTTGTACTAGAGATATAGTCTAGGGCTTTTTGACCATATAACCACTTTTCATACATTTTCCGAGCAATAGTCAATTGTGATTCTAAGAATTCAACAGAAGTGTTTAGATCGCAATTTCTTTTTCTTGAAATTTCCAAATCTCTTTTAGCTTTATCAAGTTCATCACTTAACTTAGCATCATGAGGCGGCAATGGGGGAACAATTCAGTTCTCTGTCTAGAATCTTTCAATTCAATTAACTCAAGTTTTAAGGATCCAATTTGTTTTTCAAGATTCGAATTTTTTGCTTCTAGCTCAGTGTACGACACAGTGTTATCAATGACTTCGTTTGTGAGAGACTTTTCGTACCTTAAGGCACTTAACTCAACATTCATCTCTTCGACAGTTTTTTTCAGTTCATCATTCTTTTTCATCAGTTCTTTACAGTGCTTTAATAAATCCTTATATTCCAATTCCAACCCAATCTTTTGCTTAGTCAAAATTTTTACTTCTTTTTTCATGTTTGAAAAATTATCATTCATCTCTTGACAATCATCAATGACATTACTAAGTAAAGTGGTAAGTTGGTTTTTTGAAAGAAGATGTATTGAAGGTTTTAGGGATATAAGACTTACTTCACTGTCTTCCGTTTCATCTTGGGAATTCGAGCTTTTCGCCATTAAACACAAGTGTGAATCGTCCTGGCACTGTGCCCTTCTCTGTGATGTCTGTACAGCATTCAGACATAGTTTTGCTTCATGGCACTGTGCCTCTGACTGTTCTTCATCAAAGTCCGAATCTCCCCAAACGGCAGCTATCATGGCCTTTTTGAACTCTTTCTTGGATTGTTCCCTTCTTTCTTTGGGCTTCTCATCATCCCATAAGGGACATTCCTTAATCCTGTGATTAAACTCTCCACACTTGAAACAACCGGAGTTAGTAGCATTTTTCCTAGAATTAGAGGTAGTGTTATTACCTTTGAAATTTCCACTTTTCCTAGGATTGTTAAATTTGTTCTTTTTGAGAAAATTTTGAAATCTCCTAGTGAGAAGTGCAACATCATCATCACTATCACTATCTTCAGTTTCCAATTCAGTTACCTTTATTTTTTGGTTCATTAGTTTTAGAATCTAAGACAAGTTCATGAGTCATTAATGATCCAATTAGTTGTTCTAGTGAGAGTTCAGTTAAATCTTTGGCTTCTTGAATAGCGGTTATTTTTGGTAGCCATCAATTTGTTAAACTTCTTAATACCTTTCTCACTAAATCTTCTGAAGTATAAGTTTTTCCTAGAGAACGTAATTCATTAGTGATTAGTGTAAATCTAGTGAACATCTCTTTAATAGATTCGTCCTTATTCATAGTAAACAATTCATATTGTTGGACAAGCAAATCTATTCTAGATTGTTTTACCTCATTCGTACCTTCGTGGGCCAACTCCAGCGTGTCCCAAATCTCTTTTGCTGTAGTGCAAGCGGAAATCCTTGAGTATTCATCAGGTCCAATTCCATATTGGAGAATACTCATTGCTTTGTAGTTCTTTTCGGCTTTTGCATAGTCGACCGAATCGTAGTCATCTTCATCCTTGTCGACCGTCTTTCCTTCAACGTTTTTTTCCTTGGATAAGGATTGGTCCTTTTCTAATGACTTTCCAGCATTCATAATCTGATCCTTGGATGTAGATTCTCATCCTAGCTTTCCACCATCCGTAGTCTTTTCCGTTGAAAATCGGGCACTTGGTGTGTCTATCTCGAGAGTCATCTTGCATATTCATGACTTCTATTCTCTAGGGATGAGCCTTTCGAGAATAGCCTGCTCTGATACCACTTGTTGGAACACAAGGTGACACTCAAGAAGGGGGGGTTGAATTGAGTGGCTAAATCTAATCGATTTTCGCAAAAACACCTTTATGGCACAGTGCCGTGCACTGTGTTATTCACTCGTAAAATCTCCGATTGATGTTTTTGCTCAAACGAAACTTAATCAATCACTAAAACAATCATATCAAATAATAAAACACTGGAATTTAACGTGGTTCAATCTCACCTCTGAGATCTACGTCCACACAAACTACTCTTTTATTATTTGAATCGTAAAATATCAAACTCTCGATACAATTTGATTCCCCCACTACTAACCCTAGTAGTGCTCCCCAACACTTAACCCTAAGTGTTGCTACTCTCTATAATAATGAAATTACAGAAAGAAAAGATCCTCAAAAGCGAGCTTCTTATTCAAGCAAATTAGAGGACAATTACAAACGCTGTTTAGTTTCCTAATCTAACTAGAACTCTGTGATATACTCTGTGCCTTAGGAAATCGTTTTCAGCTCTCAAAAACCTTAAACTCTCTAATCTGAAAACGTGAATTATAAAACTGAGTTGCAATACCTTTTATGCTTATTGACTAACCGAAAACCCTTCTGAAAAATATGTTTATCTTTTACTCCTTAGATTAAGGGATAAAGCTTTTTCCTTGTTAAAAACAAATTTTATCTTTTACAAAATCTGATTTCTTAAATTCTTATAGGATAAGGATTTCTCACTACAAGAATCCGCTTAATTATCGACTGATATTTACCGACTGCTCCTACATCGGTGGGTATAATAAAAATTACCTACCGCTTAAAAGGCCGTTGGTATTTACCTACCGCCAAAAATAATTACCTACCGTCGAGCGGTAGGTAATTAGTCGACCAACTTTTTTATGTCCTTGAGTTCCAACCTGTATAAAGTAGAAACCCTAAAATTTTTGTCTTCCGTCTCCCAGCTCCAATCTACCTTATTTTTTCTCTTACTTCATCCTGATCCTGGTGTTCTCTCAGTCCCCTCTTTCTTTTGGTGTCATCCTGGTCTTATCTTCCTTTATTTTTCTCTCACTTCATCACTTTTATGTTCTTTCTCATTTCAATAACTCTGATTACTCTATTCTCACCATCATAAGGCCGCAAGAAATGATTTGGAAAACGAAATTGAAGAACCAGAAATGAAGTGGGTACACTAAAGAAATTCGGCAGGCTTGAAGTTTTACGGTGAAACATCAATAAATCTCGTGTTGTCGGCGACAAAAAAACCAAGGTTTTTGTATTATGTATGTTTTAGGTTTAGATCTAGATTTTAAGAGTAGTACGATTCTTCTTTCATCAGATCTAGGTGATTTGAAGCTTGTAAATTATCCATTTATCTATTCTTTTGCTTGATTTTTTTAGGTTTATCATCACTTGTAATTAGTTTTTTGAGATATAATAACTACAGATCTACATTATATTTGTTTCACTTATGAACTTTACCTTAATATACTTGTATTTGTTGCTATCATCTCGTATTTTTTTAGTTTGTTGGTATAATTTTCTGAATCTTTACTTTTGGATGTTGGATACTTGAGATACACTGATAATATTTTTGTAGTCTGCATTAGATTAAAATTTAGAAATATCAAGGTTTTAAAATTGAAATCAGTGATGGGTTATTCCATTTGCTGGTTTCAGTTTTTTTTTAATTTTCTGTCTGAAAATTACCTACCGCCTAGCGGTCGGTAAATTCAATTTTACCTACTGCTAGTCGGTAGGTAATTTTACCGACCGCTAAACAGTCGGTATTTCTGAATTACCGACCAGCAATATACCGACTGGCCTTTACCGACCATTTAGCGGTCGGTAATTAAAATACCCACCGTTTTACAGCTATTACCGACTATTTTGTGCGGTCGTTAAATAGGCGGATTCTTGTAGTGTCTCCAAATCTTATATTAACTAGATCAACTCTTTAAATTAGATTTCTTATCAAACAAACTTAATCACATCAGTTTTTAAGATATATTTCGAAAACTCTTTTTCCAAAACTACATTTGACAATCTGATTTTTTATCACAAACTTGTTTTACTCGGTTTTTATAACAAAACACGTTTTCATCAAAAACACGTTTTAACAATTCTTTCATAAAACGTTTTTATTAAAACTTGTTTTTCGAAAATCTTTTTCCTTTTATATAGATATATAAAATTAACATAATTATTTATTTCCTTAACTCTAAGAAAATAATAATTATCCTAATTTAATATTTCTATACTTGGCACATAATATATCACCTAGTTCAAGTATATTACATTTTGCATATAGTAACTAAACTTAGGAATATGAACTTGGGCTTCAATCTTGATTCTTCATTTCTTCAAAGTCTTCATTTAGTTACTCCTTTCTCAACCATCTGTAACCAACTTTCATACTCCAACATATTATATTATTTTGCATCATCAAAACTTAACATGCACATGCACAACAGAGGACCTAAACTTTCAACCTTTTTTTTTCGTTCAGGACCTAAATATGTATAAGAACTTGAAAAAACAAATTTTGTTCAATGGTTGTAGTATGAATCCATAATATCAGCCAAGGTTAATCACCCTCCTATATTTAAGCTAACCAACCCTGTATATACTTACAACAAGTCTTTTTTGTGGCTGACTGCATGATTAACATTCATGTGACCGCGTGTGTTATAGACAAACTAACTATATTAAGATATAAGTAACCCCTTTTATTTTATATAAGTAGCCCCTAATATATATTGATAAGTAACCCCTAAGACAAGTAATCCAAATAGATGGACATAAGTAATCCCGACAATTTATAAGTTAGGCCTACTATATTAATAATGAACACCAAGAATTGTAAATAACCCCTAGTATATTAATGAGTAACCTCAAAACATATAATTGACCTTATATATGGACTGGCCGCACCATTGACTAACGGTGTGGACATTCGCATATATACAAGACTTAGTAGTATATTATATGGTTTTGTTAGCTTAATCATTGGAAAAATTGTAATACTCACACATAAACAATTGACGGGTGGGCTGACCCGCCATTGGTTTCGTTAAACAACACGAAACATTAGTGTTCACTCACTCCACATCATGAACCTTATCTATCGGTATATTCCTCTACAATATGATTATCAGTCATCCACTGTTATTAGAAGAAACGATAACAATGAAATTTTTTTTGCACACCATAAGAAAACAATGCAAGCAAAGCCAACAAGTGGATCTTGACCAAATATGTAATAACTTTCTCTGGGGAGAAGTGGATCCAAACAAACACAAGCTCCACTTAGTTAGTCGCGAGACCACTTGTCTCCCTCGGGATCAGGGAGGGTTGGGGATTAGGAGGCAATACTTCATGAATAGAGCGTTTATGGCTAAGTTAGGGTGGCGCATGTCTCAGGGTCAACCTAATCTAGCCCAGGATTGCATTCACTCCAAATACTTTCATAAATCACATGTTACTAAGTTCAAAAATGGCTCTAATACATGGAAGAATATTGGCAAGGGCTTGGACCTTATTCGGGATCATTGCCATTGGAACCTTGGAGATGGTCAAACCATCCGCTTTTGGGAGGATGATTGGCTGAACATAGGACCTGTTAGAAGCCTCGTTCAGGGGCCCCTCCATATTAGGGAGGTGGGTTTACGTGTCGCGGACTTAATCGTGGCAGGGGCATGGGATTTCTCATGCTTATCGGTTACATTACCTCAGCCGATTAAGGATCGCATTGAAAGTATTCCTATTCCTTTTCCTGGCTCTCGCAAAGATCTGCTTATTCCAAAATTTTCAAATCACAAGGGGTTTTCCGTTTCTCTTGCTTACCTTGCCCAAGTCCATGAGACTATTGAAAAGGTGGATCTATCGTGGGTATGGAAAGGAAGTATGGAACCCAAGCCGAAATTTTTCTTTTGGCTTGTGTGGCATGACCGTATCCCCCATCGTAAACTCCTCTTCCATAGAAAGGTCCTACAAACGGCGGTATGCCCTAGATGTCATGGGAGTAGTGAGGATTCGAGCCATGTATTGCTCGAGTGTCCTATATCGTGCACCATACGGAATCTTATGGGCTCGCCGTTTCTTCCCTCTCCCCCGTGAGTTAATACCGTGGATTCGAAGTAACACGGAGTTGGACTATGTTTTTAGGGGGCTACCTTGGGGAATCATCTTCCCGTATCTTTGTCACGAGATCCGGAAAGACCGCAATGCTCATGTTTTTAAAAGCCATCCAATCCCTCCTCCTATGCCGACTCTTTACCATGCTTGTGGTCGTGCAAGGGAGTATATGCGTTCTATCCCCCGCATGCTCTCCCCCATCCTCCTTTCTCCCCTAGGAGTTACGTGAGCATCCCCGTGGCTAATGGCTTGTTCATTTTTGTGGATGCCTCTTTTGTTAGTGTGTTAGTCCCATGTGGCATTGGTGGAGTTGTGATGGATCATTCAGGTGCGTGGCTTATGGGATTTCAACGTAAGGGATATCTTTGTCGATTCCCTTCTTTGCGAGAAATGATGGGGATTAGTCTTTCTTTGCTCGTGTGGCGGACCAATATCGGTTTCACCAAGCCACTATTTTTTCAGATTGCAGGAATGCAATTGATCTTCTCCAACAACGCTCCATACCCGATATGTACTCTAATATAATTTTGTCATGCAGGCAACAATTGGATGACATGCCCCTCCTGAAGATTATGTATTGCGGCCGAGGTGATAACAAGAATGCAGATGCTATGGCTAAAGCTTGTAGGACGTCTACTCTGGATTGTAATATAACTAGGATGTTTCCCTATCCCCCTAGTTATTGTATGAACGTTTAATCATGTTGTAACGAATCTTTATGTTTATTCAAGTTCTTATTCACCAAAAAAAAAAAAGCCAACAAGTGGGTGGTCTACTTATTAAACAATAAAATCTTATTTTTCATTTGTACAATCCAGCATAACACTAATTACACCATAAATTACAAATTAATAAATGATTGAGGGTCGGGGATAGTAGATACTTGTACAATGCAAGTATGAAAGTGATATGGTTTTACGAAAGATTATAATGCCCATCACGACTAGCATAGCAATCTCATCTTGAAATACAATTTAGGAGTTATCTATCTATGTATTCAAATTTTGTATCAAGTGAAAAATTAGAGTTTTGATTTAAGACGTTGAGTAAAAATACAAAATGACCATCCGTTATTTAAATGTTTGTCTCCTTCATACTAATATATGTAGTTTTTTTTATTAATTCTTAGCTAAGAGTATCATTAAGGGTAACTAAGAAAAAATATAGATTAACTTATCAAAATTAAAAATATGACCTATTACCTAAAAGTGGAAGGGTTATACAAAATGTGTATGTAATATTATATTCATGCTTTAAAGTTTAAAGCATGAGAAATCGTTCCATATTCAAAAGCATCGTATGCATGTCATCATATGGAGACAAATATTTATACTCGTACAAATTTTTATCCAAGTTTATCATTATAAATCTTCGATATCAATCCCTATTAGATAATTGTTGCTTAAAATTGGGAAATTACATTGTAAAACATTTGAAGGTTTAAGATTTGAAGAAAATTTGTATAATCAAACTTAGCTTATCTACTTATGGAATAAGACATTAAAGCTCTATCTCGATATAGTTGATTTTGTTGAAATTAATGCGCAAGGAGATGGTACACAGAAAATAGTTAGAAAGCTCTTACTTGAATTGGGAAAAACGAGAAGAGATGAGAAGGATGTGACGTGGAGAAATCCATTGTCCTTAAAGGTGATTTCGCCGCAGCACGGGTGCAAACTTAGCTTCCTCCCGACAACCACCCTCCAGGATTAACACAGCGTTGTCCGATTGTGTGCACTCACAAGCAGACGGATGGAGCGACTGAACTTGGCCCAAAATAATTTAGGAGAACATTTTTATGTGGAGAGAATGACTGATTATTGTATGTAACTCTAACCAAAGATTTAGAGTTTAAACAAGTTAGAGAAAAAATGAAAAATAAGGCAATGAAATATTATGGAAGGAAAATAAGGTATAACAACAGCGATAAAAACAGTAAGAATTGATTTGCCGTTACAAACTGATTGCGAGAATCTCGCAAAAGAAATCTCAGAAAACCGAAACCGGTCCCAAAAATAGAGCAGATCATAAAACGAGCAACAGCCCATGCCACGCTCGCCACAAGCCTGGCCGGCGCATGTGGTTTACCATTCTTCTAGCCCATTGCTCAACATAGCATAAAGGAACATAATGATATATAAACAAGGTAATAGCTTTGTATTCTTTCCATGTGGGACTTGGGTATTTCATGAACAAAAGCAAACAAACAAATACTCCATGAATATGACTAACTTTGAGGCTTTAATTCCAAGAGACTTGTAATTCTAACTATATTGTTTCTTTGTAAGGAATTCTGCTTAAATACATTAATAAAGCCAACCAAAATAAATGGTTCGATATTTTTTTTAATCTAAGTATAAAGACCCGCCAATAATAGCGAACTTCCATACTTTTTGTACTTCCATCCATCTATACATCAAGTGATTGCTACTTTCATCTCTTTGGTAATTCATCCTGAATCCATTACAATGTAGATATACATATTAACGTCTATTTCTTGTTTGACAAAACTCATGTACCAAGAGTTCCAATAATCTTCCTTTTAGGAGATATTCCCTCTGTTTTTTTTGTTCTTCTTACTTGGAATCTTGACACTATTTACAATTAGAGAGAATCTTCTAAATTCTTTTCAATATATATTAAAAAATATAGTTATGTGGGGTCTTGTTTGATTCGTCTTAATGAGTGGAATAATTTATTAATATTCAATCGTTATAATTTTTACTAATATGTAATGGAAGATATTTAAGGTCAAATAATTGCGTTGACAAACGCAGTTAAAGCTAAGACAAAGAAAAAAAAAGTTGAGTATCTCCTAATGGAGAGTTTTTTTTAGGTGAATAATGGGGAGTTTTTAACAAGTGCTTAATGACCAAAATGCCCTTTGGTTACCGGGGTAAGTTTTCCTCCTAATCCTAAACTCGAGGAATAAAAAGGAAGTTCTTGAAGTTCACTTACCATGCACGTAAAGGTGAAGAAGGCATATTTTGTCGCATCACTCATTCACTTGCAGGCAAGAAATTAAAGCAACGTTATATTACACCGCTTGTACTACTTCCTTGACGAGTTGAATACATATTTCCTCCCTTTGCTTTTCCTAGTGCAACTAGGTTGGACACACGAATTAAGGAGGTTATATGAAGAATAAAAATATTAAACGAATATAGAGAAAAATGAATCCATCTGATAAGAGAGATATAAAACAAATTCATAGTTAAATTTAGTAATGTTTGTAATTAATTAACATATATGAAGCGCTTGGGAGGTAATTTTGCCCCTTGTCTTGACTGTTTATGTACTAGTCCTAGGCTGTACTAATTTTGCCTTTCATTAATAAAACAAACCAGCTTATCAAAAAAAAATTAACATATATAAAACTTTTATTTTGTCGTCCTCTAAGGTTGGACTTTTTACTTTTATCAATTTACCACCTTCCCCATTGGAAACATTATTTATCTATTAGTAAAATTATAATATTTGATATTTTTAAAATTAATATTAGGACAAATTCAATAACGTATTAGATATTACTCTTAATAACATTCCTTTCTAAATATTAATAGAAAACATGGCCAAAGTGAGTTATATAAATAGTGTGGAAAGTCAATTTGATACAACTAAAACAATGGAGGAAGTAATTCAAGTTGTGAAGGATTTTCAACCACTAACATTTGTCGCCTCCATTCTAACAAAGGTAAAGTGGTCTTTTTGCATGGTAGATTGAAATTTTTTAATATTATTAGAATATTTTTCATCTTATGAATCCACCACTGTTTTTAAGTAGGGGAAACAACTAGTGCGTCCATATATACCTTGAGTTCAGCAATATGCAATTACATAAAAAGTCAAGCTATCTATTTAGCTAAAAATTTGTCTCACAATAATTAAAAGGGTCATTTTTGTAACTTCACGTGACCTTCCTATATCTTATATAATTAACTAATTGTAATTTAAACTTAAAAGTATGGAATGATCAGATGCTTACAACAGACTTGCAGTTCATAATTATAGCCATACACATAATCTGGATGAAAAGTGGACGTGTGCATGGATATGTTAATGTATATGAGAATATGTACGCATGTGGCCATATATATTATTCAGCAAAAGCAAATAACTCCCTTTACTAAACATGCTTACATGCATATATTAAATAAATATATGGTAACAAATTATAATCACCCTAACTTAGACTCAAGATCGGGGGTAAATTAGCTTACGCCCTACTCAATCAGTCACATGCAAGCTCATGCTCTAAAAATAATAGCTTCACACACAAAAATAAACTCGTTTTACGAGGAAAGTTTAATGCAAATGCGTCAAGCAACATCCTCTGATTGTCCCCTCCTGATATTCCCTAATGTAATCTTATTAGAGTGGAGATTTTAATTTTTGTTCTTATTAAAATCTCTCTTATTGTATTGATATTGAGTTTAATATAGTAAATTGAAGTTAGATTCTGTTCTCAGGTCCCAAGTACGGAATGAAGAAGAAGTTTGACACAATTTTACGCTATAGGACCTTTGTGTTTGAGTGAGATTCATAATTGCACCTTTGATCTCACCCCATATGTATGTTGTTTGACCTTTGACTTAATTATTGAGGGATTAACTAAAAATCTTGTATGAGACTATCTCTTCAGATAAGAATTATCAAACTCACCTCTAATAATTTTACATTTAAACATCTAGCAATGAATGATTATATTATCACACTAATAGTAATATAGTTATTGATTTCATCTCATCATACAGATAATTTTCTTTTTCACGCTATTCATTGCACATATTTGACTATAAATACCTGTATTTCCTAATTTGTAAAAATTAAATACGTTGAAACAAATCTAATAAGATCTCATATTCATGATAATATTTTGATATAATCAGTGGCAATCTATGTTAAAAATAAATTAGAAATCTAAGCAAAAAATCAAAGTGTAACCATTAGAAATATTAGCAATAAGTAATTCGTCAACAATTATTAGTTATGTTTGGATACTTATAAAATTAATGAAGATTATCCGGGATGCGAGGAAAATCCCGTCAGTGGGAGCGACGACTTACACAATACAATTACAATGATCAACGAATTTCAAAGAACGACGAGTATCAAAAAGGAACTAATGAAATCATATAAGACATCAAAGTGAAAATTTTGCTGAATTTTCGAAATATCAAAAGGGAGATAAGTGAAACCATATAACACCACAAAATGACTTCACTAAACCTCAAGGCATCAAAGAGAATATAATTTTCTAAAACCTCGGTGCACCACAATAAAATCTCAATAAAATCTAGAGACATACCACCAAACTGAACATATTCCAAAAAGATAACATTTGGCTACGAAATTTCTTAGAAAATGTTTCAATAAAAAAAGGTCGCAATAATAATAAAACGGAAGAAGTAGGCGCGTTCTTTTTGATACGCTTTCACGCAATTCCGTTCGCCGGTGGTTATTCTCACAATTTTAGTTTAGTTTAGTTCAGTCCAGTTCAGTTTGTTCATCTCAAAAGAACATAATCGTAGTATTGTCCGATCAAACATGATATATTATTGAGTGATAAAAATACAAAGGGAGGTACACGACGAAGTTTCTTAATTTCCCACAATTTTTTCCAAAAATTAAATAAAACCAAAGCTTTCATTGGAAAACTACAAGAAGTTATCAAATTGAAGAGAATCAAGGGAAAATAAAGAAGAAAAAAAGAGCCAAGATTATTCTTTTCCAAACTCAAAAGAGTTTCCAAAATCACGGCCGCTTAAGGTGGTAACATGGTGGATCCCTCCACAAAACGTTTACCTTTCAATTTGGCGTGTCTTGTTTTCCACCAACACTAATAAAATTCAATTTCAGCCTTTAAAATTTATTTTTCTTACCCTTTTTTTCATTCATTATATCTTCTTTCAAGTTACTTGGACTAATATAATCCTAGGTGGCATTTTCTCAACAATTGGAACCTTATTACTCAGCTTTATTGTGCATGTCTATTTTGCCACGCAATTCACCTTATTTTTTGGGCTGTTGAGAAGCCAACAACTGGATGATTTGCTCCCAAACCTCCCAACAAATTTTATGGGTCCCACATTACGCATTTTCTTTCACAAAATAACAGATTCTCTCATCTCTTAAAAAGTTTTTAAGTTTATGCTCCATCTTTTTCAAATTTGTATGGAATATAATGTGAATTGTGATGTACTACTTATATCATACTACTTCATCATAAAATGGCGTAAAGTATGCACTTTGCAATATGTCTCTTTAGTTTGTTTGCCCATGCATTTCTCCTCGGTAACCATTTCTAAGCCACCTCACATATCAAAACCAACTATTTTGTAGAAAGAATAAGCAATGTCATGATCTCAATAAATTACTACTCCATAGTTTATTCCTAGCCAACAAGTAAGACATCGCATGAAAGAACAAGCAAAGTCATGATCTCAATAAATTACTACTCCATAGTTTGTTCCTAGCCTATAAGTAAGACATCGCATTTATATTTTCACCTACTTCCTACTTTTGGTAAGTTAAGCTTTTAACTTTCCAATATTGCTCTTAATGAGTTATGGTTTATAAGAATTCTTCTTATAGTGTTTACTTTATGTTAATATCATTGACCATCACACGTTGTATTATTCGAGTTATTCATATATTGTAATTCGTCATATACTAAAAATTAATTATCCTTAATCAAGTTGATTACTCCAATATCGATCCGATAGAAAATAAGAACACTAGACCATTTAATTTGATCCCAATTCCAACCCGAGAAAAACCTTACTCGGAGTCTAGCCAAAAACATGTTATATGTCTCCTTTCTATGCCTCCCACTCTCTTACTCGGACTAATGTTTTGTTGATGTTAGTAATTTGGCTAATTGCTTTTTATCTTAGCATTAGAGTGATGTTTGTAGATATATAATGAAAAATTGTATCATTATATGGCTCATTAACATTTTTGTGGGTCTTGATTGATGGGTGTCCTAACTCTATAACGAATTAACAGTGTAGAACAGAAGGAATGATATACATATATGGAACCATTTTCCTAAAACTTGAATGAAAAAGAACTCTATTATCATATGGCTCATTAACATTTTTGTGAGCCTAGTACTCGATGTGATTGATGGGTGTCCTAACTCCATGATGAATTAAGAGTACTATAGAACGCGAAGAAATGATATACATGGAACCATTTTCCTATAACTTGATTGATTATGTTCGAAGTATTTAGTTTATAGAAATCAGGTACAAGGAATTATAATTGCACTTTAAGTCTTCAACTGCCATTGATTTAATTCCTTTGTACCGTGATAAACCAAAATTGATATCGAACTTGGAGCTTCTTCATCAAATTGACATGACTCACACCAATCTCCATATCATATGGCCGGTGTGCAATTAACTACATGGAGTATAATTAACTTATGGTAGAAGCCTACTCTTTTTACTACAATTACAGAACATAGTCACATGGAATTACACGTCTAATTTACTCCAAAGTACAAGAAAAAAAGGACTTTGAATCACAAACTTCTGAACATTTTGGAGTTGCTAATTTCATGTAAACTAATTTCATGCAATATAATACAGAAATATAACTTTTTTGGGAAAATAATGGTCACTATAACGAACTTTAATTTGAGGTTTCATACATTTGATTTATCTAAAAATATTCCCAAGTTTGATAATACTAGTCTAATATTAGTTTCAATTCAAATTTTATTAACTTAACATGTTAAAAGACACACGTAGCATGCTCCAAATATATAGTCGTGTCAGCCTCGTGGTTGGAAAAGATAGGGAAGAATAGAGATCAAGACCCAATAAAGGAGAAAAATTTAGCTTATATAATAGGTAATAGTCATTAGGGATCAATATGAAAAGAGTGTCATCACCAAACTTAAGATTATTTATGATTTAATGAAATTTTGAAATGATATGATAAGAATACAAGATATCCTAGAGATTAACAATCACAAGTTTTCCAAAAATAAAGAACTTGGTACGTACATTCTCAATTAATTCGATTCACTTAGGTTGAAGAGAACGTAATATAATGCCGTGATTTGGTTAATTCCGCTAGACAAAGCTATCCTTTGACGTAGGGTTTAGTGGAGCCTCGCTTTTGCATGTCATGCAAAGTTCTATGTGTGCAATGTGCATGCTTTGACGTGCCATTTACTTGACTAGTTAAGCAAAACTTATCCACCTAATACTTATGTTGTTCTCTCTTGATATTTCTTGGTTATCTCATAAGTGACCCTAATATATAAACACTACCACTTGTCCCCATCCCTTATTCCAAATAATCACAACTCATGTGAGATAGGAGTATTTTTTTCTGTTTCTGTATTAGCTATATTTGCTTTATAAAGCCAAATTATCTAAGTTTTATATAATATTAAAAAACAATGTACTATGTTACCTAATAATTTTTTTTCTTCCATAACTATATGTTTCCTCTTTTGCATCTCAATAGTATATTAGATGTATTCTTCACCGAAAATTCTACAGCGAGTGTCGACTACGTCTACTGTCAATCACTGAAAGAGAAAATTTTAAACCATCAAGTTTCAAATGACATCTTGATCATTCAATTTTATTATTAATATATATAAATTTAAAAATAAATAAATAAAGATGAGGTTTATACGTAATGTATATATCTAAACTGATTTTAATAAATAATATAACCAATTTTTCATATTTAAATTTAATTGAATTCAATTGACACAAAAAATAACAACACGACTTTCTAATTATATATAAAGATATTTAAAGAGAGTTCATTGTTATTAAAGAAATCAAAATGGCAGTGTGCCTTTAGTTTCATAACGAACACGAGAGAACTATAGAAAGTACGATATTTATTAGATTCAATAATAGAGTTATATAGGTTGGGTTAGACATAATAAAAAGAATGAGTTGTCATTAAGGGAATAAAGAAAAAATACTTAAGAACTTTTTTTTTATTTTATATATATACGTTAATCTCATAAAATATAAATTGCCTTATTAATGAATTTGTATAGCCATGGGAATACATTTAGTCAATGCAGCTGGTTTTTATCAAGGTTTTAGTTACGAGTGGTTTAAAGAATAGAGAGTCGACTTACGGAATTTTTTAATGGAAATTTCTATAGGAATAATATGTACTGAAATCTTATTCTTTTTGTTTAACGTATTTGTTTCCTCCATTATGCGATTTATTTATATATTATAATGCAATTTGATTTTTGTAAAAAATTTACACGTTATTAAAACATATGAATCTATACAATTGACAAGAAATAAGAGTTCCATATGCTTCCTACAATGGGTATATGTTTTGCAGTCATAAGTTCTAATAGTTTAACACTAATTTAGTTTATTAAAACCAATATAGCTTAACACTAAAACTTAGAAAATTCATTTCATAATTTAGTTGCAACATAATGATAAAATCTTACAGTTATATCTACTTAACCTTTTATGAACATTACTCATATTTTTCTATTCAATATTAGTTTATATATATATATATATATATATATATGATGAAGTTTTTTTCCTTAAGTGAAATACACTCTACACGTACAAATGTCAAAGTTTTTTACTTGGTGCCCAAAATCTTGATCTCAGTTTTAGAAGGAGAAGTTGAATGCAGGGCCGGCCCTGAGCTATGGCGAGAGGTGCGGCCGCCCAGGGCCCACGGCTGAAGGGGGCCCAAAATATTAATGTGAAGCTTCTGTCAGTTTAGTTATTGCAACAATTAAACGTTATTAATGCAAGGAGTGAACAGATTAATTGAAAGCTTCAATTTGCTATATGCAATTAATTTGAGATAATCAAGCAAATTTTTTTATTTTAATTAGCTGTAATCTTACCGCAATTAATGTGAGACAATCAGGCAAAAAAATTTAATAATAAACTTTTAATACCTTCAATTCTTAAATTCATCTAACAAAATGAGGCTTCATTTGATCTTTGAACTTCTTCAAACATTCTCTTCAGTGATGTAAAAAAAAAAAAAAAAAAACTTCTCCAAACCACTTTTAATTCAAAAATCCCTCTCATACAAACATTAAATCTATTCATATCAACCAAAACTTCTCCCTGCATGCAGTTCTGTTGTTGTCGGCTCTAACTCCATTGAAGGTAATGTTTATCAAATTATGATACTCTGAAATTTGCTTTTGGTGTTCAATGGAGAAGAGCTTTTTGTCTTGATTGCGTCCCAATTTTAGACTTAACTTATACCTTATGGAGAATGATCATATATACTTCAAGAACTAACTGTGTAAAATCATGGGCAAAATGCCAAGCACATGTCACACCCCATAGGCCATAGGACACGTTTTGTGGTTTTCTTGAGCCACATACTTTATTTCAATTGTTTTTTTTTTTCTAATTTTTATTTTGCTCTCAATAAGATACTTTGGGTTGTTAATATGTTAGAAAATAACTCCTACTAATAAATCTATCTGATTCAACTATATCATTATTTTCAACCAACAAAAATAGTTTAAAGTTGTTTTTATTTTTCATGAATCTCCAAAATCTCAACATGATCTAGCTATGTACAATGTACTCCATGAGAGTGAAGAAAATGAAAATTTTACAAAGGATATTATATGCATGAAATCCAAAATATAATTTGTACAATTTAGTAAAAAAATATCCGAAAATAATTGAGACATACTTTCAGAAATGAACCGAAAAGGAAAATAGCGCAATAGTTTACTAACAAATTGAGGTAAGTGAATTTCTCTTTAAAAGGGCCCTCGCATATCATTTCGCCCAGGGCCCATAAAATGTCAGGACCGGCACTGGTTGAATGTAAGATAAAAATGAAATATATCGTCTATTTAATAAGTTGAGTCACACTTTTTTTTAATTGAAGTGATAATGTATTTCCTCTTTACTTTTATTTATTAATATTTAGTACAAAGGCTAAATTATTACTCCATATCATTACTTTTATGTCTTTGAAATTTCATTAAATATTTATAAATATTTTCACCATGACTGTAGCGAATCTATTATAGATTCTTAAATTTATAAAACAAAAGTTTTGTGCAACTTGCAAGGACCCAAAAGCTAGTGGTATCTTTCTCCCTCCACACCATAATATAGTGCTTGTTTCTCATTTTTCATGGGAATTAAGGAAGTGAAGCATATATCATAATTTGTATTTAATGCTTTAATTTACTCCCTCCGTTCCTTATGGATGTTCCTACTTGTAATCTTGACACTATCTATATTTACGTAGAATCTTCTAAATTCTCCCCATATTAAATAAATAATATAGTCATGCGAGGTCTTATTTGATTAATCTTTAGTGAGTAATCATTATGTATTTTTACATCTTTCTCACTTGGAATCTAAACAATATTCACAATTAGAGAAAATCTTTTAAATTATTCTCAATATATAAGAAAAAATTATATAGTCATGTGGGGTCTTGTTTGATTCTTATCAATTAATAAGTACTTTATCAATATTGAGTCGTTGTAATTTTTACTATTATGTAATGGAATATATTATCTACAGTCAAAGAAGTGCATTGACAAACGCGCACTGCTACAGTAGAAAAGATAAAAATAATACAAAGAGAATACTTCAATAATATCAAATTTGTTTACTAATGCATAATTACATATAATATTAATAATCAAATGTGTGCATTGGCAAACGTTCAAATCAAATTAGAAACATTTATAAGGAACAGGAGAAATACTTGTATTCGGTAGTTAATAGTTTTCCCCTTTTCTTTTAAATAAAAATACCAAACAACATAAAGTGAAACTTGTGGTAAATTATGCTCATGGTTTCAACCAACAAAATGAATTTTAATAAACAAAAACAACCAATATGATTACAACAAATCATTTGAAAAAAAATTACAAGAAAGTAAATAATTAAAATAAAAATATTCCAAATAGACACTATATTTTAGAATACCTGAAAAAAAAATATAAGCACTATAACATAGGGAGTCATAAACTTTTAAAACTACATTAATCTCCAAAATACTGCGTTAAGAGTTCATTCATCATACACCCAGGTGTACCATGTGTATGGTACACCCAAGATTAATTTTTGCTCATTTGAAACTCTCCTTTTTTTTAGTATATTTTGTTCATTTAAATGATTTCAAATGAGCAATGACTAAGAAAATAACTTTGGGTGTACCATGCTCACGGTACACTCAGGTATATGATAAATGTTTTAATTGGGTTAAATATCTCTTGACTAAAGAAGGCTAAGATCAACTCCAATATTGTATGGAATTGGAATTTTCCCAAAACACAGTACAAATTGAAAAAGACATGCTTATCCACCCAAGGGCCATCCTAGATTTTCTTGGCTTCACTTTATTTCCAATGCATCTTGAATCTTGAGACACAAAGCTTCAAGATCACGTCTTTCTCCCTCACCTTATTTTTCTTTCCTTTGCTTCTTCACCGTTGTCTTTAAATCCACATTACCCTCGTTATCATCTCCTCATCACATAATTCAGCTAATACTAGCAGGCCACGTGGCGCTTTCTAACACAAGCCTAATCCAAATCCAGAAATATCTCGAGTGCTAGAAAAAAGTGAGGGGCGCCATATTTCCATATTTGTCCTATCTTTAATCTATTTTTGCACTTTAGATATTACTCCCTCCTCAATCATTCACACTGCCCATTTCAACTCTTTTTTTCGGTGCCAACTAAATCCATTTTCCATGGTAATCATTACTTAAATATTCTAGTTAGGATAATCTAGCTAGGTATACTGTCCTTAAATATTTTGCTCTACAATAATAACGGTTTATAATTAGGTTTTCTTAAATACTTCTACTCCTATTCAATGTTGTGGAAAATGTGACATCTTACCTTGTGATGACATGATCTTCCCGCTAAACTATATGATTTAGGAAAAAAGCTGCATATAAGCTGCACATTAACGATTACAACTTCTACTTATTTTGTTTTTCTCTCCTCAATTATCCTTGCCTTTTTTAATGCTCTCTCTCATAACTACTTCATTTTCTCTCTTCAAGTTTTTCTTTCTGTTTTTGGTTTTTGTGATATAGTTGATTGTACAATTAAACCTGTTATAGAAGATCAGGATTATATTGTCAGTTTCGGTATAGTGTGTTTGTGTGTGGTATAGTGTGTTTCTATGTGCTATAGTATGTTTTTTTGTGATAGTGTTTCTTTGTGCTATAGTGTGTTTGTTTGTGATATAGTGTATTTTTTCTAATATAGTGTATCTGTTTGTGATATAGTGTGTTTCTGTATATTATAGTTGATTGTACAATTGAACCTGTTATAGGAGATTAGGATAATATTGTCAATTTCGATATAGTGTGTTTGTAAGTGGTATAGTGTGTTTCTCTGTGCTATAGTATTTCTTTTGGCAAGAGCTCTAGTGTTCATTTGTGATAGTGTTTCTTTGTGTTATAGTGTATTTGTTTGTGATATAGTGTATTTATCTCTTATATAGTGTATTTGTTTGTGATATAGTGGGTTTATGTGTATTATAGTAGTTTGTGTCCCGATTCACGTGCGTGAGCCGGGTGCACACTAATTTTTTTACTGTGAACCAGGTCCACACAAGTCGAATTGTATGATTTCTACTTGCGACAAAGTATCAAACACAAATTACACATCATTTTTATCTTATTTCTTCCGGATCCAACAACTAGTTGCTTATTATTATTATTTTTTTTACAACGAGAAATCGTACATTAATTAAAAGAGGAAGTACAGCCTAATGCCAATACAACCCAAACTAAAACAAACAAACAAACCTAAATGAGCTTTAGGAGCTCGTACAGTCCACCTAAAACAAAAGGAAATAAAACTGATATAAAGACGCGTAGGAAGGGGGCATCGCTGGTCAGTGCCTGTGATAGTGGATGCAAACCTCGAATGACTGATGGAAGTGGTAGAAGAAGCGGATGACGATCATGATCCGGACAACGAACAACCAACAGCGAGCGTTGCGTCTCGCCGCATGAGCAATCCCAACGATCTGCTATCGCGTGTGATTCTGAGCTCATGATCATGTGGGATTCTAACACAAGCCTAATCCAAATCCAGAAATATCTCGAGTGCTAGAAAAAAAAGTGAGGGGCGCCATATTTCCATATTTGTCCTATCTATAATCTATGTTTGCACTTTAGATATTACTCCCTCCTCAATTATTCACACTGCTATTTCAACTTTTTTTTTTTTCGGTGCCAACTAAATCCATTTTCCATGGTAATAATTACTTAAATATTCTAGTTAGGAAAATGTAGTTAGATATACTGTCCTCAAATATTTTGCTCTAGAATAAAAAGGTTTATAATCAGGTTTTGAAATACTTCTACTCATATTGAATGTTGTGGGAAATGTGACATCTTACTTTACTTGTGACAAAGTGTCAAACACAAACTACATATCCTTTTTATCTTATTAAATTATGCAGGACATCTTCTGGATCCAACAACTAATTGCTTATTAAAGCCGTAAAAAAATACTATTTGTTGATGAATTTCTAAATTGAAAAATGACTAAAGAAATTCATTTTACCACTTAAGAACATAAGGTGAAATTTGATATAGAGATAAGAGACTCCAATGTAACTCTAGACTAGATATATACTCCCACCATGCATAATAACTTAACATTGTAATAAAATGTAAGACCTAATATTAAGAATACTAAAATAAAATATACAATTACTTTGTTTAATTAAAAAATATATTAATCCGTTAAATTATTAATCAAACTAATAACACTTTTTAACAATAAAAAGATAACTAAGGACTAAGGTTGCACTCTCTTCACCTTAAAAAAAATGAAGTTTTGGGCTTAGTTAATAAGCTCATATAAGTTCTAATAAGTTTTAATAAGCTCTAATAAGTTTAGATAAGTGTCAACAAATTTTAACATCTTTATAATATAAATTTCAAGAAGTTCCTATAAGCTAACTTCTGATTAGTTACAATAAGTTCCTATAAGCTAACTTCAGATTAGTTACAATAACTTCCTGATCTTATCAAGAGAACAAGAATTTTTTACAATTTCATATTATAAGTTTCAATAAGTTCTAATAATTTCAATTAAATTTCAATAAGTTTTAATAAGTTTCAATAATAAGTTTAATTTTAATAAGTTTAGGAAAATTAAATGAAGAAATACACCCTAAATTTATTAATATTGAACCAAGAGAACCAACTTGAAAGCCAAAGAAGGTAGGCTGCTTAAGCCCCTATACTATATGAAAAGGAAAGCTAAACTTAGTCATAACTTTAGTTGGAAAATTAACACAATTCCTCCAATTATAAGAGAGAGAAGGAGACAAGGGAGATTAATGGTGGCTACATAAGACAATGAGAATCATTTCACAAATATTGGGTGACCATCGCATCAATATTGGACAAAACCAGCTATGTAATCGGAAAGCAAGATCTTCCCATCCCATCTTCCTTTTTCATTTAAGTAAGAAAATAACAGGATTTAATACCCTTTGACCCCTCTCCTTTAAAAAGATGTGCTTTTCATAAATATACATAAATTGAACTCCCCTGCTTATGCCTTATAAGTTAAGCAACCAAACCACCAAAACCCTTTTGTGGTTTGAATCCTATTAAGTCTTTAATGGGGCATAAAAGTTGGTCAAAAAAAAATTTGTGATCAACACCTTTGCTATTATCTGTACTCCAATCAGTTTTTTGTCTATATCATATATTCATATTACTAGCACTCTCAATATGTTGTGCATGTGCATGTTAAGTTTTGATGATGAAAAATAATATAATATGTTATAGTATGAAAGATTGTGACAGATGGTTGAGAAAGGAATAAATAAATGAAGACTTTGAAGAAATGAAGAATCAAGATTGAAGTCCAAGTTTATATTGAATTCCAAGTTTAGTTACTATATGCAAAATGTAATATGCTAGAACTAGATGATATATTATGTGCCAAATATAGAAATATAAAATTAGGATAATTATTATTTTCTTAGAGTTAAGGAAATAAATAATTATGTTAATTTTATATATCTATATAAAAAAAGAAAAAGATTTTCGAAAACAAAAGATTTTCGAAAACAAGTTTTAATAAAAACCGATTTATAAAAGAATTTTGAAGACAAAAGGAGTTTTAATAAAGAAAACAAAGATAAAGAAAAAAAAGGGAAAACTGATTTTGATAACATGTTTTGTATAAAGGTAATTACTAGTTGATTTTGGAGAATTCTTATCTTATAAGGATTGAAAAGGAAAATCAGTTTTTTATAAAAGATAAAATTGGTTTTTGAATAGGAAAAGAATTTTATCCCTTTATTTTAGGAATAAAAATTGTTCAAAAGATAATATATCTTGGAGAAGGATTTTTATTCAGTTCACCAAGATATATAAGGGATTGCAACTCGTTTTATAACTCACGTTTGAGAGAGAAAAATCGGAGATATTAAGAGTCGAAAACAGGTTTCTAAGGCACAGAAAGTATAGCGCGTAGTTCTAGTCGGATTAGGAAACTAAACAACGTTTGTAATTGTCCTCTATTTGCTTGAATAAGAAGCACGTCTTTGAGGAATCTTTCTTTCTGTAATTCTTATATTATAGGAGAGTAGCAACACTTAGGGTTAAGTGTTGGGGAGCACTACTAGAGTTAGTAGTGGGGGAATCGAATTGTATCAAGAGTTTGGTATTTTACGATTCAAATAATAAAAGAGTAGTTTGTGTGGACGTAGATCTCAGAGGTGAGATTGAACCACGTTAAATTCCTGTGTCTTATTATTTGATTTCATTGTTTTATTGTTTGATATAATTTTGTTCGAGCAAAAACGTTAATCGGAGATTTTACGAGTGAATAACACGGTGTACTAAGCCTTGTGCCATAACGGTGTTTTTGCGTAAATCGATTAGATTTAGCCACTCAATTCAACCCTCCTCCTTGAGTGTCACCTTGTGTTCCAACAAGTGGTATCGGAGCGAGTTATTCTCGAAAGGCTCATACCTAGAGAATAGAAATCATGAATATGCAAGATGACTCTCGAGATAGACACACCAAGTGCCCAATTTTCAACGGAAAAGACTACGGATGGTGGAAAGCTAGGATTGAGGATTTACATCCAAGGATCGGATTATGAATGCTTGGAAAGTTATTAGAAAAGGACCAATCCTTATCCAAGGAAAAGACGTCGAAGGAAAGATGGTCGACAAGGATGAAGATGACTACGATTCGGTCGACTATGCAAAAGCCGAAAAGAATTACAAAGCAATGAGTATTCTCCAATATGGAATTGGACCCGATGAATACTCAAGGATTTCCGCTTGTACTACAAGCAAAAGAAATATGGGACATCGGAGTTGGCCCACGAAGGTACGAATGAGGTAAAACAATCTAGAATAGATTTGCTTGTCCAACAATATGAATTGTTTACTATGAATAAGGACGAATCTATTAAAGAGATGTTCACTAGATTTACACTAATCACTAATGAATTACATTCTCTAGGCAAAACATATACTTCGAAGATTTAGTGAGAAAGGTGTTAAGAAGTTTAACAAATCGATGGCTCCCAAAAATAACCGCTATTCAAGAAGCTAAAGATTTGACTAAACTTTCACTAGAACAACTTATTGGTTCATTAATGACTCATGAACTTGTCTTAGATTCTAAAACTAATGAACCAAAAAGTAAAGGTATAGCCTTGAGAACCGAATTGGAAATTGAAAATAGTGATAGTGATGATGATATTGATTTTCTTACTAGGAGATTTAAAAATTTTCTCAAAAAGAACAAAAACAAAAATCCTAGAAAAGATGAAAATTTCAAAGGTAAGAGCACTACCTCTAACTTTAAGAAAAGTGCTACTAACTCGGGTTGTTTCAAGTGTGGAGAGTTAAATCACATGATTAAAGAATGTCCCTTATGGGATGATGAGAAGCCCAAAGAAAGAAGGGAGCAATCGAAGAAAGAATTCAAAAAGGCAATGATTGTTGCCGTTTGGGGAGATTCGGATTCGACGAAGAACGATCGAGAGGCACGGTGCCATGAGGAAAAATTGTGCCCGAATGCCGTACGGACATCACGGAGAAGGGCACAGGTGCCGGGACGACTCTCACTTGTGTCTAATGGCGAAAAGTTCAAACTCCCAAGATGGAAACCGAAGACGAGTGAGGTAAGTCTTCTTTCTCTAAAACCTTCAATACATCTTCTTTCAAAAAACCAGCTTGTTACTTTGCTTGGAAATATCATTGATGATTGTCAAGAAATGAATGATGATTTTTCAATCATGAAAAAGGAAGTAAAAAATTTAACTAAGCAAAAGATTGGGTTGGAATTGGAATATAAGGATTTATTAAAGGACTCGTAAAGAATTGATGAAAAAGAATGATAAACGAAAAAAAGTCGAAGAAATAAATGTTGAGTTAAGTGCCTTAAAGTACGAAAAGTCTCTCACAAAAGAAATCGTTGATAACACGTGTGCCGTACCTTCGAGCAAGAAGAAAAAAATTCGAATCTTGAAAAACAAATTGAATCCTTAAAACTTGAGTTAATTAAAGTGAAAGAGTCTAGACAAAGATCCAGAATTGTTCCACTTATGCTGCCTCATGATGCAAAGATAAGTGACGAACTTGATAAAACTAAAAGAGATTTGGAAATTTCAAGAAAAAGAAATATCGATCTAAACACTTCGTTGAATTTTTAGAATCACAATTGACTATTGCTCGGAAAATGTATGAAAAATGGTTAGATAGTCAAAAAGCCCTAGACTATATTTCCAAGTACAACGAGCAATCGAAACGGCATTGGTTTAGGATATACAAACCAGAGGCACAGTGTAAGGCACAGTGCCAAATTTTTTGAAAGAGACTTTCGTAAAAGAAAATATGTCGATCTACCTGAATATTTGATTTGCAACTTTTGTGGAAAGAATGGACATCTTATGGATAATTGTAATGTCAAGAAAAAAGTGTTGCAAAAAATGTAAAGTATGTAACTCAAATATGGGTTAGAAAAGACTTATTAGAAGCTCAACGAAAGAAAAAGGGACCCAAACAGATTTGGGTTCCTAAAATTAACAAGTGATCTTTTTGCGAGGCAAACGTGAGAGGACGCGACCTATGGTATCTCGACAAATGGTCTGCTCAAGACATATGACTAGTGATAAATCTCAATTCCTCTCACTAGTAGCCTACCATGGAGGGTGTGTTACATTTGACGACAACAAAAAGGGAGAAATATTTGGTATTGATAAACGTCGGCAAATCCCTAACACACTCCATAGAGAATGTGATGTTGGTAAGTGGTTTGAAAAAAAAAAAATTTGTTAAGCATATCCCAATTGTATGATCAAGGTAATTCTGTTGAATTTCATGCATGAATATTTTACAATATAATTTGTGGCTTTGGGATTAATTTCGGAAATTAGTTGAGTATTATGCTTGTTGTCCTCCTTTAAATATGTTAATTAGAGATTTGTTGATGCGTGTTTTTGTGAAGCTTAGTGAGTAAAGATCTACTTGATATAAAAAAGGACTCGTAATGGTCTAATGATCTTTGTCCTAATGTCATGATCCTAAGTTGCCGAACTAATAAGCTATATGATCCTAAGTTGCTGAATTTTTGAGCTATGAAATGCATATACTTTCTCCTATAGCAAGCTTGATCTTTAGCCCAATATTCGATTTTCTATTCATGAGTTTGTCATTTGTGCCTCATTATTTCTTTCTTTCATATGTCCCACCTTATCTTTAATTCTCTATTATTATCCTTCTTTTCCCCACCCATTGCTCCAAAGTTCAACAAGTGCTTTTAATCTTGATTCATGATAATCTATGGGGAAAGAATATTTTGATAATTTGATGGAAGAAAAAGACGCATCGATTAAGGGGAACATGAAAAGGTTGGAATGAAACTCAAATACGTGAAAGAATGAACAGATCTTGATTTACACTTGTGCAAGGCACAGTGCCAGGTGATGTATCAAAAAGACAATGAGGTCCGAATTAAGTTATTATCTTTGATCTCTTATTGGTTGACTCTAGTAATATTGTATGGTCTCCTTCTCCTTCATATAAAAAAAATAAAAAAAAAAAATAAAAAAAGAAAAGAAAAGAAAAGGAGAATAAGACATTTATTTTAGATAAATCCTAGAGTTCAATTCAAATGTGAAGAACATTATCAAAGTTTTGAAGATCATCATTTTGGATTTCAGTATATCCGAAGGTTAGTTTTATTTGAAGGGGAATAGATTGTTCGGTGGCACGGTGCCACACACGGTGCCACGTTGATGAAAGTCTTGTGATGCTTATTTGCGGAAGTTGAAAATATGAAAAAAAAGGTTTAAGCACTTGTTGAGCCAATTGCCATTTCAAATCTTCAAGTTTGCATTACCTATATTCATCTTACATTCTTAACCATCAACCATGATCCTTCATGATTATTTCTTGCTTTAGAAATTCGGATTGTGAGTTGGGTTATATTATTTGTGCTTAATGACTTCGGATTGTGAGTTGGATTATGACATAGCACCAGCATCCTTAGTATTTATTGCTTGAGCTACTTGAATTATTTTGCTGACTATATCTCACTCTGTCTCGCTAAACATGTTGATGCTCTCTTTTTTGATAATGTCAAAAGGGGGAAGATGGGTATAATACTTAGACTAATGAATAATTGGTTATCTTGGTTACCATGTTACTTGTGAATGAGGTTATGCTATTTTCCCTTATGTGATTAATGGTGCATATTTTGAGGGGGAAAAAGTGGTTACTTAATAATATTATATTGAGTGTTTGTCATCATCAAAAAGGGGGAATTTGTTGTGCATGTGCATGTTAAGTTTTGATGATGAAAAATAATATAATATGTTATAGTATGAAAGATTGTGACAGATGGTTGAGAAAGGAATAAATAAATGAAGACTTTGAAGAAATGAAGAATCAAGATTGAAGTCCAAGTTTATATTGAATTCCAAGTTTAGTTACTATATGCAAAATGTAATATGCTAGAACTAGATGATATATTATGTGCCAAATATAGAAATATAAAATTAGGATAATTATTATTTTCTTAGAGTTAAGGAAATAAATAATTATGTTAATTTTATATATCTATATAAAAAAAGAAAAAGATTTTCGAAAACAAAAGATTTTCGAAAACAAGTTTTAATAAAAACCGATTTATAAAAGAATTTTGAAGACAAAAGGAGTTTTAATAAAGAAAACAAAGATAAAGAAAAAAAAGGGAAAACTGATTTTGATAACATGTTTTGTATAAAGGTAATTACTAGTTGATTTTGGAGAATTCTTATCTTATAAGGATTGAAAAGGAAAATCAGTTTTTTATAAAAGATAAAATTGGTTTTTGAATAGGAAAAGAATTTTATCCCTTTATTTTAGGAATAAAAATTGTTCAAAAGATAATATATCTTGGAGAAGGATTTTTATTCAGTTCACCAAGATATATAAGGGATTGCAACTCAGTTTTATAACTCACGTTTTCAGAGAGAAAAAATCGGAGATATTAAGAGCTGAAAACAGTTTCCTAAGGCACAGAGTATAGCACAGAGTTCTAGTCAGATTAGGAAACTAAACAACGTTTGTAATTGTCCTCTATTTGCTTGAATAAGAAGCACGTCTTTGAGGAATCTTTCTTTCTGTAATTCTTATATTATAGGAGAGTAGCAACACTTAGGGTTAAGTGTTGGGGAGCACTACTAGAGTTAGTAGTGGGGGAATCGAATTGTATCAAGAGTTTGGTATTTTACGATTCAAATAATAAAAGAGTAGTTTGTGTGGACGTAGATCTCAGAGGTGAGATTGAACCACGTTAAATTCCTGTGTCTTATTATTTGATTTCATTGTTTTATTGTTTGATATAATTTTGTTCGAGCAAAAACGTTAATCGGAGATTTTACGAGTGAATAACACAACAGTACGGCTTTGTCGCCATAACGGTGTTTTTGCGTAAATCGATTAGATTTAGCCACTCAATTCAACCCCCTCCTTCTTGAGTGTCACCTTGTGTTCCAACACAATATTTTATGGTGTCTCTTATTAATTTGTTTCATTTCTTATATATTTTTTTTCATTCTTGAAATTCTTTTATAATAATATCGATGACGCTGGAGATGACAAAGTAATTAAGTAAACTTATGTCTTTTTTTTCTGTAAATCCAAAATTTATACTATACTTACGCAGATGATGAACAAATGATAAGCCGGAATCTCCATTCCCCCCCTACAAGGGATTTATATGTAAATATATATACACGATATTTGAAAAACCCAATGAATATAATTCTTTATTTATTGTCCTTAAATAAACTTATTCTAGTTGTTGTTTGAATCTTTTGTTTTTTGAGGTTATCTGAACTTGGGAAACCTTCACCTAATCATATTCATAGACTTAGTGCTCGTTTGGTTGACAGGAATTTATGTAGGCAATGAAAATTCCCATGATTTTCTCATTTGGGAAGTTGTTTGGTTGACAGGAAGTTGAGAAAATGGGTGCAATGGAAATTCCTTGGGAAATTGAAATTCCCACAAAATGTGGGAATTTAATTACCCACTCCCCTTGGCCAATCGAATTCCCATGAATTGCAAATTCGCGATGTCAACCAAACAATTTTAAGCCATTTCACTAGGAATTACATAAGGAAGTAATTTCCGGAAATAAAAGTTCCTACAGGAATTAAATTCCCATGTATATCAAACGAGCACTTATATGTCTTTGTGAGAAATGAGTACTTGCATGCAGTTGAAAGGAGTCATATTGCCTATTATAATGGATTTTATAATACTAGTTATTCCTTTTCTTACACTGTTTTAACCTTATAAAAGGTTATCCAAATTTTGAGTATTATGTAATCAACAAGAATATTTATTAACAAGCTAGAAAGCTCACACAACATTCTCGTAAAAGTCAGATACCATCCTAATCCAAAGAATAGTTGGGAGTATTTAGTTTTCATAGCTTTATGAGTCGTTATCTTTCCCAACCACTTGATATAATCCTTAAATATGTGTCTTTCCACATATATATAGCTAACGAAGAAACTTAGGAGACTTTGGATTTACCCAAATCAATTATATATGTAAATATTCGAACGGATAATTAATCAAACAAAATTAATTAGTAGAGACTGGATTATGAATTTGACACACAATTTCATATGTTCTAGTAGTATATACTACTATTATTATATATAATGACGAATCGAGTTACTAGATCAATAAGTGACTTCTATAGTTATTATTTTTTTCTTTTCCATTTGATCTAGGGGATGCACTGTGATCATTTAGGAAATTCGTGTAAGATAAGAGATAGGAATAGATAAAAAAGGTACTCGTGTAACGGAAATATATAAATAAAACGAGAAACAATATGCCGAACAAAGTATGTTCAACTAGTTTCAGACATCAAACATGGCAACTAAAATAAGAAAGAAATATTTTCCTATCAAAAGAAAATGTAAAATTATTTGAACTACTCCTAGCTACTTTGTTATCAAAGATGATATCTAAAAATTAAAGGTTGACGTGAGCCAATGGTATGGGGGCCAACATTGACCAAATGTGTTTTCTGGATGCCTGAAGAGACCTCAGCTCGAAGAAAGAAAATAAGACTTTCTAGCTAGATTGCAATTATGCAAAACCAAACACCCTCTAAACTACACAACTGTTCATGAAATAGGGAAACGTAATAAAAGGGAAACTTACCATTGCATTTTTGAAGTTTCTAGCCATTTAATGGTTGAAATTTTTTGATTTGATTTTTATATATGCAAAATTTGGAATCGTCTAAATTCTAGATTGTCCTTTTAGTCTCTACATGAAATGCATGTGATCTGCAGGTTACTATTTCAGTCATATGACTTGACGAGTTAGTTTGCTGATTGGTTTACTAATTGAAGTAGTTATCAACTAATTAACCAACATACCTCACATGCAACCAATACACTCTTAGCTTAGGTTTCTCGGCCTTAATTTTGTAATGTTTGGATAAATTTATTGATTGATTATTAATTTGCTGAAGACAACTAGATTATCTATATATTCTGGTATCATTTAGGTTGTCAGTGAATTTAAAGAAATATTCCCGTAAATTTTCAAAAGTTGAATAAATATGATAAAAGTAAGAAAAATAAAACTTTGACAGCCCGTCTTGCGTACAACCGGATATAAGTATGGTCGGGCGCAAGCGTATCAACCTATCAGCTCATTTTTAAAAGGTCATATCTCACTCGTTTTTCGTTGACACCGAGCTTTTGACCACGTGTTGAAAAGGTATCGAGCCAAATTTTCATCTCCAATTTGAATCTTCCCAAGATATTATAAAGTGTGATGTGAGATACGACTTTTTGAAGTTAACCCTTGTGCACAAACTCTTATGAACAAATGGAGTTACTCTTATAAACAAATGGTGTTAATACTTGTAATTGTATGAATATGTGGTTACTCCTAACAATAAAAGGGTGTTTGGCAGATTCACTCGCAAAGCAAGGACTTAAGAGGGAGAATGAGTTTTTAGCTTGGTTGTAGCTTCGTTTCACATTTCTTTAATTCACTGAGGCTGTATTTACTGCTTTGTCAACCAATCTCCACTTTTCAATAGGTGGATGAACTGAATTTGTAATCCCCTCACACTACAAAAAAACGCTCGTATAGCGACGGAGTTTTAGAAACGGATTTGTATCCGTTTTTAATTTAGAGACGGAAAATTAATAATCCGTTTCTAAAAAAATATTGGGACGGATTTTAAAATCCGTCTCTAAATTAGAAACGGATTTTAAAATCCGTCCCTAAGTTAGAGACGGATTTTAAAATCCGTCCCTAAGTTAGAGACGGAATTATAAAATCCGTTTCTGGTGTGTTTTACCAATTTTTCCAGACTTTTTGTCAAAAATTTAGATCTAATTTAGAGACGGATTTTGAAATTCCGTCTCTAAATTAGAGACGGATTTTTGAATTCCGTCTCTAATTTAGAGACGGATCTTTAAAATTCCGTCTCTAAATTAGAGACGGATTATCAAATTCCGTCTCTAATTTAGGGACGGATTTACAAAATCCGTCTCTAATTTAGGGACGGATTTTCAAAATCCGTCTCTAATTTAGGGACGGATTTTCAAATTTCGTCCCTAAGTTAGTCAAGTAGATATGTTTTAAAATGCACTTTCAAATCCGTCTCTAAATTAGAGACGAAAATTCAAATTCGTCTCTAAATTAGAGACGGAAATTCAAATCCGTCTCTAAATTAGAGATGGATTTTCATTTCCGTCTCTAAATTAGAGACGGATTTGAAAATCCGTCTCTGATTTAGACAAGTAGATATTTTTTATAATGCACTTTAGAGACGGAAATTCAAATCCGTCTCGAAATTAGAGACGGAAATTCAAATTTGTCTCTAAATTAGAGACGGATTTTTAAGATCTGTTTCCAATATTTCTTTCAATTATTATCAATTCCACACGTAAAAGTAAACAAGTAGTACTTGGTGTAGTTGGTATGAGTTTCTCCTTGTGACTTAGAGGTTACAGGTTCGATTCCTACCAACTGCGGTTCTTGAGAATGGGGATTCCCCTTACCCATTTCCACTGCTTCCAAGAGCCTTGCCTACAAAGCCAGACCGGGTTGACCAGAGCGAGGTTCCGAACCGAGTGAGATTGTGAACCGGTAATGGGACCGGGTTGAACCGAACAACTAACAATAGGTGATTTTAAAAAAACCATTCCTAAACTTAGAGACGGATTTCAAAAATCCGTCTCTAAAATTAGAGACGGATTTTTGAAATCCGTCCCTAATTTTTTGCTACGGAATTAGAAACAGATATTATTCCGTCGCTAAATTAGAGACGGATATTTGGGATTCCGTCTCTAAGTTCGTTTAGCGACGAGTACTTTAGTAACGGACATAATCCGTCTCTAAATCCGTCTCTGAGTACATATAGCAACGGATTTTGACGATTTAGAGACGGATTATGTCCGTCGCTATAGAGTGATTTTTTTGTAGTGTCAGTTAATTAATCCAAGCTACAAAGTTATCAATAAAAAAACAATAAAAGGGTGTTACTCTTATAAACAAAGGTGGTTACTTTCATAACAAAAGCGGATACTAATCAGTTTACTTTAATGAACAAATGCGGTTACTCGTATGAAGAAATGGGGTTACTTTTGTGAACAACTGAGGTTACTCGTATGATTAAATGAGGTAACTATTAGCAAATGAGGTTACTTGTACAAATAAATGAAGTTAGTTATGTGATAATTGAGGTTACTCGTATGATTAAATTGGGTCGTCGCATGATTAAGTGAGGTTACTCCTATGAAGAAATGGGGTTACTTTTGTGAACAATTCGGTTTACTCGTATAATTAAATAGGAAATGAGGTTACTTTTATGAATGAATGAGGTTACTCATATGAAGAAATGAGGTTACTTTTGTGAACATTTGGGGTTACTCATATGATTAAATAGGGTCGTCGTATGATTAAATAATGAGGTTACTCAGATGAAAGAATTAGGCTTCTTTTACGGATAAACGGGGTTACTCGTTTGATTATACAAGGTTACTCCAAATAAAAAATGGGTTATTTAGATAATATTTTTAGGGGTTACACATAACAATAAAATAGGCTACTCTTATAAATAAATAGAGTTATTTTTATAAACAAAAGGCGATACTAATGAAGTTACTCGTATGAATAAATGCAGTTACTTTGTAAACAATTGTGGTTACTCATATGATTAAATGAGGTTAATGGTATGAATTAATGAGGTTTCTTTTGTGATTAAATGGGGGTTATTACCCATAAAATTAAATGAGATTATTCATATGATTAAATGAGGTTACTCCAAAAAATAAATTAAATGGAGTTACTCATAGAATTAAATGAGGTTACTCATATGATTAAACGAGGTTACTCTAAAAAATAAATAGGGTTACTCATATAATATTCTTAAGGGTACACAAAAATTGAAAATCCTTTGATGTATCTAGTTTAACAACATAAAATTGAACATTCCATTTTCAATTAAAACGAGCCAATGACATATGAGATCTCATTTGCCTGACTATCTACTTCGTCTCTACATCCAAACTCATTAACCTATTCACATCATTCTCAACCTCCTTAGTTGTCACTACAAAGTTTGCTTCGTTCCTTTACCCTCTACGGCATGTGCCCCTCTTTTTCTCTTTCCTCCTCACTCTTCAGTTATTCTCCTTCCCCCCTCTCCCTTTTCCCCACCAACTCTACTGATAAACCCTAATTTTTTTCTCCTTTTCATCAAATCTTCAATCGACGAACGAATCAAATTTGAGTAAAACCAGGAGAAAAGAAGGGGACACTATGAAGAGCAATTTACACTATGGGGTTTTTAAAGATCTCGTAGGAGTCGCGATCAAGAGACTTGGTTTTTTGATACCACGAGCTTTCTCTCTCCTGTCACTAAGCGTGCATGGGTTTATATATGAACCGGCCACACTTATATAAGAATTTTTAAAACTTTGATGGTAAATAATTTTTTTAGTACTTATAGATAATAAGTTTAGTTTACCTATGCAACCACTTGATCGCAGCCCTATCTCCAATTCTTTTAATACTCATATGATATCACAATTAATATAATCTTGACAACCTCGCCCTTCACTCTCCTTATAAAAGGCACTAAATAACTCATTATCAAGGACGCAAGGATGGCTTGGGTAGGTGTTGGGTCTAGCCATTGTTAATACAAATTCCACATCTCTCCTAACTCATACTACTTTTCTTCTTTGTAATATACTTCCATCTATCTCGCACAATTTAATTTCCGTTAATGAAGAACATTATTGCAAAGAGAAGATGTATTGGCAAGTGATAGAATAGATTATTCCGTGGATATATGTTGAACCCCATATATGTTGTGCACATGTGAGTTGTCCCACATTGGAAAAAGAGGAGAGAAAAGTCACCACAATATGCCTATAGGAGCCTACTCCTACTATAGCCCATTGGTTTTAATATGGAACCTCCTCCGAGCTTAGATGGACCGAACTCTCCTCCTCCGTCTTGGGTTGCCCAAACCCATTTTCAGTCATATCAAAATTTATCATGGTATCAGAGCCCAGGTTGTTGGGCCTTTCATATTGGGCATTTGTCATGCAACTGGATAAGTCCCTCTATTGGACGATCATTCCCAATGAGGATTGCCTTACCAGTATGCTATAATTCTATGAACTCTCACATGTGAGGGGGAGTGTTGAACCTCATATATGTTGTGCACATGTGAGTTGTCTCACATTGGAGAAAGAGGAGAGAAAGTACCACAATATAAGCTATAGGAGCTGCTCCTACTATTGCCAATTGGTTTTAATATGGAACCTCCTCTGAGCTTGTATGTGGACCAAACTCTCCTCCTCCGTACTGGGTTGCCCAAGCCCATTTTTAGTCATATCAAAATTTATCAATATATTTTATAAATATCTTTTTCTTGAATTTAGGAAACACATTTGAGAATATACTAATTTAAATTTCCTCCATTTCTAAGAATTTTTTTAAAAAATTCCCTTGTAATAATCTCACATATAGATAGTCAAAGTGCCAAATAGAATATTTTTGAACGTTGGATCATTAGATATCACATTGATATTTATGTTTTAGTAGTAAGTAGACCTGGGCATGGGCGGGGCCGGGCCTGTTCACGGGCTCGGCCCGCGGGCTTGGGGAAATGACGGGTCGGGCCGGGCCCGGGCCCGGGAGTGGCGGACCAGGCTTGAAATTTCCAGATTTTGTCACGGCCCGACCCAGGCCCATGGGCCCGCGTGCCGGGCTCGTGCCTCCTGCGGGCCTGGCCCGTGTTTTATGTTGTTTTTTTGTATTTTTGACGGTTTTAGGCTAAAAAACAAAGGAAAGGAGCGTTCGGCCCGCGGGCCGGCCGCGGGGCCGGCCCACGCGGGCTCGTGCCGGTGCGGGCCTGAAATAAAATTTCTTGACCGTGACAAACCCGCGGCCCATGTAGTGGACAACGGGCCGGCCCGCGTGCTGGCCCCGCCCATGCCCACCTCCAGTGGCGGAGGCACACGTGGTCCATGTTGGTCACGTGACCAACAAATATTTATGGAAATTTTTTTTTTTCAAAACAAGCGCTCATTTGCTCTTTCACACTGAACTAAACCCTAACTCTTTCTCCTTCTCGAATCCCACGACCCACCACGCGTCCACGCCGTCACGCGTTCCTTTGTCGTCGGCGGTTGGCAGTAGCCGGTGATTCCTTCGTTCAGCCACTCGTGAGTCGTGACTCGTCGCCGTGCTTCAGATCTTCGTCGTCACTACTCAGTACTCACTCGTGACTCGTCGCCGATCATTCTTCGTCTTCAGATCTTCGTCGTCACCAAGCTCCTTCTTCGTCGGCATTCGGCGGGCGGCAGCGCGCGCGGCGCGTTTACTCACTATGGGCGGGCCTCCGGCAACTTTCGTCGTCACTCGTCAGTTCTTCAGACTTCAGGTATTCTTCTTCACCTTCTTCGCTTCTTCAGTCCTTCATTGTTGCTGAAATTTGATTTTTTTCATTTGTGGCTGAAAATTAGTTATTTAGGTTAATAAAGATTGTGTATTTGTGTATTTTTGTCATTTGGATTTCATTTGTTGCTGAAAATTGAATCATGATTTAATTTTGTCATTTAGATTTCATTTTTGCTGATAATTTGTCATTTGTAATGTATTTATTGCTGAAAATATCTCTAGTTCAACTTGTGTATGTTTAATGATTGCATAAAAAATTAACAGTAATACAAGTTGAAAACTCACTTCGAGGCGGTTTTGGCCAAAATGTGTTTTTTTCCACTTAATTTTGTTTAATTGATGTTGCAGGTTCTTGATTAACTTGTTTTTTCATAACTAGTTCTTGATAAACTGAGGTGAGTTGTTTTGTTGAGTAGATAAGATGCAAGAAGATTAGTGTTTGCCATACAAAAAGGACAACAATAGTTGTGACTGATATCCACATTGATAATAGCAATACCAATGACTTTGTGTTAAGTAGAAGAGCTTTTTGGGCCAAGCCCTTACCTGCCAAAGACAAACAACTCTTACTGATTGGGATTGCGGATGTCGAATATAAGAGGTGAATAATTGAATATCACTGCCTTAAGCCTGTTTGAAACTTTGTTTTATTTATAAGCTTGGTTGGTACTAATTCTTGTTGTTTTGAGTCAAAAATATTATGTTGTTTTGAGTCAAAAATATTATGTTTAACTAGTTTTTTTTTTGGGAGGGTTAACGCCCTTGTTGATAAGTTGAGGTAGCATCACGAATTATGAACATCTTGAAGACTGAAGAGGTAGTTGAGGCGTTGAAGTTTTGCCTTTGGATCTTTGCTTCATTAATTGGTGTATGTTAGCCTCAAGTCTAGGTGTTGAGCTTGTGTGTTTCTAGAGTTCGTGCTTGAGATTGAAGTATTGGATTCTTTTGGTGTTCATTTTGACTTTACTAGCGAATGAGGTGTTAATTGGGGAATAAAAATTGAGGAAACTTGGGTTTAGAGAGCATGTTATTTGGTTAGAAAATTAATTGAATGATTGATAATTATTATTTATCAAAATATGATAACTAGGTTGGAACCATTGTAAGTTTCTAATTACTATCGGCGAATGAACCAATTGTTGGTTGTTTTGTGGTTGGTGAATGGTAGTGTGACCAACTATTCCCAAATTCCTGGATCCGCCACTGCCCACCTCTAGTAGTAAGGACAGGGGTATCTTTGTTTAGCAAGAAAACTCCAATCTAGAGGATTTATCACGTCTCTTCTTATCAACAATAGTTTAATCCAAAGATCACACGACATAAAAATGATTTTACTTTAATACCATACTAATTAAATTTACGTAATGCATTCCCATACCTCGTATGGGTCTAAAAACTAGTTGGATGTAAATGACTAAATGGATACCGTACTAAGTACAACCTATATTGTTCTAGTAAACATCACAAGATCCTTTCTATGGAAAAGAGATTCCATTGAAACAATGTTATTTGAATACACTGAAACTTTTAGGCTAATTGTTAACTTTGAACTTGATAAATTTTGATATGACTGAAAATGGGCTTGGGCAACCCAGTACGGAGGAGGAGAGTTCGGTCCACATACAAGCTCAGAGGAGGTTCCACACTAAAACCAATTGGTAATAGTAGGAGTAGCTCATATATTTATATATCAGTCTTTCTCTCCTCTTTCTCCAATGAGACAACTCACATGCGCACAACATATATGGGGTAAACTAATAAGGGACATCCCAAAAAGAAATACGGGTAAACTAATAAAGACCGGAGGGAGTATAATAATAATAATAATAATAATAATAATAATAATAATAATATAGATAACATAATAATAATAATAATAATAATAATAATAATTATTATTATTATTATTATTTTTTTTTTTTTTTTTTTTTTTGGTAAATAGAGAGATTTTATAATTAAAAGGCAAGAAGAACAAACATCATACAACCTAAGCTAGAACCAACGAGGTTCAACAACACCCAACCACCCAAACAAACAAAGATCACACAGATCCACAAAAAAAAAAACAACAAAGAAAACAAGAAAACACCCAAACCAAAGTTGCTAAGGAATTACAATCATAAGTCTAGGCAACTGGTAGCATTTAACATACATCATGAATTGAATTTGCTTAACCAGAGCAATTGGAGCCTGCTGCTTCTGTTGAAATTTTCTGCAGTTTCTTTCCCGCCACGTAACATAAATTGTGATACATAAAGCCATTCTCTGAAAGCCGCCGAACCTTTGAATTGGACTTCGGTGATTAATAACCCAGAATCGAGTCCATCTGTCAATATTTTCAATCACTCCAAGCCACTGAACAATAGCAATCCAAACACCCTTTGAGTACTCACATTTGAAAAATAAATGATCAATAGTTTCAGCCTCAGTACTACATAAGCAACAAAGGGGATCATGTTGAATACCAATCTTAAGAAGATTGTCACAGGTATTCAATCTATTCATAACTGCTAGCCATGTGATAAAAATACACTTAGGAGGACTAGGAGTATTGCAAAGAAGTTTTTTCCACTGAACAGCAAGAGTATTGTGATGGAAAGATTTGTAAATCTTTCTAATAGAAAAATCAGCACCCTGAACCAATCTAGCACCATCAACCACAGCATGACTAGAACTTAGAATTTTCTTAACAACACAGGATGCTTGTTGAGGAACATCCAAGGTAGTAAGATCTCTATTTTTGATATAGAAAGTGTGCACCCACTTCACCCATACTTTGTCCTTCTTCTGAGCAAGATTCCATAGAAGCTTGCAGATAGCAATTTTATTCCAAATCTCAACATTGATAATGTTTAAACCACCTGCCTTCTTAGGTAGGCATAATTTCTCCCAAGCAACCAAATTTTTCTTTGTAGCGCCAGATTTGCCAGTCCAAAAAAAATTTTCTGCATGCAGCTTGGAGGAGTTTGACAACTTTTTTAGGCAAGAGAAACACCTGACACCAGTAGGTTTGAATACCAAATAAAACAGATTTTATGAGCAGGAGACGCCCAGCATAGGACAACAACTTTGCAGCCCAACTATCCACTCTAGCAAGGACCCTCTTAATGAGAGGTTGGCATTGAATGATAGTTACTTTCTTGGAAGAGAGAGGAACACCAAGATATCTAAAAGGTAATTCCCCCTTAGAACTATGAAACTCCTGTAAGATAGCTTCTTGGGCTTCAGAACTAACTCCTCCAAAGTAAATAGAGGTTTTAGCTTGATTAGCTTGTAGCCCAGAAACAGAAGAAAATTGTTGAAAAGTAGCAAAAAGTTGCCTAACCGAGGTTGATATCCCCTCTTGAGAATAACAAAGAAATCATCAAAGCAAACAAACATGATGAAGCTTCGTTTCGACATTTTGGGTGATATTTAAACTCTTTGTTACTGTTGAGCGTAGATAAACACCTATTGAGATATTCCATACAAATGACAAAGAGATATGGGGAAACAGGATCCCCCTGTCTAAGCCCTTTCTTCCCCTCAATAGGCCTAGTCATTTCACCATTAACATTAAAGGAGTAGGAAACAGTTGTCAGACAAGCCATTATCCAAGCCACAAAGACATTTGGAAACCCCAGTTCCAACAACAAATACTTTACAAAAGGCCATTCTACAGAATCATAAGCCTTTTGTAAATCAATTTTCAGTATACATCTGGGAGATATGTGCTTCCTATTGTACCCTTTTACTAATTCATGGCTCAGGATTATATTATCAAAGATAATTCTACCCTTGATAAAAGCAGATTGATTTTCACCAATCAATCCAGGTAACACATGTTGCATCCTATTAGTTAAGATTTT
This sequence comes from Beta corolliflora, assembly GCA_947648045.1. Taxonomy (NCBI): domain Eukaryota; kingdom Viridiplantae; phylum Streptophyta; class Magnoliopsida; order Caryophyllales; family Amaranthaceae; genus Beta; species Beta corolliflora. The sequence goes on from CANSZD010004256.1 coordinate 670,038, forward strand.
AGAAATAATCTTATATAAAACAGGACAACATGCAATAGGTCTATAATCCTTCATAGCACAAGCATTAGACACTTTGGGAACAAGAGAAACATAAGTGCAATTCACAGTCCAAGGCATAAAACCAGTGTGAAAGAAATTTTGAACAGCAGCAATAACACTAGGACCAATCATATGCCATGTACTCTTAAAGAAGTGTACATTATAACCATCAATACCTGGTGCTTTGCTAGCATCCATAGCAAATAGAGCATCCTTAATCTCCATCTCAGACACAGAAGAAACCAACATTAGTTGTTGTTGATGATTTAAAGTTGCACCCCTTTTGACAATTTGAGAATCCAACATGGGAAGAGTATCAGCAGCAGATCCCATCAATTTCTGATAAAAGAGCCTAACTTCATCTTTAATCATATTCTGAGTAGTACACCTCATACCATCTTCTGTAACTAGGAGCTTAATTGAGTTCTGACTTTTCCTTTCCTTTGCATGAGCATGAAAGTATTTTGTATTAGCATCTCCAAGAGTAATCCAAGTGACTCTAGATTTCTGTTGCCAAATGCTTTCCTCAATTCCACTCCATTTCTCCAAATCAATCAAAATCTTTATTTCCTCCTCAATCAGCTGAGCATTAAATTGATTACCATTCATTTGACTTTGAATAACCTGCAATTGAGTTCTAAGAGACTCAATTCTAGCAGCAGTATTGCTAAAACAATGAGTATTGATGCTCTTTAAAGGAATTTTCAGATCCCTAAGTCGATTCCATATACCAAGAAGAGTGTTAGGAGGATTTGGATTCCAAATTTCAGCCACAGTCTGTTGGAAATCCTTATGATCAGTCAATACATTCAGAAATCTGAATGGCATACTGGTTTTCACAGAGAGAGAGCAAAGATCAATGAGTAAAGGACAGTGATCTGAAACCCCCTTTTCCATTACTTCATAGACAACCTGAGGATAAGAATCAAACCAAGCTGCATTTCCAATACATCTGTCAATTCTAGAGTAAATTTTGTGTCCCTCACTTTGATTGTTACACCATGTGAAATATGGTCCCACAGTGCGTATAACAGAAAGGTCATTTTGTTGTAGACACTCCTCAAAATCCTGCACTTCAATTGCAGTGATAGGAATGCCTTGGAGCCTATCATCCACAAGTAACACACTGTTGAAATCCCCACAGAAACATATTGGACCCTGTACCAAATTGGAAATACTAGCCATGAATTGCCATATATCCCTTCTAGAGTCCATAGTGTTGAAGCCATACACAAGACAAAGGTGAATACAAGACCCATCAAGTAAACTAGTGACTTTACAACATATGCCTTGGGCACACATGTCAACAGCCACTACATCTACCTTCCTAGGATTCCATCCAACCCATATTCTACCATTGACAGCATGAGCATAATTGTTGATCACCATCCAGTTTCTAAAAATATTTTTTGAAACTTTCTCAAATTTATTAATTTCCACCCTTGTTTCTAACAAAGCACACAAATCCAGATGATTCTTCTGCAAAAAGAGTCTAACCTCTTTTTGTTTGAAAGGCTTGTTACAGCCTCTCACATTCCATGTTAAAGCCCTCATAAAGACCCAAAGAGGATAGGGTCCCCGCCCCTTTCACAAGTGTTGTCTTGATTAGAAGATTCACCAACTTCAAACACGGGTTCAACAACTGGCAAAACAGTATAGTCATTTACAATTTCAAGGTCCTTTGCAACTGTAGAGATATTCCTTGCAGATGCTGTCTTCGTGGGGACAGTCCACTCAGTGGTTTCACCATTCTGCTGGACTGGAACATTGATTACTGGCTCTTGTACAGTTTGTTTAGGCACCCATTTCTTTTTAGGCCTTGGCCTAAGCTGTTCATTATCCAGCACCACATCACAATTATGCCCTATAACCTGACATTTGTTACAAAATTCAGGTGCCCATTCATATATTATCTTCTGCTCAAACAATTTCCCATCAGGTTGTTCAATTTGAACTGTATGGACCAAAGTCCTGGTCATATCCACCTCAATCAATAACCTAGCATAGGATATCCTAGCCTGTGAGCAAGTACACTCATCCGCAAACAGTGGTGTACCAATAGTGCTACCAATTCTACTTAAAGAATCAGATCCCCAAAAGCTAAGAGGCAAGCCAGGTAATTGAACCCATAGTGGAATCACCTTCAGAATTTCATCCTTGAAATTAAAATCAGCCTCCCAAGCTTTCACAATAACTGGCCTATTTGCAATTGTATAGGGTCCAGAATACAGAATTTCATTTCTCTCAATCATAGTTTTAAACCTTATCACAAAATATCCCTCATTATGATAGAATATCTCAGGTTTATCAACAGATGTCCATTGCTTACTAATGTAAGTGTTAAGATATTTGATTGTAGGAACATCACCAACAACATATAATATAATAGCAGTCTTCCATTTATCAATCTCATTATCAATATGTAATTGATTTAAGCAAGCAATTGGAGTTCCATTTTTAAGAGTAGGATTCACAAATGAGAGTGTCATACCTTTCTGGGCACTTCTGTTCTGTGGAATTGAGGGGGGACGTCCATCTAGGTCAGGAGTAGCCAGTTCCAATCGTCGTGGAACTGAACGTTCAGCAACAATCGGCACTGTAGCTACCTCTGCCGACGGACATCCACTCCCAAAATTCTGAGTAGCTCCCAAACTCGGCCCATTTGGCGGAATCGAAGCAGCTGGAGTAGAAACATCTCTCCTGACAGACGATTCCGGGCAAGCAACAACCGGTGGTGTCTTTTGTGGTATTTGTGGCAGCTGCTGCTTTCGAGGTCTACCTCGTTTAACCATGGACGCTAAAGGAAGCAGAGGCTAGAAAAGAAGCTGCACTTAGCTTTCTTCCTCTATTATTATTATTATTATTATTATTATTATAGCATAATTAGTTTTTTTTTTTTAAAAAAAAGAACACATTAGTATATGAACATACAATTAAAAATAAAAGACTAAGGACTCTTGGGTCAAATGGTATGGCTTCTTACCTCCCATATGGGAGACCAATGTTCAAATCTTGGTGGAAGCATATATTCCAATATTGTTGTGGGTGGGGGAGGGGGGTTGGGGCTTGTTGGGTCTCTAGGTGAGTGACCCTGTACGAGGGCAGCCTAGAGGAAATTCATCTTACCACGGGGTTCCCGAAAGGGGCCCAAAAAAATTAAAAATAAAAGAGCACACATTTAGGTAAAAAAAACATATTGTTCATGGTAAAGAAAACATATTGTTCATGTTAATAATAAAAATTTAGGTAGTAATGAAAAGAGCATATAATGATATTAAAAAAAGAACATATACTGAAAGAGCATACAAGATCTATTTAAAGAACACATTTTAAAAATAAAAGATAGATGTTATTTTTATATTGATGACATGTTTGGATTTAAATAACAACATGTTCTTTGTTATATCAATAAATTATTCTTTTTTATTATTAATAAACCTATAAATATATATAATCATATGATCTTGAACAAAATGGTTAAATATTCTTCTTATATCGTTGTCTTGTTCTATATAAACTTTGTTTTTAAAGATAAGTTGAAATCCTTTGTAGGGAAATTTTGAACGTGATGACAACACCATTAGGTTATCCCATGCTACTCATGTTTTAAACTAGTAATATATAATTTATATTATTCTACCAAAATTGTTTTAAAAAATAAACATCATATACTATTGTCATGTTCATTACATGTACAACATCAAAAAGAACATCACATATCAAAATTATTAATTAGAACAAATATAAAAAAGAACACGTACAAATGCCAAAATAGAGGTGATCATTTGCGGGCTTGGACGGGTTGCGGGCCGGGCCTAACCAAAAAAATTTGTCCAACGGGCCTAATATGTCTAGTCCAAGCCCTTTTATACGGGCTTAACTACTTGTCCATGACCCGCCCTAATAAACGAGCGGGCTTACCCACGGGGCTATTAATACTTTTATTTTTTTCCAAATACTCTAGTTAATTTCCTTTAATATTTATAGATTAAAACATAATTTTGGTTAAAATCGAAAAAAAGTTGATAATCACAACGTAAGATAAAGCGAAAGTAAAAAATATTCGTAACAAAAATGTTAGAGGACGACAAATTATTAAGAAATTAAGTTAGTAAAGGTAAGAATAAAGACAATTATGTGTTGGCAAAGCTATATTAGTGCAAATAAACTATATATTTCAAAAGATAAATCAACACTAAATTAGTTAGATAAAAAATTATATTTCATTGAAAATAGATATTATGATAAACGGGCCGGGCGGGCTTGCCCGTGGTATATTTGAGGTTGTCCATATCCGCCCATTAATATCCGCGCATTTAGAAATTTTTTTCAAAGTTTGTTGTCCAAGCCCGCAACTTTAGCGGGCCGGGTTGGGCGGGCTTAGTGGGCCGTCCCGTCCGTGAACAGCTCTATGCCAAAAGAACATTCTTCTTCTTGAACACAAATAGCTTCAAATAGTGATATCAATGACATTTATAATAATAGCAACGACATTAATAATAATTACCAATATTAATAATTAATAAGTACAACAACGACAATAATAATAATCTTTTTGAACAAATGTACTAGTAAATAGTGATATTAATAGTAATAGTAATCGTATAAAGTAAAAGTAATAATAATAATAATAATAATAATAATAATAATAATAATAATAATTATTATTATTATTATTATTATTATTATTATTATTACAATAACAATAATAGCATTAGTAATACTAATAATCATAATAATCATGATAATGATAACAATAATAATAAGTTTTTAAATATAAGCATAATCTGAACTTATCTGATTTGATCTGAACTTATCTGATATGATTTGAACTTATCCGATCGATCGATCTCGATCTCGAACTTATTTTTTTCGATCTCGATGCAGTCGATCCTGGTCGATTTGGTCGATCGATCCGATCCGAAATAAGCAAAAATAAGGTGAACTGAACATAACCTATGTCACAAAGTTTATTTCATATGAATATCATAAAGTATATTAATGATATGATGATAGATTGGTTTAATTTAAGTGGATGGAGCGAAAATGTAGAAGGAAGAAAGTAAAAGTTAAGATAAAAGCAGAAAGGAGGGGCAAAGGAGGAGGAAAAGAACTAAAAAACCAGGGATGAGGAAGGATAGACAGATGGGTCCCAAGGAGGAAGACACGAATGGTCTACATCACCCTTTGAAATCCACGTCAACTTCCTCAACTTATCCATGGGTGTCAGGATATTATTATGCTTTTCGTGTTTCACCATTTGCAAAATTAGCAGCTTTTTAATTCAACTCTTTCTTCTTCACTCTTTTTTTTTTGTTCTTTCCAATCTTTTTTCTTTCTTGACTTTTCCCCCAATCATAAAGCTCTGTTCTTTTAAGCTTAATTTTAGTTTAATTTAATTTAGCTCGATACATTTTTGTACAGCCCCCATACATTTTCCTTTAATTTAATTCATTTTAATTCTCACATGATGACATATTTCTAAATTTAATTAGTTAAAAATACAATCAACGTTTATGAAGTTTAACTTCCCAAAAAGAATGTAGTGCAACAAACAAACCAAAAGAAATAAATTGCAATAAGCTTGGATAAGTTATTTCAAAAATCAAATTCATTTTAAATAGAGCAAATCACATCTTCAATTCATAATTACAATAAGCCGAGATACGTTCATGTAAGTCGAATTCAGCTTTATACACAACATGCGCTAAGTTCATTATTATATAATACTCACCCCATTTTTAATTACTTGCTACTTGTTATATAAGAGATATACATATACATGCTTTTTTAAGGAACTAAAAAGGTACTTTGGAGAATAAAAGTCGTTGTGTGGATATGAAATCTAACTTTGATGAATAATAAGAGAGAAATAATCTTTCAAACTAAAATTAATATTCACATGTTGGAAAATGGAATACACAACTATTAAATTGAGACAAAGGAATGTACGATGTTACCTTTGATTATGACTATGTTCATGTACGATTTGAAAATATACGCTTGAAGTCGAATTTAGCTTTACACACAACATGCGCTAAGTTCATTATTATATAATACTCGCCCCATTTTTAATTACTTGCTACTTGTTATATAAGAGATATACATATACATGCTTTTTTAAGGAACTAAAAAGGTACTTTGGAGAATAAAAGTCGTTGTGTGGATATGAAATCTAACTTTGATGAATAATAAGAGAGAAATAATCTTTCAAACTAAAATTAATATTCACACGTTGGAAAATGGAATACACAACTATTAAATTGAGACAAAGGAATGTACGATGTTACCTTTGATTATGACTATGTTCATGTACGATTTGAAAATATACTCTTGAAACTGAATGATATCCTAAAATGGTGTTTAAAAATAAACAAAATTCCTGTTTTGGTGCTCAATTCCGCAATCTGGTGTTTGCATGATACATAAGTCTTGATTTGGTTTGTATTATTGATTTTCTTAAATGGCATCCACATAAGAAAAAGAGCTGATGTTCGCGTATTAATGTGTTGTTGTATATAATAGCACTGTGATAAAAGTATAATTTGAAATGTTGTTAAATCTATCTCAATGCATACATTCAAAGTAAAAAAATCTTTTATATTTTTTATTAATACATATTAGAAATATATAAACAATTAAAGATGGTTTTTGGATGTAAGCTTGTTTGACAACAGTTTTTGAAGTAGCTTTTAGAGTTTGAATCAAGTCAAAACTTTATTAATGGTGAAAAGTAGTGGTTGGACTTGGAAAAGCTAAAAAAAATTAACTTTTGGGATATAGGTACCTTTTAGAGTAGCTTTTGAAGAAATAATTTAATATTCATTTTTGTTATTTTTTGTACATCAACAACTAGTTTTACTGAATCATAATTGTTTTAAAAGAATTTGGAATTGTATATAGCGATTCATCAATACGCCAGGACCAGATTGCGAAATTAGCATGAAATTATTTTATTTAGACACCATTTCATGAAATAATTGTTGCGATCCAAAATCCAAACCTATGCCAACACCAAATTGCGGAATTTTATTAATTTGTTCAATATCAACGAAAATTTCTTTATTTTTAGACACCATTTTAGGTAATGGAATTATAATTTTTGTATATAGTAAATGGAATTTTGTTACTCCTCGTAAAGTATATGAGTACATACCGAATATGATTATTTGAATAAGTTTAATTAGCTAAAATTCTCATAGATTTAATAAGGTTTTTATTTATAGTATTATATTATGTGGCCTGGTATAAGACCCTTCTTTTGTAATACTTCCTCCGTTTCGTTTTAAATGAACATAGGGGATTGGACGGGGATTTAGGAGGGGGGAGAGATATAAAGAAAGAAAAAGAGGGACCCATGTGATGAAGAGAAATATATGTAGAGAGAAGTAAATACTAAATAAAGTAATCTTTCATTTATTTTAAAACGGAGTAAAATTGTAAGTGTTTTATTTATTTTAGAACGGATGAAGTATATCCTTGTTTAGGTAATTACTACTTATAAAATAATAGTTTTCATTCAAAGTATAACTCCCAGAGTTTATAAAAACTTGCATGTAATGTCTTGACATTTATAGGAACAAACCAGTTAGTCCCTCAGTTGTTTCTCATAAAGGCATGCACGCTTTACGAAAAATTATTTTGACCTCAAATTTCTCTTATAATACGACAAAAAAAAAATAAAAAATTACACCATTAGATTTGTTTTATCGATATTATTTCAGACTAATTAACAATTAAAGTTCGTCCTCGAATATTAGGTACACCTTATAAGAAAGAAACATAGATAGTATATTGCTTGTAATCTCTAGATTTCCGATGTTTGAATATGTTTCTAGCACCAAAGAAAAAATGTCTGAATGTGATTTGTAGAATCTTGTAGTTTATTTGACCACATTTTGTAATATGTATTGACTATTTTTTGCTTGTCTCTATAACTTGTTCAGATCGAATTATGTGCAAGGAACTACACCTCAAAAAATTATTCGCAGGAAGCTTATTCATTTTACCGGAGTTATTTGATTATCTCCATCACATGCATGCAATCATGACTTCCAATTCCTTTTTAATTTATCAAAATGGTCTAGTAGTTATCTACAGAAAAAAAGTAAAAATCTACTTAAGCAGCAGTGTACGTTAACTTATGAGTCTATGAGGCTTGTGAACTAAGGGATAGAGATTCATTTTAAACTTAACTAACTTCGTCCAATAAATCATCTGATCTTGCACGGATGTTTTGCATCAAATTCAAAACATGCACTTTGAAATATAAGGAGATAAACATATATTATACCATATTCATGAATTCATTTATAAGTCTTTCAAATCTCATGACTAATACAATGATACAAAGTCGCTAACATGGTTCACACATTTCATTATTTAAAGAACGACAATTGATCAAAACCATCTAATTAAGTTGCTTATACGCAATTTATATTGATACTAGTCAATATACTTCACCTGGTTGGTTCAAATATATTTTCCCTGGCAATCACGAAGCCTGTGAAATTAACGAATAAGAAAAGTTGCTTTGACTTCATTAGCAATTTATAAGGTTGCCCTCTATAACTCTTAATACATATTGTTAAAAAATATACAAAAACTAAATCTATAATATGTTTCTCAGAGAAAGATATAAAGAGAAAGATTACATGTTTTTATTTTAAACAATATATCTTTATAGATACTAATGAACAAAGTTTTTAAGTCATGTGTTCTGTAATATACCATAGAGAAAGTACATCTATTAATTTGCTACATCTTGTGAAAATCATGGTTTGCTTAAATGACTGTGTCTCCGGAGATTGCGGAGGGGAAAGCTCTTTGCTTTGCAGTTAAGTTGGCTTGTGTGCATAACCTCTCCAATGTGACGTTTGAAATTGATTGTCTTTCTCTTGTCTCGCGCCTTTCTAAGGGAGCTATTTATCTTTCCGATCTTGATTCTATTATGGAGGATGTCTTATTTTTTAGCAAAAGTTTCGTAGATGTGTCTTGGTCTCATGTTTGTAGGGATGGTAATAGTGTGGTTCATAATCTTGCTAGAGTTGTACCTTTTGGTGTTGAACAAAGGTGGGAATGTCATGTTCATGGAAGTCGCACCTTACGTACTTATGGACACGTTGTCCTCCCTTACTTTATTCCTCAAGCACTTTTCCTTTAAAAAAATGTGATCAAAACTTTCTTCCTAATGAGAGAGGAATGAGGTTTAAGTGTATCTCACACTAGCAAAGTTTTTTCAAAATACGTTATTGAGGTTATGCAAAAAGAAGTAGTAATATACTTATTTCTTTTTTCATGAAGAGTCCGACCAATACATATATAAGATGACATAAGTTATTGTATGAATTTCTTGAACTTTGATAATAAATTAAAATAGTATTAATGAATGAAGTGAGAAGCAAAGTTAAGCCAAGCACACAAGACAACGTCGTTATATTGACGTGACAACAATTAGTAAAATTACGGCGACGTGATACCATCTCGATCTCATGTAGCGTTTTACAATCTTACGCGACCCTTAATTTAATCAAGTTTTAGTATCATTGTATATTTTATCTTACAATCAACATAGTGGTATATAATATATATCCTTGACAAATTATTCACTTTATGTAATATTAAAATGTTTATATTAAGGGGTATTATAGCTTTTGAAGTGGGCAAGGGCAAAGTCAGCCATCAGTTATCAGCATGCATGTTTCTTCTCTTTTTTAAGCCGTTGCTTGAAAATGATTGAAGGTTTAGAGTCACTAATTAATATTCGACAGTTTTTCTCTCTCACCTGAAAAATAATAGCCTTAAAATGGTAAAGATAGAACCTTTTTCTCTTTAGTTAGTGGTAATACAGTATTCTGCTTTTTTCTTGCCTCTTGTTCATAGTCATTATATACGTACATGTACAACCAGTCAACCATCGCGTCAAACACGCACAATACTAGTGATATGTTCTTTACAGAATTTACCAATTTGCTGGCTAGTAGGAATTTCACTTCATGACTTAAAGGTCGGGGTTCGAATCCCACTCAGTGAGGGCGACTTGGAGGAGGTCCTTCCAGCCCCCCTTCAAGTCGCGGGCCTGCGGGTTCGCGCGCATGCAGCAATTTCGAGGTTATTCATCTTACCAAATCAAAAAAAACTTGTGATATGTTCTTAATTAGATGCTAACACGCAACTTTAATTATTAATAATTTGAATTGTCTATTTATAAGTTTATATATTAGTTTTTATGTTGTTATATTTGAGTGCGTCTTGGGTGTAACGTATTCTGACTATAACTTATTATGTAACAAAACCTCATACGTACATATTGACACATAATAACATAGATTGCAAGAAATTTGACATGGACCATACAAATAATGACATGATTTTTTTACGATCCATATGTCCACGGCGCAAAGATGGGGAGGGGGGATTCGAACCCGTGACCTATCGTTCACAAGCACCTCAATTTTAACCACTAGGCCAAGACATCCTTGGTAAATAATGACATGAATTTGATGTCATTTTGTCATTTATTTCATTGTCATTTTAGCTTCTTTACAAAAGAAGCGGTGGTTTAGTTTAGGTTGTTACACATAAGTAATGGTGTACGTGATTACGCCAAGAATTTGTAATTATATTTTTCATTTATTTATATTTTACTTTAAGATTATAACACTAAATATAACTTGATTTAGCTGTTAAGACATAAGTTTAAAGTCACGGGATCAAAACTCATACAATGCATTTTCTATTTTTTTAATCGTATGTGTATTACATAGAGTAAAACACACTAAGGGGAAGTGCCACATAGCGTCATTCCTTGTTTAAGAACGCCTTTTAATATATTACTCTAGATCAATTTGATTTTTTCAAAAAATATACAGTGAGGCAAATTACATCATAGCATTATATTCATCCCATTGTTGTAAGATTCATCACACAATTAAATGGTGGAGGATTAATTATGATTAATTAACCTCATCTAAATATTAATAGTAACCCCATTATAACCTTAATAAATCTTATTAGTAACCCCGTGTATTATCTATACATTATGGGTAATCCCAATTATCCTTATTGGTACGTAACTCACGTCGAACCATCAATTTATGGTGTGACGTGTTGCATACAAAAATTTGTATTATGCAAATTTAATTGTGCTTCATATATAATGTTTATGCTTTGTCTTTGAGGTCAAATTTTTTTTAAAAAAAATTGATATAAATCCTCAAACACATAAATATTCGAACATTATTACTTCAAAAAAATTACATATGAAACTAAAGGTATTATTACTTTAAAAAAAGGAACTATGATCAAAGATGAGAACACAAAAGTAAGTTTATCCGCTAAAAAGAAACAAAAGGAATAAAAAAATGTTTTTTTAAAAAAATTTCAGTACTAAATATGTGGTAAAAAATATGTATCGTGAAGGCAAAAGTCACAAAAGTAAGAGAATACGTACTTTGTAAAATAAGTCACAATCATCTAACACCTAGAAAAAAAAGGCTAGATGAACTATATTTTTCCTCCATTCTAAATATTTGCAACACTTACTATTTTCGAGAGTTTCAAAATAAAAGCATCATTACGTTAGTTGACATTGAGTTATCTCTATATCTTTCTTCATTACAATCATATACATGAATTCCTCCTTTTATTACTTTATATCTCTCTTCTCTCCTTGGTTCTTGTGCCTATTTTTTCTCCATGTTACACCTATTTTAAAACGGTGGAAGTATATTCGAATTTTTTCCCTCAATAATGCTAACCTACAAATTATTTCCAGATCTACGCTACAATCAAAATTATTTCCCTTCCTACCGTCCACGTCAGCATAAAATATTTTTCAAATTTTTCTTTAGAGAAAACCGCTACTTTAAGTAGCGCTTTATCTCACATTAATGGCATAGCAGTCCATATGAGTAAGCCGCCACTCCAAGTAGCGGTTTAGTAGGTAAAACCGCTACTTGGAGTAGCGGTTATGTATGAAGAGCATCAAAAAAAATATCAAAATTTCACATTTTTTCAACTAAAACTACCTACATCATTAAAATTCTGATCACACCATAACTAATTCAGCTCTCAAATTTACATAAAATTGCAACTAAATATGCAATAGAATATCTATATTATCAATTTTCAATTAACTCAAACAATTAGTTCATTTGGGGTTGATAATTTTGAAAATAACAAAAACTCACAAACTGAACTTAGTTCATTTGGGGTTGATAATTTTGAAAATAAAAAAAATCACAAACTGACCTAACTAAGCTTTTCCGGCGACGAAGAGACTGTGAGTGGTGGTAGTAGAGTTGTATCAGAAGGTGGGCGTGGTGGCTGCATGCAGTGGAGAAAGAGAGCGCGACGCGATGGTGGTTGTAGCAGTTGAAGGTTGTGTCCCAGTGGCGAGAGACGGACGACGGTTGCGCGCGACTTGCGAAAGTGTGGTGGCGCCGACGAGATTGACCTCCCATAGGGGTGGAGAGAAGATCCATGAGCTTTGTAATGTGGAGGGGAAGACAGAGGATAAAGAGAGGAGAGAGAGAAAGGGGTATAACGAGAGATTTGTAATGTGGAGTATAAACCGCTATTCAAGGTCGCGGTTAGCACATCATAATCACTAATAACCGCTATCTCAAGTAGCGGTTTAGCCTAAGTCAATAAAAAAATCAAATTTCTAGTGAAATTGTCCTACGTGGACAGGTATACGAGAATTAATTCCAACTTTGGCGTATAGAAGGAATTAACATTTCCTTTGACAATATTTGAGGAAAAAATTCAAATATATTCTCAAGTAATTTCTCAATCGTGCAATTTTTTTTTCCGAGGAATCTCAATCATGCAATTAAATTGTCTCTTTTAAGAGTTTGGGGCTAGGGGGCCGGGAGTTTTAAGATGTGAAGGAAGGTCTAGACTTCTAGTGGTAGGACAACCCCTCGACTCTCCTTTTGCAATTGTATTTGGTATTAGTAAATAGTAATAGGCTAACTACCGTTTGGTTGTTGGTTATAAATGGTGGTAATGAGAATGAATTTGTATGTAAATTTGTGAGGAAAATCATTGTTCATTCCCATGGTAATGCTAATTTATCCTAAAGTGTCTATTTTTCTTCTTAAATTTTCATTCCCATCCAATACCACCTTGTATGTGGTAATGAGTGGTAATGAAAATTGCTTCCCTTTGGAGAAAAAAACACAAGCTTAGGGGTGAGATTGCTTCCCCATGGAGAAAAAGCACAAACTTGGGGGTAGGAATTGCCTCCCCATGGAGATTTTAAGTGTGCTCCCCTTGTAATATTACACTTAAAATTCATTCCCATTACCATCATTTATTAACGACTACCAAACGGGCCGTAATAGCATACGATAATCTTCATTGCATATTGCACATTAGCACGAAACAATCGATATATGCATATATCTTTGTTTGTGTGTGTATGTAAGGGAGTATGACTGGCTAAGGAGTTCTAGGAAAAGGTACTTAGCTAGGAAATTCATTATAACGAATTACCATTGATTTACCACATCGACTAAACAATGATCGAACCAAATAGAGTGCAAATTTAGAAGACCGTATCTTTATGTGTGTACTAAAAATTAAAATACGTCCTTCGGCATATTTATTACTCATCCCCTTGTTCCATAATATAATTTATTTTTAAAAAATTTTTAGGGTTAAACTTTAAATTTTTTGACCAAATATTTTCATTAATATGTTAGAGCAAACTAAATTCACCATAAGCCCGGCCAACAAGCTTGTGCATATGGTCCACTAATCCCTCCAGCATTCTACCAAACTAGGAGTATTAAAGAGCTCTCATACTTCAATAAGGGAAATTCTTTTGCTCTTTTTTCCATGTGGGACATTGACTTTTCTCTTACTTTTTCCCTCTTACTTTATAAGTTTAATTTTTGAGACAATTGTCGAACTCCCAACATTTTGATCAACTTTGTGTTTTTTGTGTGAATCAAGTAGAGTGCTAGAATGAATTGCCAACGTACAGATCTAATGAAAGACAGATCGAATAATAGATTGGATCGTCGATCAATAGAGCTCATTTGAATTTATTTTTAGGTAGGTTTATCATAGAATATGTTTACAATATTAGATAAAATCCGAAATTATGTTGTATAGATTTATCTCTCGTAAGCGTGATTTCTTACTGAAAATTTTTATCATACATCGAGGGTGTCAAGAGGCGTGATACCCCATTATTATTTTTCTACTCATTGCTCATTTGAAATCATACAAATAAATAAATTGTACTAAAATTGAGAGTTTCAAATGAACAAAAATTAGTCTTGGGTGTACCATGCACATGGTACACCCGGATGTATGACAAATAAACTATGATTTCTTAGTATGTACTGAGTCTTTCTACTTTATATTTTCTAGAGAAGCTACATATGAGATACGATGAAAAAATGTAGTAGTATACTCCAAATAACTGTTCTTGGAAATTCCTTGTGTACATGGATGACATTATCATTCACGGGGGACATTGAAAGAGTTAATTAATTAGAATAAAAGGCTAAATGAACTTTGAATTTGCATGCAATGAAGATGATATTTGAAGGTCAACCAATATTTTAACAGGTGATGAACCATTCTCTAATTATTCCAAAATTTTATTGTTTTTATTCCCTTTCTTTAACTTTCATGCATTTAAATTCAAGACAATTTGGCTTAACGTGTTAGCAACTTAAACAAGATGATTTGCAATTAGTTATAAATGTTTATTAGTTTCTTTGTGTAGGTGCAAAGGATGGGCCAAAATTCTGAAATTTTGTATTGAAGAACAAATCATATACCAAATAGATATTCCATGGGACCGAATATGAAGAAGTTTCACACATTTCCAACCCTTTTCTTACTGTAAGTTTATTGGGGGACCCAAATTTGCGGTGGATCATCAGCTAATCTTTGTTGTCAATATTCCTCTTTGATAGATCAATATATATTGTAAACCAAAGTAAACAAATGGAATACGTGCTAACATTACTTCCAAATTTTGTACAGCTATGGATAATTAGTTATGTGTGGTGTAATCTTTGTTGGGTTGACACTTGGGACTCGAAATCAGTTCATGTCTATATCACTATCTTTTACACTCTTTATACAGTGTACACGGGCCTTGTTTAATTCACCTTAATTAAACAAGTTTCAGTAAAATTAAGTTTAGTTCAGTATAAATCAATAAATTATGTAAGAGAAAATAATAGAGAATAAGTAAAAAAATAAGTTCGGTTCAGCAAATCTAAGTTCAATTCAGCAAAAATAAGATCAGTTTAGTAAGAATTAGTTGAAATGAACATGACCTATATAATACATGATAAGCTGAACTAAGCCGCCCTGAATCGACTTGAAATGAGTTTGGTATCAAGTCAATATCGAACAAGTGATCTTTGACTTGAACTTGAAAAGCTCAACTTAATTATGAGCTTAACTTGAGACCAAAATTTTTCATTAAAAATTCCATCTACGATACAAGTACTTATTTTTCAAATCTTTATTACAATGATGTAAAAAAAGAATAAGGTATGAAAAGAGATGATTGAGATCATTTTACAAGTTTGAATTGCCAAGTCCTCTATTGTGAGTGTTTGATGAGTGGAGGTTTAGAAAGGAGGAATGGGGTAAAAACTCTAATTTCCAAAAAAAGCTCATGTACTCGACTTTTAAGATAATGACATATTTTTCGGAACAACATATAATGAAACCACGAACAACTATTAGAGGATACATCATACAGGGAGTAGTTTCTAAGTAAATTGGATTCGGTCCGAGTAATTAACTCACGATTTGGTTTAATTTGATGTGTTCTACTCAACTGATTTTGAGATGTTTAGAACTTTTTTTTTTTTTTTGGCAAGTTGACAAAGAAGCCGTTTAGAACTTATTGGGACCTATTTGTGAAACTAAGCCTTTGTTTGGTTGGACGGATGAAAATGTCGCATTCGTTATTTTTAGGAGAAAAATGTTTTCCACCGCAAACCACACAAAGAAAATCGATAAAACCCACTTTAGTTGGAAATTATTTCCGCACAACCAGACACTCTCTTGATGAATCTTATCAGAACATAATTTTTCAAATATAAGTCAAACTAAACAAACCGAGCAATTCAAAATTTTGTCATAAATTTCTACATTAATACTAATATAACTTTTTAAGATTGTATATATCCAAACCGTTAAAATAACAGAACACAGTAAAAAAATTCCAATATTGCTTTTCTTATTTTCTCCCCTCATAAATTACTGGTCAAATAAATCTCCAGAGATAACTTAAATGCATGTTTTCCATACAGTTCCAATTCGTTCTTCCACAAGCAAAGTAATCATCTCACTCTTTCACACCAGAATCTAGTCAACACCATTTGACCATGTAAAATTCTCTCTTCACTCAAATAAAAAAAAAAAAAAAAAGAGTACAGGAATCAGGAAGCAAGGGTTAAAAACGTAAATTAAACTTCTCATTTACGCATAAATAAATAAGAATTTACTAATTCTTAAAATTCTCAACCAAATCTCCTCCTATATAAACCTCTCACTCCCCCTTTTTCCTCTTCGTCGTCTCTCTGAGACTTGAGGATAAATAGTTTTGTGATACTCTCCAATTCATTCTGTAAGAAGAGAGAGAAAGTTCTAGAGAGAGAAACAAACCTCAAAAAAAAAAATCAAAGAAATGAGAACTAGAAGAGGACTATGTTATCCGAAAGTTCATGCTTCTACTACCACCACCACAACTATGACTCTCTCTCTTCAAAAGAAGCAGATGAAGGTGAAAAAAATGATGAAGAAAAATAGAGGTTTTGTTAATGGCGGCGATGATGATAAAAAGAGATCGTTTTCGTCGCCGGAAAATGATTTTGTTTTTACTAATTTTGATGATGATAAAGTTGATTTTCGTTACCGTAAAAGAGCGAAAATCTCACCGGAGTTTGCCGGAGGAGGTTCGGATTTCTTCGACTCTTTGCCGGATGATCTCGTTGTGTGTATTTTAGCGAAGCTTAGTTCTACTGCATCTTGTCCTGCTGATTTCATCAACGTACTCATAACGTATGTTTTCTTCTCTTTGTTGAACTTTACTTTCTCTCTCCTCTTTTTTAGAAGAAGATTTCTGATCTGGAATTGATTGTGTTTTTTTTGGATTGATTTTGTAACAGTTGTAAGAGATTGAACGGATTAGGTCTTAATTCTATGGTGTTATCAAAAGCTTCACCGAAAACTTTCGCAATTAAAGCTAAGAATTGGTCTGAATCTTCTCATCGTTTCCTCAAATTTTGCTCTGATGCCGGAAATGTCGAAGCCTGCTACACTCTCGGCATGGTAATTTACTTTCTCTCTCCTCAAATCATGATTATTAACTCCTAATTTTCCTCCAATTAATCTCAATCAAATCTAAAATCAACCTCCAATTTCAACCTCAAAAAGTGCAAAAAAAAGAAAACCTCCAATTTCTGCTGAAATTTGTTTTTAATTTGAAATTGTTTTGTAACAGATTCGATTCTACTGCTTACAAAACCGAGGAAGTGGAGCTTCACTAATGGCGAAAGCCGCCATTAATTCACACGCACAAGCTCTATACTCATTAGCAGTGATTCAATTCAACGGAAGTGGAGGAACAAAGAGCGACAAAGACCTACGAGCAGGAGTCGCTTTATGCGCACGTGCCGCCTTCTTAGGTCACGTGGACGCTCTCCGTGAACTCGGCCACTGTCTTCAAGACGGTTACGGCGTCCGTCAAAACGTCGCCGAAGGACGTCGTTTTCTCGTCCAAGCAAACGCACGTGAGCTCGCCACCGCTCTCACGTGCGCCTCTTCTCCTTCCTCATGTTGGCTCTCATCCTCACCAACCGGAAACCGCCACGTGTCTTCAACAACAACAACAACAACCGTAGGTTGTCCATTGTTGAGTGATTTCGGTTGCAATGTTCCTGCTCCTGAAGCTCACCCAGCGAACCGGTTTTTATCTGAATGGTTTTCGGTTCGAACCGGCGAAAATATTAATAATGATAATGATAAAAATCCTGGACCGGGTTTAAGGCTATGTTCTCATATTGGATGTGGTAGACCGGAGACACGTAAGCATGAGTTTAGACGGTGCTCCGTGTGTGGGGCCGTTAATTACTGCTCACGTGCTTGTCAGGCGCTTGATTGGAAGTTGAGGCATAAAGGAGAGTGTGCACCTATGCCTAGATGGGCTGAAGAAAATATTAACGCCGTTGTTGACGGTCACGGTAATGGTCACGGTGATGGAGAAGATGACGGTGTTATTAACGTTATGGATGTAGATGATGACATATAACAGTGATGGAGGACTGTGACTGTGACGGGAGCTCCGTCACATGAGTTGGGATTGGGTGGATAAATATGGTGGATGGAAGGGTAAAATCGGTAATTCATCTTTTGAATTAAGGTAAGAAAAAAGAAAAAAGAAAAAGAAATTTTTGGTTACAAAAATGAGAAAAAAGTTGGGGACTTTTTTTTTTTTAATTTTTTTTGGATGAAGGGTAAAGGGGTAAGGAACTTGGGTGTTCATCTTTGGAGAAGAATCGGAAATATCAAGATATTTTTTTTTCTTTGTATAGAGAAGGGATTTGTTCCCTTTTGCGGATATGATGTACTTTTTTATTTTTATAATTTTAATTTAGCTAATTACAAAATTTTCAATCAACTACTACTCTACTAATACCTTGTCTTTTGTACTATTTTTCCTTTTTTTGAAATGAAATTGAGGTGTATTTTTTGGGTATAAGAAAATTAGTTGAATTAGTTGTGGATGTCATATTGTTACATATGGAAGAATATGTGAAGAAAAATATTAGGTAAGTGGATTGGGATGAATTACCAAACAGGAATTTTGCTTAAGCCCGCCATTTAACTTTGAGGGAAAGAGAAGTCAGTTCTTCATTTCTTTTTAGCTTAATTGTTACAAAAAGTTGTAATTTGTTTTGAAATTTCAAATCATATAAGACACATGCAATTTTAGGAATAATAGAAAGGGAGAGCAAGTGATTGCAAAAAAAAAAAAACGTTCTTATATGCAATGCTTCACAATATTAGTTGATTGTGTGGGTTACCAATTGTGGAGAAAAAACATTGAGGAATCTAATAATATTTACTAAAGTTGCAATAAAGTCACTAATAATGCTTATATGTGTTATTGATGAGTACAAATGGTAGTATATGATCAGATTAGTTGGTCTGTCACACTATTATAATTTCTCTATTTCTCAATAAGTGACATATTTTGACTCATACACCCCACTTTGATTGTATTTTTTTTTACTAATATATAAAAGCAAAAATGATAAGATTAAATGTTTGTCGGATTTGTTTGAAAAATATTTTCATAATATCCAATATTATAATTGTTACAAATAAATAATTAGAGATTAAATGGTCAAAGTTGTGTGTTGTCAAGTGTGAAAGTCAAAATTGAGAAACGAGGAAGTATGAACTTGCACATTACACGAAAGACAAATTGTAAAGGGGTTTTAATATTTTTGGGAAAAGATAATATCACGGATGATAAAATATTGCTCTCGTAAAAAAAAATGCAATTATTGGTGACATCTAGTTGTGAAGTTAGAAGGTGAATTAGGTAAAAATGTTAAAAAAGAAGGTATCCAATGAAAATATATAGTAGTATCATTATGGCTAATAGTCCCTTTTATTTATTTTTTCTCTTAGGGTACTGGCTTTTGCTTTTAGTTAGTGTTGGTCAAAAAAAGAGTGTGTTTTGAGTTTTTTGGGGGATTGGAATTGACCAAAGATTGGTGTGGTAAGGTAAGTGTTTTCATGTAGGGAAAAGGGGGAGAGAAGTGGAGAATGAAACATGGAGGAGTAAGTGGGCACTTGGGTTGTCCATGGGTGGGAGCCAACTACAATTTGCTAGTGGTGGATGAAAAAGTGAGTATATCAAATTTGAAAAAGAAGTGAATAAATTAGGTATAAATGGAAAAAGAAGAACAAGAAAGCTACCCTAGTGAGTGGCTAATGTTGGAGTGATCAACTTATTCAACTTGGTAATTCTCAAATTCTGAAACTTTTAACAAAATTAAGGGTGCATACTATGTGATAGAAGAGTTGATAATGCTAAAAAAAGGTAAACACAATTTGTCATCTTCACATATTTTCCTTGTTGGAATACTAATACGTAGGTCTTGTGCTCGATAACTTACGTATTTGTAGACAAAAACTAACGGATGATGACCTACCTTTATTTAACATAAAACCATTATTGACAAGGATATGTACAAATTTCTTTCGATCATCATGTAACTTTTTCAACCATATTTTAAAGGTAACGTCTAAAATCTTACTAATATATATACTCAATGTTAGAGAATTGTATGCCCTAATTAACACCTATTTCTTGATCGATGAGGAACCAGCCAACATTTCGAGTTTAGGAGGTGTGCGCCATAACAAAATTACCTCATCATGAAACTGATCTAACTTCATAACTTGAGAGTATTCCCCAAGTTCTTCTCTAGTGTTGGAGTGAGCTTGTCTCTTCGATCTCCTCTGTTTTCCAAGAGTTGATAGTGTTCCAAGAAATTTTGTCATCTTTGCGATATTCATTGGTGTAAAACTCTCCTGTGAATTGAATACAACACCAGCCATGTGCGCTATACAATAAACATTTAAAGCAGTTCATTTATTAACGTGGATATGTATAAAGTTGTATCTCATCACTCAACCGTTTACATCTTTCTTATGGTAACATCTAGAATCCTACATATTGTCTCTCATACACTCAACTTTAGAGAGTTAACGCTCTATAAAGGAAAAAACTTTGTCTACCCACCGGGTAGACTACCCACCATTAATAAAGGCTTGTTGAGAGTTGTAATAATGGAATCCAACTCAACATAATTATTAATTTTTTAATGCTCTATTAGTAGTGGGTTGTCTACCCGGTGGGTAGATGTAGCAATGTCCCTCTATAAAGTACTTTGTTTGGTCTGCAAGGAGCTGAATTCAAGACTTTCGACTCCTAGGAGACATGCGTCGCAACACCACCACCATCAAGTCTATGAAATCGTTAAAACAGACTTGTTAAAACATTACTACTTGGAAGTTTTCCCCTTTTACGCCCACATAGTGAGAGGGGAACAAAAAACGAATACGATTAATATTGCAATTATTAAGCCCATTAAGCAATTTAGAAGTAGGTATTAGATGAATGAAGGGAAAGAGACAAGAAATTAGATTGTTGATAACACTAGTCGTTCTAAAGCAATTTTCTAGATGTACTTGTATTTTGAAAAATTGGACCAATATTATGACCATACTAGAGGTTGGTGGTCCAAGGAATTGGTCAGCACTCAGGAGGCTGGCTAATTAAGGTCAGTAGTTGAAGTCTTGGCTACTTCGGTTGAACTTTTACATATTAGTACAGGCCGTGGTATAGATGCTGCTGACAATGTCTAACAACCAGCATCCTTCACAACGTCAAAGCATTAATGTACTGATTATATAGTCCATTCTTCTTGTTTTGTTTTGAAAATTAGGAAAAAGGTAATCTAAACATGCAAAATTCCATATGTAAAAAAGTCTCTATGCATATATTTCATGCGAGTATTTATTTAGTTGCGGAACTTTTTATAAATTTTTGAAAAAAAACACGAATTTAGAGATTGAGGTTGGACTATATTCAACTAATGTTGCTTAGCTTCATCAAATTTTATTATAACCAAGTTCGATCTTATTACTTGTTTGAAATTATCTAAATGGTGAAGTTCTTTTAATCTAAAAAGCAAGAATAAAAAGGTTAAATAACATCCTAGTTGGCATTTTAATTGATATTAGTATTAGACTTTTTTTTCCAAATTATATACAAATATAAATGTATTACCATTAACATAATTTATATATCTAGCGTCTGCAATTAGGCTATAAGTTCCAGTTCTTCACATTTGTATATATTCCCTTAAGCTTCCAAATAAATCCAATGTAGAGTTTGTCATTTTAGTTACTATATCTAGATAATATTCGCAATTATTAGATTTTTTTAAGGAAAATTTGTCAGAAACAACTTTTTTAATATAAGTTTTTGCGAGAAACAACCTTTTAAAAAAAATCTGGCAAAATAAGACCTTAAAAGTAATTTTTTTGCGAGGAACAACCCTGACCCATTTTTCGGGCATTGACCAAGTATTTTGCGGCTTCGACTCACTAAAACCAAACATGGCAAGGCATGTAGCCTACATTTCTTATGTTTCAACCCCATTTCCCTTCATATACTGATAAAGTCAACATCGAAAAATACTTGGTCAATGTCGAAAAATGGAGAAAAACAGGGTTGAAATATAGAAGATGCAGTTCACGTGCCCTCCACATGTTTGGTTTTAACGAGTTAACGCTGAAAAATGCTTGGTCAATGCCGAAAAATAGGTCGAGGTTATTTCTCGCAAAAAAATTTCTTCTTAAGGTCTTTTTTTGCCGGATTTTTTTTAAAAGGTTGTTTCTCGCAAAAACTTGTATTTAAAAGGGTGTTTCTGACAAATTTTCCTTTTTTAAAAGCAAAACTATTGGAATCCATTTCTATTAATTGGAAAGACTAAAGCTATATAGGTTTGTTGTTGTTTTGAGTTTTGATTCTCTTATATGATTTCAAAATGTTGTCTTAAGTATTTAAAGAAAAAGATGTTCGAGAAAAAGGAAAAGATATTACTCCTATAAGAATTAATTGGGAATCATTACAAACTATTCTGCACCAAAGAAGATATTAAATATTAGGAACTTAAAGGTGCATATGCAATACAGTTCTCATTTCTGAGCTCTTCATGGTGCCATGGTGGTTAGAACACCTTTTTCTTTCCTCTTTCCTCCATAGAATGGGGGAATATGGAGGCTAAATAATAATATACTATAATCTTTCCTTCTTCACTGTTGAACCGTACATAATATTAAGTCTATGAAGATTAGCAAGATATCTTGATAATGTTATTAATCTTGATAATGGATCCTTCTGATTTTTATATGTTCGATACTCATTAGTCCTAATTAAGTATGATCTTATATACTTCATATCTTTTCTTTGAAAGCATAACTTATTATCCATGAACTTAATAAGAAAAAATAGGTGAGAAGAACATATCCATATGGCCGTACATGATATCTCGATCCTTCATTTTGACATATACTAGAAATATCCGAATCATGCATGCTTGACTTTTCTAATTTAGGCATACATAGATGTTAGGAATAATGCCTTGAATCGTGTTATGTCGAGCTATCTACAAAAGGGCGATTCGCGGGAGGTGGGTCGACTCGCGGCAAGATGCCGAGGCCGACCGCGAGTCGCGTCGGCACCGCGACTCCGCCGGGCGCCGCGACTCGCGGCCAGCACCGCGACTCGCGGTAGTCGTGTTTGCGGGAAACACGGACACGCGTTTTCGGATTTGTTTATAAATAGGTTTTTTACCCTAATTTCGTTAATGCGACGAAGTTAGTTCATAACACATCTGTAATCTGTTTTTCCTCTAAGATCAATAAATCAGTTCTCTCTCTGTCCGTGGACGTAGCCAAAAAATCCATTGGTGAACCACGTTAAATATGCGTGATTATTCTCAATTTTGCATTCAATATTTTTTTTTTCCCATCTCGTCATAACAATAGATTATACTCTAATTTTCAATGTAATTATACAATAATTGGCATGTATTAATGAAAAAAACTAGTATTTTTGGCCCGGGCGATGCCCCGGGTAGTTACAACTATCAAATATATTATTACTCATAAGTTTCATAATTGATTTTATTAGCTTTTCGTAATTTTCTCTCTAGTGCAAAATTCTAAAATGGTCGTTATGGCATGATAAATTGTTTTAAAAAAACTTCCAAGGAATTGGGGATAAAAATAACAATGTCAATGGAATTGGGGTAAGAGAATGTTATTACCTTAATAAAAGTAATAGAGATCAAAAGGCTTTATCTATGTCTTCATAGTTACATATAATTATAATACTTTATTATGTTTTTATTTGAAGCATTAAACATTGAAATTGTAGTGGATTGGTGGTTAAACTCTCACATTTTATTTCTAAGGTCATGTGTTCGATTCCTAGTAGCTACACATTGTTAATATTTTCACGTGGCACCGTTCCTTTGATAGGAACGCCTTTTAATATATTTCATGCAAATTTTTAATTAATGACTTATAAGATCTGTATTTAGAGTTGCATGACACTTATTTATTTTGTATTGCAGTATTGATATGTCTAAGAGAAAATTTTATGACGAAAAACTTGTACTCTCCGCGTTCTAATATGTAATGACTTTGCCAACAATTAATGTATTTTTTTGTTTCAAATTGTTTGTAAAAGAAATTTAGTCTATCAAAAGTGTCTAAATCTTGATCACTATACTGTATACTGTATACTCTCCATTTATTTGGAATTTTTGAAACATTTTCTACTGTAGAAATATATTTTTGCCATCCATTATTCCTTTATGTCTTGTCCCAAAAAAATTCCATTAATTTTCAACAAACATATTTTTTTATCATTGATGTCTTTGTTTAAGACTTTAAGTACCATCTTCATGAAATAATGGTTTAACTGATCGAGTGCTAAATTCAAATAAGGACGATGTGACAAAGAATTCTCAAGATATAGATCAGTATATAATTCATTCAAAAGATAAGACTTGACAGACAAAAATATCCCAAGTATGATAATACCATACCATATAATGATAATACAGGTTCATAAGCATTAATTACATATTCAATGAGATGGTCAATAAGCCCCTAAAGATGAAACTACACTCATACGATAATGTTGGCTGAAAGATATACACAATGAATAAAGGGTAGAAGTGGCACTTAAGTGAATATGTCCCATAAAAATAGAGTACTGACCACATAATTTTTGATGATGTTAAAGGCTCGAATTTTAGTGGCTAGTTGCCAGTTGGGAAAATCCTACTATATGATGGTGGTAAGGTGGTTCCTTTTCCCCCACACACTTAGGTATAATCATCCAATTTGCTTACACTTTTAGACTAAGATCTCATATTATAGCATTTAAAAAATACATAAAAAAATATAAAATAATATAAAAAAAAATCTAAAAATTGGAGACAAAAACTTTTGCTTTTAGACGTTTCAATAATATCAACCTAGTGATTATGCATGGTGACTAAGTAACATATCCTTAAGGATGGTTAAATTTGAGGTTAATTAATTTCGTTGCTTGAGGATGAAATTGTCACCTAAATGGCATAGCAAATTGAGAAAGAGAATAAATTTGTTACCCCACTAGTGTGGCAAGCAATTACTTCTTTTTCTTTATTCTCCACACTTTTTTTTTCTCTTCCCTCAATTTTTCTAACACTAAGAGAAGATTATCCTAGCAAAAGAAAGTAGTGTACAAGAACCACTCATTGAGATTTGTTTATACTCTTTTTTGAATTTGCGCCATCACAAAATTTCCATATCTTTTACTTTTCTCCTTTTTTGTTTGGTGATGGGTTGCCAAATTTCTTGAAATTTGAATCTGTTCTTTAAGGAAAAAAAAGAAGCTAAAAAGAAAAGCTTGCAATCCATCAATTAGAGAAGAGAAAATGGCGTGAGACTCATATTAAATGAAGTTATCAACTTACCCTTTTTGTATATTTAGTAGAGAACAATTCTCCAAATAGTCTGATAGCACTAAAATAAATACCTCGTTATATGAAGCAAACCTTTACAAATATGGTATAAGCTAATTCAATTTGTAAGAATGAAGTTGATTTTTTTTTAATGAGGGAATGAAGTTGAATGATTAATCATAAGTAATCAAATAATCATTTTTTTTTCTCTTGAATTTATCTAGTGTAACTTGAAATTTTGACATGTTTTGATATTGTTACTTTTTATATTAGCCAGCTAGCATATGTTCTCATGAGGTGCTAGTTATACAATAATCTAGGCTTAGCAAACGTCTATGAATAGCCTTTAAGATAAGGATTGCAAATGTAGAGTTGTTAGTCGACACTCGACAAGTCTTAGAAGTGGAAGGAAAATAGCTAAAATGGTATAAAATAGCTCCAAGCACTCAATAAGTTAATAGTCACATGGCACTATCTACACCTCTTAAACACCCGTGAAAAATGTGTAGTTCTCAGCTAGTGTTAACCTTTGAAAGCAACCCATATTTAAGGTTTTCCTCTAGAATGAAGAAGCAAAAGGACACTCAAATCTTTAAGAATCTTACTTGATGCTCTCTCTTTATTAGAATTTTGACCATTTCCTATAGAGGGTAATAATTACTCTCTTCGTTTTTAAACTAGTATTTTGGCCCGGGCGATGCCACGGGTCAATTACAATTATCAAATATATTATTATTATTATTCATAAATCTCATACTTGATTTTATTAGCTTTTCTTAATATTTTATCTAGTGTAAAATTGAAAAATGGACGTTATGGCATGATAAATTGTTTTTTAAGAAAAATTTTAAGGAGTTGGGTATAAAAATAACAATTTCAATGGAATTAGGGTAAGAGAATGTTATTACTTTTAAAAGTGTTAGATATCAAAAAGCTTGTCTATGTCTTTATGATTACATATAATTATAAGACTTTATTATGTTTTACTTTGAAATATTAAGCATTGAAATTTTAATGGATTAGTAGTTAAACACTCACATTTTATTTCAAAGGTCATGTGTTCGAATCCTAGTAACTACATATTGTTAATATTTTTAAATGAGATTATAAACACGGTGTATTATAAGCTTGAGCAGAGTGCCACGTGGCACATAGATAGATAGATAGATAGATAGATATAAGGTATACATATTTTACAAAAATTTAATTTAACTATAGATCGATATCTATTATAATATAACAATTAAAAATTATAAAAAAAAGTATATTATTAGACTTGCCTTGAAAAATACTACAATAATATTATTTTCTTATAAACTTTATCAATATCACATATAGAGTAATTAATGGTTAAAGTCCAACCTCAACTTAATTTTGAAATGAAGGGAGTACAAATATTAATTATTATAACTATATTGAATCTAATTTAAAAATATATTCTTTAATTTGCCTACAATTAGCATAAAATAAGTATAAAGTATCATATTGTATGAGATGTAACATGTGGGTGAATCTTCTTGAAAATTGCCAATAATGAAAACAAATTTCAGATTTACATAGAGAGATCACACTAATTAGTTTAAATTAAGTTTTTTGTACGATTAATAGATACATAATTCTTTTTTAAGAAAATTAAAGCTATCCTATTCTTGTTGTTCTTTTAAAACTACAGATAATAGTGTAGGAATTTAGATGCTTAATGCGGAAAACGAGTATCACATACTCAAACATCTAACACCAATATCTTTGCATAAATTAACATGAATCTATAAAGAGTATAGAATATACCTCTTGATGCGTGAATTCCACTTCCACCACGAGCCTTCTAGTGGAGATCCTTTAGAACGTCAAACGTCGTTCCTCTAGTATTGGTCCACGAACAACCCTTGGATCACCACGTATGCTAGTACGGAAGAGAGAAAAACTCCCTTGCTTTTGAGGTGTGTGAGAACCGAATGGGGAAAGAGAGAAGAGCAAGGAAAATCAGATTTTCCTCTCTAAAAATAATGTAAATCACTTTACACCTTTGTAACCCCCATATATTATATAAGGTGGTTACAAAGAGGTGTTTCATGAGGCATTATTTTGCCTCATAATGTCATACATTATGACCCTAATAAACTCATGAGTTACAACTCTTTCTACCATCATAAAACCGCCCAACCCATATCACAAATGGACTTGGGTAATATCCAAGGGTTGTCATATTGTGTGACCTCATAGGACCCAATATATATTAGTAGTTGGCCTAATTATACTAGCCCAACAAACCGCAATTAGCTTCTAGCAAAACGTTGTGGTCACCTAATATTATTGAATATATTATCTCCATAAATTGTCCATATACATTTAGTTTGTTACACTTGATCGAGGAAAAAATCCTTCAATCTCCCACTTGTCTAAGAACAAGTGTGTAACCTTCAAACTCCTTAAGTCGCTTAATGTCTAACTTGATGACATGGTAACATCGTATGTAAACCATACCAATATTCAAGTTGTTTCTTGAAATCCGAGTTCGAACTGTCGAAACAAATGATTAACTCCTTAATCCATTTGAGCACGGCCATGCATTTTCAGTTCTCGCTCTTCAAGAGGCCAAGACACCAATCATAACTCTTAGGAGGACTTTATCCAGTCTTGTATAACCAAAACTCCCACTCAATTCGTAGCAGTTCCGATCACTGCCTTTATAGCCTCCTTTTACGGCACGACGTTTTGCAGTGTCAAAAACATACTAATCCTTAAGTAAGAATAGTGTCATACTCATGTCTAAGGAATCCACTAAATATATTAATGAGATTCTCATATACTTTTTAGAGAACTCCCACTAGGTCAGCCCAACGTGTATCAACTATACACGCCTATGCAAATGACTAGACATCTCTATGTCCCCATAGCCCATGAAACTGCGCTATCAATCAACTTGCAATCTAGTCCATGAAACAGAATCATTTACGTTCAATTTTAATGATTCGAACTGTAACACCCCGTATTTTTATACATGTTTAGTAATTGTTTATATTATTTTTGTTTTAAAAAAATATATTATTTTATTAAATATATTTTATTTCCCTCATGTTGACTTTACATCAAAAGGAGTCAAAAACTAATTCCTAGATTTACTAGGTTTAATTTACTACCTAACCTATCACTATATTACTAGTATAAGGAGAGAGAAAGTGTTAAAATTAGAAAAAGAAAACAAAGAAAGCAAAAGAAAGAAAATATTGTGGTACAGCATTCTTGCTCTTCCATATCTCACGGCCAACATATTCGAATTTCTCCAAATTCTTGCCTCCCTCAAATTAAAGCTACAGTTTTCCATACTCCAACAATCATTCATCCATCTTTACATCTCTCATTTTTGTGGGTGTCTCGAAAGGGGAAAAAAAAGTGGGTTTTATGTTTGTGATTTTCGGGTCGATAGTCGGATCGAACCAAGAGCTTGCTGGGTCCTTTTTGGAGTAATTTCACTCTCATTACTTAATTCCCTTTAATCAAGTAAGTTATAATTTGAAGTTATAATTTTGTATTTGATTGATTATATGAATTTGGGGGTTTTTGTAAATTAGGGTTCCTGAATAAATTAAATTGGGGGAAAATTCTGCTATATGAAATTTGTGTATTGGTTCATATTTGATGTTTAGTTTTATATGGGTATCATATTTTGAGATAGCGGGTATCAGATTTTCGAGATAGCTTGCAAAATTATGAATATTGTGACTTATGCTAGAATTCTTGTTGTATGGGATTGATGGTTAGTTGGTTTGTTTGAATTATTGGTCTAATATTATAGAAAAATCTGGGTTCATAGTTGTTGTATTATACATGTTAATTTAATGGTTCATTTTGATTGAATTGCACGCCGAAAACAAGGCTTAAGTGTCTGATCTTTCTTCCTTATGTGATACAAAGCCAATGTGTTCTTTTGTTAATTTATAAGCAATGCCTAGTTGGAGTTACTGACCTTGACGAGATGTTGCGGCATTAATGGGTTGAATGTTTTGCTTATTTAGAATTTTAGACTATAATGACATTGTGCAGCTTTTGCATTCTATTCTTTCTCTTTATCATCTTTTGAAGAATAGGATAGTCTTACTATGTTATGAGTGTTTTGGCAGTAGTATTGGGTGTTCTATTCTTAAATATGGAATTGATATGTGTATCCTACTCTGTTTTGGCAGTAGTGTTGTTGTGTGCCATTGTTATGCTAAAGTATCAGTAAGATAATATCATACTATTACATGTGGTTGTATTCTTTGACTTAGTTGAGTCGTATTCGAAATCAGTCTAAGCTCATTAACTAGGTTATGCCGTTTATGTGTAAATTATGTGGAGTATAGTCAAGTGACTTATACTATATTATATTATATTGTAGATCGCGGGTTCGTAGAAGAACCTTTTTGACTTGAGATTGAGATTGAGATTTATTGATTGTGGGTGCTGATAAGGTAAGATTTCTTACTTTGCTTGTACAGATGAGTTTAGGAATGTTTTCACATTGTTTGGAAATTTATTTTAACAATGAGATCGTTTTATGAAGTTCATACTTTGAGATTTAAATTATTCTCGATATTTATATCGAAAAAGGTTATGAGATTATTTATGAGATTTATATTAAAAGGAGGAAGTTCCTCAATGTTACCAAGTTTAATGAAAATGTGGGGTTGCCGGTAAGCGGTATTCCTCGAGTATGGAAGTATGTTGAGTTAACAGTGTCTCAACCGTTTATTTAGTAGTTGGGAGTATATTGATCAATACTCTTGCCATTTGTCTTCCTTCTTGGTACGTTATCAAGTTAGGGGTATGCATACTAGGGACTTTGGTGTTTACCTTATCTAGTGAGCCTAGCTAGCTCATTGGATTTTTATTACTTCCTACTCACAGATTACGAAAAGTTATATTTGAAAGTTTTACAGAATGGTTCAGAAAGAAAGAAAGATTGGATCTGAGGTTGTTAGAAAATTAATATATTATATATAATATGTACAGCTTTTAATTGAATTTGTAAGATATTCCTATATATCTTACCTGCACATTGAGTAGTTTTATTTTATTATAGTATGAAATCTTGCTCATCCTTTGGCTGATACTACAGTGTTTAATGTGCAGGTACCTGAAGATAGTTAGCTTTTGGTTGGGTTAAAGAGTGCGTTGGATCTCCTTTAGCTTAATAGACTTTAAAAAGACTTCCGCTGTTATTAATTTGACTTTAGAATTTACATTCTGGTTTGTAATAATTAATTACTTTCTATCTAGTTGGTCTGTAATAATTATTTAAAATTTATTGTCTATTATTTTAGTTAGAACCATTAGCCTTGCGGTTATTATTATTAATTATCGCGGTGTAGCACCTCTGGATTTCCGAGTTTATTTATATTAAGTTGTTTTTAGAAATATTGGAAATTCAGGGTTGTTACACGAACTAGGGACCAAGGTATATTATAACTCCTGTTCACTGGATAGGGTTTCATTTGTCAAATCACATATTTGACAATCCTATCAAACGTTATAAAATACTTTGAACGTTTATTTAATACTAAACCAAGATTAAATAAGAACATAACCTTTTGTTGATAAACATAACCAAACATATCACAAGAGTAATGACAACTGTGAACTAATTAAAAGTAAATAATACACAATCAAAACCACTCTCCTATATGCTTAAGCCCTATAGCCCTAGTATGACTCTCATGCTTAGGTTGAGGCAATGGTTTAGTTAAAGAATCAGCAACATTGCTATCCGTATGAACTTTGCTAACTATTATATCTTTTCTCTCAACGATTTCTCGAATGAGATGAAACTTCCTGAGTACATGTTTACACCTTTGATGTGATCTTGGTTCCTTAGACTGAGCTATGGCACCATTGTTATCACAATGTAAAACAATACCATCTCCAACACTAGGCACTACTCCTAGCTCCAGAATGAACTTCTTCATCCAAACGGCTTCCTTTCTTTGCATCTCGCCGCTGACAATGTACTCAGCTTCTGTTGTAGAATCAGCGACAGTGCTTTGCTTTGAACTTTTCCAGCTCACTGCCCCTCCATTTAGACAAAAGATGAAACCAGATTGGGATCGAAAATCATCTTTGTCAGTTTGGAAGCTCGCATCTGTGTAACCCTCAACAATTAACTTACTTTCACCTCCGTACACTAAGAAATTATCCTTAGTCCTTCTTAAGTACTTTAGGATATTCTTAGCTGCACTCCAATGTGCGTCACCTGGATTTGATTGGAATCTGCTACACATGCTCAAGGCATATGAAACATCTGGGCGAGTACAAATCATGGAGTACATAATGGACCCTATAGCTGATGCATAAGGAACATTACTCATTCACTTAATCTCATCAGGTCCAGAAGGACACTGAGTCTTGCTAAGCGAAACACCATGTTGCATGGGTATAAAGCCTCTCTTAGAATTTTCCATATTGAACTTAGTAACGATCTTATCTATATAAGTTTGTTGGCTAAGTCCAATCATCCTCTTAGACCTATCACTAGAGGAAAAAAGCCCAAGGGCTGCGGTCAAAAAGGGCCCAAGGGCTGCGTTTTTCGACCGCAGCCATTGGACTAGCAGCCCTTGGCATTTAGGAAGGGCTGCGGTTTTTAACCGCAGCCCTTAGCGCGTTAAGGGCTGCGGTCAGGGCAAAAACCGCAGCCCTTGGTGGGTTAAGGGCTGCGGTTAAGGGCCTAAACCGCAGCCCTTGGTGGGTTAAGGGCTGCGGTTTTGGCCCTTACTACTGCACCCTTAACCCACCAAGGGTCGCGGTTTTTGCCCGAACCGCAGCCCTTGTGACCCAAAAAAAAATAAAAATAAAATTTTTTTTTTTGCATTTTTTTGTCCTAAATGTTCCCAAACAGTTATATATATATATAAGTATTATTTTTCATTACAAATTATGTTTCGTACACAAATTTTCAGAATTCATCTAGCTGGCAAGCAAACAATAAAGATAAAAAATTCCTAGATTTATTGCAAGGGCAAGAGTTCCCAAAGAAAAAGTGACATGGAAAATATAAACAGGATTCTTAACATAAGCCAACTAAGTCCAAAACCCAGCTAAGCATTCATCTATTACTGATTTCCTTCATATCCTTTTTCCTTTCTTTCTACTTTTTCGGAAATGGGGGAGGTTGGCAGCAAAGCTCTAGTATTTACAGTGTGCTTAGTTAGCAAAAGTGGAGGATAAGAAGGATAATGAGAGAGAAGGGGAAGGGAGAGGAGGGGAGAGGAGGGGAGAGAGGTGTGGACTTGTGTTTTCCTTTTAAATCTTTCCAACCGCAACTGTTGTCCTCGACTCCTTGTCTGCTCTTCTCGAATTGCTGCATCACATCACACCAATATCACACATAAGTAAATTGTGGAACCACTAAAACACTGAAGTCTAAACTTGTCAAGATTGACTGTCAAAGGCTACGTAAATAAATAAGAGTACCATTCCAAAATACTCTGTATAAATGAGGCGAGCAATTGATGATACGGGGGAAAAGGTAAAACTTTAGAAGATACACTAGCGCCTTTATTGTTTTCCTAAAACAATAACAATTTCTGCAATGCATGTTGAGATAAATTGGACAAGACACATCACAGCTCGAACAAGCAGTCCATCATAAATGTCTCACACTAGCTTGCATCCATCACTAACACTAAGAGCAGTAAGAACTATGAAGCAACATTAACATACCTGTTTGAAATAGCACACTGCACAATTTGTATGGAATGTAACTCCTCATATTATGGCATATCTGCTACTAATAAGAACAAAAATTTAATTGAAATGAATGAACTAAGAAAGAGATCAAGATAATGCAGGAGAATAGATAAACAACGACCAATTAATATCAGTTTGAAAAATCAGAACCCCATAATCCTCTTCACTGTCAATGGGCTTTCCAATGAGAAATCTGGAACATTGATCGGGTGCACCTGATGTTTCAATTGGAAACATAGCAACATTTAAGCTGATTAAGAGGCATGCTATCAGCTAGAACAAACAGACCCACATATACTATAACAATGAGAGACTACAAAAGCAACAACAACTACCTCTTCGCATATACTTCGCATATCACAATTACATCACATTCAATGTTACCATTCTTGTACCAAAGAAGATGTCCATCAAAAAATCATCAACATCCACACATATAATCAACTTCCCTCCCACCAAATCAATTATTTGATTCATTAAACAACTCAAATTCATATAACTTCCTCAATAAATCAACATCACTAAATCAAAGACCATATAAAGTCGACAATACTATAATGTTCAGGCACATAAATTTAAACAAGAAAAAAAAAATCTGGAGTGCAGCAAGGGGGAGTGCAGCGGGGGGGGAGGCTGCGGGGGCCGGTCGGGGGAGTGCAGCAGGGGGCGGCAGTGAGGGAGGGAGTACAGCAGGGGGAGTGTAGGGGGAGTGCAGCGGGGGAGGGCTGCAGGGCCGGTCGTGGGGAGTGCAGCGGGGAAGCAAGGTGAGGGGGGAGTGCGGGGGGAGTGCGGCGAGGGGGGGGAGGGCTGCGGGGGATGGTCGTGGGGAGTGCGGCAGGGGGGCAACAGTGAGGGGGGAGTGCAGCAGGGGGAGTGCAGCAGGGGGGGGGCTGCGGGGGGCTAGTCGGGGGGAGTGCAACAGGGGGCAAGCGGTGAGGGGGGAGTGCAGTAGGGGGGAGTGCGGGGGAGTGCAGCGGGGGGAGTGCAGCGAGGGGCTGGTCAGGGGGGAGTGCAGCAGGGAGGGGGGAGTAGATGAATACCATTTTGTCAATCTCACTTTCCCTTGTCGATTAATATGAACCACGAACTAAATCTGGAAATCACATTCCAATTACTACATTGATTAACCATTTCCACACAGCTTATAAATCAATCACATCTCATCTCATGTTCAGAGAATCGATCAATTTCAGTCAAAAATCAATGATTAACCATTAGTGCATTGGTTGTGGAACTTTTGAATTGTATATATTTGATAAGTTACGAATTATTTCTCATACATAACCTCAAATTTATGTCAGCTTGGTTCCATCAACCAGTAAAGCAGCAAGTGCTCATTCAGATATGAAGCACACCAAGCAGTAGGCACACCAAGGGTTTTCAAAACAAGACCAAGTTCAAAAACAATTTAGTTACTTAGAACAACTCAACAAGCTGATTTTATAATTTAACTTAACTATATAGAAAGTGATCGGATTTTATAATTTAACTTAACTCAACAAACTGATTTTGCTATTATACCAAAGATTCAGAAATGGGTTTGAGGAGCAAGTACCCATACAAATTCAGAATGAAAAGAGAGAGATTAGGGAGCTTAAACCTTGATAAGAATGCCTCAAATTGATTTGGGTGCACACTTCCAGTCCAATACCTAATTTACACCTCCACCACCGCTGGTTTGGTTTTGTGTGGTTGTTGGTGAAGATTCACGAAGAGAGAGAATGAAGAAGACCCCTCGCCGGCGAATTTTTTGAGTATGTTGTCAAATTGAGTGGTATCAAATGCCCATTGATTAGTCTTCTCCAGTCCAATACCTAATTTACAGTTCACATAATTTCAGAAACTAAATAAACATTAAAAAAAATTAAAATAAAAAAAAAGAGGAAGAGAAATAACCAATAGTATCCTGCTTGTTTTCAACTCTGATGTAACCTTTAATTCCTTGCTTGTCTTTCCCAATTCCTTCACCTTCTTCCCAACCCTAAATTCCCCCATAAACCAAAACAAAAACAAAAAATTAAAACGATTTCGATCATACGAAAACCCTAGAAGTTGAAGCTCCGACATTATTGGAACTTAAACAGAAGAGACAGAGAGAGATTACCATTTGCTTCATGAGGCGAAAGGCGGCAAAGCTGCGACGGACTCCGACATAGCACACGGGAGCTTCGGGAGCTTACGGAGCGCCCATGGCTTGGTGGGCGCTACGCGCTTTGAAGAAGGACTATGTGTGCGCGCGAGAGAGAAGAGAGAAGGGTTTTGCGGAGGTTGGTAATGTACTTGTAACGAGACTTACGAGAGGGAGAATGATGATTTTTCTGTGTCTCGCGCTTCGTAGGGGGGCGTAATCTGACGGCTCTAAATTGACTGCCAGCGAACCACCAAACGTCGTGAACCCTCGCCGGCGAACCACCAAACGCTGTGAACCCTCGCCGGCGAAGAAGTGTGAGAGGAGAGAGATGATGCGGTGAGAAGAGGGGGGATGGGTTAAGGGGAATTAGGAGAAGAGAGAAATAGGGTTCAGCGGTGCTCAAGGGAGTAACGCGGGGGAAAATGGGAATGGGTGGGGCTTTATTTCACTTTTGGGTTGTTGAAGGGCTGCGGTTAGCCCAAAAACCGCAGCCCTTAATTTAAGGGCTGCGGTTTTTGAATTAACCGCAGCCCTTTTATCAATTAGGGCTGCGGTTAACCTAAAAACCGCAGCCCTTAATTTAAGGGTTGCGGTTTTTGCATTAACCGCAGCCCTTGCACTGTAGCCCTTGCGTTTTTTTCCACTAGTGTATCCCTATAGATCTTGATCCCCAAAATGTACTCAGTGTTTCCAAGGTCTTTCATAGAAAAACAACTCTTCAACCATTCCTTAATTGACTCAAGCATGGAAATGTCGTTTCCTATGAGAAGTATGTCATCTACATACAAGACCAAGAAGACTATGTTACTCCCACTTTCCTTCTTGTAAACACAAGACTCTTCTCCGTTTTTGAGAAAACCAAACTGTTTGATTGCCTCATCAAAACGAAGATTCCAACTCCGGGATGCTTGCTTCAATCCATAAATGGATTTTTGAAGCTTACATACCCTCCTAGGATATTCTGGATCCACAAAACCTTCCGGTTGTGTCATATATAGACCTGGTTATTGGACAGGATAGCCCAATGGTTAAAGGGTTTGGGTCAAATCTACAGGGCTTTTATTGGACAAGGCTTTATTGGACAGGGTTATTATTGGACAGGGCCATTATAGGGCCAACAAAGAAACCCAATAATTTTGAAAAATAAAATAGGTTTTGCAAAAACAATTACATATTCGGATTCACATTCATTTATACTCACTATTGGCTCTCTTTGTTCCATGTTTTTCTTGCTCGTTTACCGACCCGCCCATTATCGACCCGCCATCGGCCCGCTACCCATTTGGCCCGACCCGCTACGACCCTTTATGAGGTGACCCTCTTATGACCCGACCCGCTTCCGACCCGCACTGACCCTGACCCGCCCCGCCCAATAACCATGTCTAGTCATATACACATCCTCTTTCAAGAACCCATTCAAGAAAGCGGTTTTGACATCCATTTGCCAAATCTCATAATCATAAAAGGCAGCAATCGCTAGGAGTATCCGAATGGATTTAAGCATTGCTACTGGTGAAAAGGTTTCGTCATAGTCTATACCATGAACTTGCTTGAACCCTTTTGCAACCAACCTTGCTTTGTAAACCTGAATGTTACCATCCTTGTCTGTTTTCACTTTGAAAACCCATTTGCAACCAATAAGTGTAACCCCACCGGGCAAATCCATCAAGTCCCATACTTGATTTTCAGACATAGATGCCATTTCGGACCTCATGGCTTCAAGCCATTTTTCGGAGTCTTCACTCATCAAAGCTTGCTTGTAAGTAGTAGGTTCCTCAAATTCTAAGATCATTATCTCATAACTTTCGGTTAACAAGAAATCAACAAACTTTTTGTTTGGTATTCTTGATCTACTAGTCCTACGAGGGGCTGCAACAGGAGAAATTTTCTTCTCAACAATTTGAGAATTTTCGCACGAATTAGATTCGAGTGGGACAGTAGGAGGTTCGTGTACAGGATGCACGTCCTCCAACACTTGCTCAGTTATGGGAGAAGATTCTTCCAAAGG
This sequence comes from Beta corolliflora, assembly GCA_947648045.1. Taxonomy (NCBI): domain Eukaryota; kingdom Viridiplantae; phylum Streptophyta; class Magnoliopsida; order Caryophyllales; family Amaranthaceae; genus Beta; species Beta corolliflora. The sequence continues at coordinate 707,533 of CANSZD010004256.1, forward strand.
AGGAACTACTTCAAGCTCCACAACTGGCACTTGTGCTTCTGACTCTAACATAGGTTGAACTATGTCCATTTGTTGCTTTTCTCGAACCTCTTCGAGAAATATATTACTCCCACTTGCCTTTTTGGAAATGAAATCTTTTTCCAAAAAGACACCACGACGAGCAACAAACACTTTGCCCTCAGTTCGATGGTAGAAGTAATAGCCCTTGGTCTCTTTGGGATAACCCACAAAGAAACACTTATCTGATTTAGGGGCAAGTTTATTTGAAAGTAAACGTTTTACATAAACCTCACAACCCCAAATACGTAGAAAAGATAAACTTGGAACTTTTCCACTCCACATCTCATATGGTGTCTTTTCTACTGCCTTTGATGGAGTTCGATTAAGTGTGAAAGTAGCAGTTTCGAGAGCATATCCCCAGAAGGAGATGGGAAGATCAGCAAAACTCATCATAGACCGAACCATATCAAGTAGAGTTCGGTTCCTCCTTTCGGATACACCATTCAACTGAGGTGTTCCAGGCGGAGTGAGTTGTGAAAGAATTCCACAACTCTTCAAGTGATCACTAAACTCTTGGCTCAAATATTCACCACCACGATCGGATCGTAGTGCTTTAATTGTTTTGCCAAGCTGGTTTTGGACTTCATTTTGGAATTCTTTGAACTTTTCAAATGATTCCGACTTATGCTTCATTAAATAGACATATCCATATCTACTTAAATCGTCCGTAAAAGTAATAAAATACCCAAACCCTCCCCTAGCTTTTGTGCTCATTGGTCCACACACATCAGTATGTATTAGGCCCAATAGATCACTGGCCCTTTCACCCTTTCCAGTAAAAGGTGACTTTGTCATTTTACCCATTAAACATGATTCACACACATCAAATGGCTCAAAGTCAAAGGATGTTAGAAGTCCATCTTTATATAACTTCTGAATGCGTTTCGCGTTTATATGTCCTAAACGACAATGCCATAAGTAAGTAGGATTAGTATCGCTTGATCTATGTTTTCTGCTGTCTATGTTAAGGACATCTTTGTCTAAGTCTAGGAAATATAGACCATTAGACCTTTTAGCAGTGGCATAAAACATTGAATTCAAATAAACAGATAAACAACCTTTCTCAAGTGTAAATGAAAACCCTTCATTATCCAAAACAAGAATGGAAATAATGTTTTTGGTAATAGCAGGAACATAATAACAGTTATTAAGCTCTAATATTAAACCAGAAGGCAAAGGTAGACTATAAGTCCCAACTGCAACGGCCGCAACCCTTGCACCATTTCCAACGCGCAGTTCTACCTCCCCATTAGCCAAGGTTCTACTCCTTCTTAGTCCCTGCACATTCGAAGTAATGTGAGAAACACAACCGGTATCAAATACCCAAGAAGTAGATGTTGCTAAATTAATGTCAATGACATAGATATCTGAAGAAGAAGCCCCAGACTTCTTATCCTTCAGATTCTTCGGGCAGTTACGCCTCCAATGACCAATTTGATCACAATGGAAGCACTTGGCATTTGCGGCCACCTTTGGCTTTGCCTTTGCCTGTGGCTTATCAGCAGTCTTAGTGGCAACTTGCTTGCCCTTGTCTTGCTTTTTCTTGCCAGCTCATTCCTTCTTAAAACCCTTTCCCTTTTGAACCATAAGAACTTCCTTCTTAGGTGCAACAGAGATGTTTTGCTCGGCAGTCATGAGCATCCCATGTAACTCAGCAAGAGTTTTCGACACCCCATTCATATTGAAGTTCAACCTAAACTGGTTGAAGCCTTCATGAAGTGAGTGTAGTATGATGTCAGTAGCCAACTCTTGGCTATAAGGAAATCCCAACCTCTCCATTGCCTCGAAATAACCAATCATTTCAACGACATGAGTGGCGACCGGCTTGCCTTCGACTAACGCACACTCAAGAATAGCCTTGTGAGTTTCATACCTCTCTATCCGAGCTTGTTGCTGAAACATGGTTTTCTGCTGTCGGATAATACTGTAGGCATCCAAGCATGCAAACCTCTTTTGAAGGCTTGGTTCCGTAGCCGCGAGCATAAGGCCAGTAACAATTACTGACCTTTCTGCAATGGCCTTATGGGCCGCCTTTTCGGCTTCAGTAGAGGTGGTTGTTAAAACCGGGATCGGGGTTTCAAGAACATCCTCTCGACCTTCGGATCTAAGAACAATTCTTAGATTCCTTTCCCAATCAAGGAAGTTTTTCCCGTTCAACTTATCCTCAAGGATTGAACGTAAGTTAAAGGGTGAATTATTGTTGTTACCAGACATGATATCTACATAGAAGATGCAAAAGTAATAAGTATGTTTATCATAATAGCTTTTAACAAATTTTAAACACTTTAAAATAAAAGCTATGCACTTGACCAATTTTCAATGTGTCCCCTTTTTGAATCAAGTGATTCTAAGATCCTATCAAAACATGATTTATAAGTGGACTTTGGCCTCAACTTAAAACCAAGTTTAAAAGGTAAGTAAACTCCTTTACTAATTACAACAATTTGTAATTCTTAGTTGATGGGTGATTGCTAAGGTGATGAAAGCTCCCATGTAAGGAAGTTACCCACAACGTTGGGGAAAGCCTTCCTAATCCTAGACAGAACTTGTCACTCAAACACAAAAACCCAACCCTTTGCTTCAAAATCCAAAACCGTTTTGATGATTTTGTTGGGCCAAACCAAACTAAACATGCAAATTTCGGAAATTTACTCTACTTAGCCCAAGATTGGAAGTAACACTCTGCTTTGGCAGAACCTATTACTAACGATCAAAGTTTTAGTAGATGTTTATTTGGAATAGCAACTACCCAATATTAGCTTTAGGGACCTAAGTAAATTATTATGTGATTTAATTACTAGTGAACTCATTGCAAAAATAAATCACATGCATAATAAAACTTAGAAAGCATTCAAAAGTAATATTTAAATGCATAAAATAAAATTGTGATCCTAGTATGGCCCCTAACCCTAAAGACTACTCTTTAAGGCCTCCATTCTTGAATCATCATGGATCTCCATCCTTATGCTTCATGGGATAAGATTGAATCACCATTCTTCTAATTACAACTCGAATAAATATTTTGGAATTTAAACTAAAAATTACAAAAATACCAACGATGCGTAGATCGTATTTATATTACAAAAATACATTAACGATACGCAGATCGTATTTTCTATCCAAGTTTGGGCCATACTAGTCACCGCATGCATGCATAATATCATATATATAAAACATGCATTTTAATCAACTATTAAAATTAATTATTATGCTTTAACAACTTTAAAACATAATAACACCACCTAGATTTAATCTCATATTAAATCAAATGGTTAGTACCTTAAGATAAATTTTAATCAAATTAGAATTTATCTCCCAAGGGCTTTAAGATATTAATCTAACAAATTTAATCAACTATTAAATTTAAAGAAAAATACATAAGCACTCTAAGGCACCACATATATTTTAATCATATTAAAACATAAAAACATAGCATGATATTTAATCACAAATACTAGTATGAAAGAATTAATCAACTTATTAAAACTAACATCCTAACATAAAATGAAACTCCCATCATAATTTTAATTCATTTAAGCATTAGCATAGGATACCATGCATAATAACTTCTTAATATGCATTAAGGGATAAACGGATTAAACGTTTTTATCCGTTGAAGGAGAAAACGAGCCATTGAGGCAGACCACCGCTCGCATAGGATAGGATGGTCGTCGCAGCTCGCGAGAAGCATTCTACTTCCGTGTTTCCGATCTCAATTCAAGTAATTTTAATCGAAATACGTATGATTTTCTTTATACATTAAAACACTTTTATGCATAACTAAATCAGACTTGGCCTCAAATTCAAGAATTCATGCCATGAAATTATACATAATCAAATTAAGCATAAAAACCTCAAAGCATGCAATTCATGAATCATACATATATAATCATCATATTCTAATTAACAACTTAATTAAAACATGAAACAATATAACAATTATATATGTATATACATGTATCGAAAATGTACCCACTAGATTAAAATCCAATTTTAATCATGCAAACAATATCCTCATGCTAATACCCTCCCCTAAACGAATTAAAATAAAGGAAAACATGCATCAACATGATCATATTAATCTATGCAACAGGCTAACTGATACCACTGTAGGAATTTAGATGCTTAATGCGGAAAACGAGTATCATATACTCAAACATCTAACACCAAGATCTTTGCATAAATTAACATGAATCTATAAAGAGTATAGAATATACCTCTTGATGCGTGAATTCCACTTCCACCACGAGCCTTCTAGTGGAGATCCTTTAGAACGTCAAACGTCGTTCCTCTAGTATTGGTCCACGAACAACCCTTGGATCACCACGTATGCTAGTACGGAAGAGAGAAAAACTCCCTTGCTATTGAGGTGTGTGAGAACCGAATGGGGAAAGAGAGAAGAGCAAGGAAAATCAGATTTTCCTCTCTAAAAATAATGTAAATCACTTAACACCTTTGTAACCCCCATATATTATATAAGGTGGTTACAAAGAGGTGTTTCATGAGGCTTTATTTTGCCTCATAATGTCATACATTATGACCCTAATAAACTCATGAGTTACAACTCTTCCTACCCATCATAAAACCGCCCAACCCATATCACAAATGGACTTGGGTAATATCCAAGGGTTGTCATATTGTGTGACCTCATAGGACCCAATATATATTAGTAGTTGGCCTAATTATACTAGCCCAACAAACCGCAATTAGCTTCTAGCAAAACGTTGCGGTCACCTAATATTATTGAATATATTATCTCCATAAATTGTCCATATACATTTAGTTTGTTACACTTGATCGAGGACAAAATCCTTCAAATAGGTACGGTGTATAAACATATCTTAAGGCTGGTTGTATTTATTTCAATGATATAAGTATAATGAAAAGAATTAGAGATAACATTGAGCATTTTACCAAACCAGTGGCGGAGCCAGGATTCTCAAAGCGGGGGTATAAAATCTGGACGTCGGGCATTCGGAAAAAAAAAATTTAGAAAAAAAACACTACAACACAAATTGTTTAATACTTAATGTTTTACATCCAAAATTCCAAAATACTTATAGTCTTATAATCCAAGAGAAATTAAAAAAAATTACTATAAACTAAAAATGAAAATTACAAATTCAGCCTCGGGTCTTCATATTTTGAAAGCGAACAATGATTTTTTTATCCGAAACTTGTAAGAACACATCATTCTCAATAAAAGTTACCAAACAACCCTTAGCCTTGGACTTGATTGTATTAGGTGAATGTGAATCAGTTGACATTTCATAATTAAATTGATAAATATTAATCAATTACATATCAAACTAAAGTCAATTATAAATCAACTCATACTTACAACTTCCAAATTAGAAATTAGAAATTACAAACTAAATAAACCTAAAACATGAATCAACAAATCAACTCAATAAATCATGACCAAACCAACAACAAATTACAAATCAATTCAACTAATTCAAGTATTCAACCATAAATTCATAATCACACATTCACAAGTATCATAACCAAATAATGATAAATCATAAATATTACCCAAAAAGAATGAAATTAAAACTTAGGGAGTTAGGATTTAGAAAAAATTAACTCACTGCCACTGGTGAGTGCCTGAGTGGTGACTGGCGTCGGCGACTGGCGGCTGGCTCTGGCTCCGGCTTCGTCGTTCCTCACTTTCTTTCCTTCCTTCGAAGTTCGTCGTCCTCCTTCTTTCGAAGTTCGTCGTCCTCCTTCTTTCGAAGTTCGTCGTCCACTCGTCCTCCTTCCTTCGAAGTTCGTTCCTCGCTCCTTGATCACAGCCTTCGTGGTTCATTGGTTTGTCTGGAGTCTGGACGGATCGTCGGCTGCGGTGGGCGGCGGCTCGTCGTGGCAGGAAGTTAGGGTTTCTAACTTTCTCTCCTTCCTTGGTTCCTCAAATTCTCACTCTTTAGTTTCACGCGTCCTCCCAAGTCCATCGTCCTTCCTTCTTCTTTTTCATTTTTTTTGTTTTTTTTTTTTTTAAAAACCGTGAAATTACTTTTTTAAAAGTGGGGGACATCTGTCCCCATATCCCCCTGTTGGCTCCGCCCCTGCCCCTGTACCAAACATTGATTTAAGGGGAGGAAGGTGGCACAATCAATCTCAAAACTCAGTCTACTATATATGAGGGGAGTTTTACTGCATTTGTTCTTGGGTATAAAAGTCAGCTGTAGAAAAGCTAATAGCCCATGGGCCGATACTAGCATTTGTACCCATGGGCCATCTATTTCCAGCATAAATGCTATTGGGCCGAAAGCTCTATATGTAGAAAAGCTAATAGCCCATAGGCCGATACTAGCAACATATAAGCCCATCTATTTCCAGGACAAATGCTATTGGCCGAAAGCTCTATATAAGAAGACACAAGTATCTAAACATTGGAGATAAAAAAACTTTTGCTTTTAGACGTTTTAATAATATCAACCTAGTGATTATGATTTATGCATGGTGACTAAGTAACATATCCTTAAGGATGGTTAAAATTGTGAGGTTAATTAATTAATTTATTTCCGTGAGGATGAAATTGTCACCTCAATGACATAGCATATTGAGAAAGAAAATATATATTTGTTAGACAAAGAAATCACAGGAAAAAGTCACATGCATACAACATATGATATTCTCACTATAAAAAGATCTAAAAAATACTAAAACACAAGAGCAGAAAAGGCCTCCCTAAGGGCCTGTTCTTTTCGGCATAAAACAACTGAATTGAACTGAACTGAACTGAACTATATTATAACTAATAGTAATGAATAAATTTTGAAATTGAACTGAACTGAACTGAACTAAACTGAATTGAACTGAATTGAACTGAAAATAAGTTGGGGAGAACAGACCCTAAGTCTATTGCAGACCAAGTAAATATTAACCATATCTTTATTATACCATATAATATTCCTAATATAAACGCATGGATCGATGTTATCTCTAAGTTGATTAGCAAAGTTTCTAACACTAAGCTCTACAACAGAACTGGCTAGAGTCAAGGCCTCAAGTTTTTATAAATGTCTTCTATAAAAATTCATCTTCATCTAAAGTATTTTCAAATATCTTTTACAATTTCTAAACTATTTTCAATAAGAATTTTGTAGTCACCTATTACTTCCTAAATACGTAACATTATATAATACGTTCCTAAGCCAATTCTCCTCACCTACAATAATAAAAACCCACACCAGAGCCACTACACACTACATATTCATCTTTCCACGCCTACCACATTCATCTCATCACTTATAACAATACCCTACAAGTTGCGAGCAAAGACATGGCAAGAGGAAATTTCTCCAAGGCATTTGCTGAAAATGAATCAACTAAGTCTAAGAGTACTCATTCTTCTAAGTCTATATCTAATCGGAAGAGGCCTCGAGTTGAAGAGGAAGTGTGTGATTTGCAACAAATTTCGAGTCAACTTGAAGAAGTTGTTAGTGCTCTTAAAAATTTTCCAACAACCAACTTGATGTAGAGAAACTTTATGAGGAGATCATGAAGATGGAGGATGTTAAAGAAGGTGTTCAATTTGCCGCTTTTGATCACTTGGTTGAGCACGAAATAATGCTTGCACTTCGCAACAAATCAGAGCAAGATTGAACTACGAAGACATAATCAGAGCAAGATTTCACACAAGTATATAGAATCATATCTAATCTTCATAGTACATTAGTACACCACAACCTTCCCAAGGCTTCAAACATTTGCACACATTCAAGTTTCAACAGATTCACAACTAACATTACATATTCTAAAATCAAGCTAAACCAACACAAAACATCAGAATTAGATCTACATATATCTCACTGTGAGATCGCCTCTTGACCAGCCGATGAATGTCCAACATTGCTCTCGCCCTCGGCACCCTTTGACTGCTTGAACGCCGTCGAGATCTCATCTATTGGTACCAATGGAACATAGCTGAAAATTGTGTACCCTTGTCCTCGGATGTTTGTGATCATATTGTTGTACTTCTCGGACCAATGTGTAGCTGTAGGAATTGTCATCTCAGCCACCATGTGGAAGACTGGGATATCGTCAAGTTTTGACCAAACTTTGACTGACTGGTTAAGAACCAACTCCTTTGTTTCGTTGGCAGCATATTGGGCTGCTGCTAGTGGACCACCAACTTGGACTTGGTGAACAACCTCTTTGGCTATTTGGGTTGTATGATCAATCACAATGTGGACTTGGGTCACTACCTGCTTGACTAATGGAGGGGCGTGCTCATCGAATTTGGCACTAGCCACATCAACCTGTACATACAAGGTTAAAATCCACTTACACATAAAAGGAAATTTTTGCACATTTTAACATATATTGTGTTTGATATATGTCTAGTAAGCTTTCAAATTTTAATATCATGAACTCTAAACAATGTTGCAACTTAAAACAGGAGACAACAAGCAACCATAAAGAGAAGATTTATGTCCACATTTGAAAAATGAAGCATAAAAACTGAAGGAATAACCAACACAAGCTTCAGGTTTTGGATAAATTTACCAGATACAACCTTGGATAATCATCCATAGTCGATGTTACTCGGATTAGGATACTAGTACCAGACACGGATAGTGTCCAAGTGTCTGACTCAACTATTTTATGAAAAAATTTAATTGAGTTCAGCACAAAACGAAGTGTCCATGCTCCATACCAAAGCTGCAAATGATTCATCTAGACAACAAAAAATTAAGGCTTTGTTCTTTTCACCTTGCTCCTACAAGTTCATATATGGCCATATGGGCCAACGAGTCTTAAGGAAATAAAGCATGGAAGTTCCATATACGGACCAATATGTTCTGATAAGGAAGATGAGATCATATTAAGGGAATTTTAGAAACAAGATTAATGAATTTTACTTCCTAAAAGCCTGCTATATTTGCTAATCAAATTGTACTAATTCATTGCAATTTGTAACAGCTTCAAAACCCCAAAAGTGCTTTTCCATCAAAAATCAGTACAAAAATTTAGTAATTTAGATAGTCACACACTCACACTTCTACCAAAATTAAGCTCAATATTTTTGCAAGCATAGAGTTGTAAAAAATCAATCATCCATTTATCCAAGCAAGCCAATGTTATAGGAATAATAATTTTTTGATAGTCAAAACACATAAAGATCAACTCTTTTTATTGAGGTAACTAATATAAAGATCTAACTTAACATAATAATCAAGCAACCCAAAAACAACAAAACATTATAAAGGGATTAGAAATTGATGCAAAAATAGAAGAAATTTTTTTACCTTTTGATCAAGAAAAACAAGCAAATGATCAGGGACATGCTTGAATTTATTGAAAACAGGGTTCACCACAGTAGTAACAGCACCTTCAACAGTTCCAACAGCTGATCTCAAAGGCCCAGAATTCTGCTTAGCATAATCATACAGATTTGATAAACACATGATTGTGTTGATTGCAGCAGCTCTAACAAAACCCAGGTGTTTTAATTGTTGTTGTTGTTGGCTATTTTTCTTGGCTTCATCATTGTTCTCCATCTATGAATATTTTTCAACCAAAATAAATTCACAAAAACAAAAATTAATGAAAACCCAGAAAACCCAAAATCAGTTTTAATTGAGATGAGAAGAAATGAAGAAAAATGATAAAAATATTGTACCTTGAAGATATCGAAATGAGTAGAAGGTTCTTGAAGTAGGAGATTTGTAGTTGAAGGGAAAAGTGATGAAAAAAAGAAGATGATTAAGATGGGGAATCTTTTGGGGGTATATATAATCGTACGGTGAAAGAAGAGTGTAGAGAAATCTATGATCGAGTGGTGGAGAATGGATCTTGATGGTGATTGAATAAGGAAGTAGAAGGAATCTTATATTGATTCGTACCCGGACCCAATTTGGGTCTTCATGTGTTGATCCAAAAAGTTAAAAACAATACCCTTTCCAGTTTTTATTAGTTTACCCGTTTTGACTTTTGACACTATTTACATACATCATACATGACTTTGACTATCTCTTGTGATTTGTACTTAGGAAAAATATAGTAATTTGAGATCTTGTTAGATTCGTCTCAATGCGTATAATCTAAATATCAACTTTTTTGTAATTTTTGCTTATTGATAATTAGAGATATTAAGGTTTAAATTAATGCCTCGACAAATGTGTCCTAAAGAAATGGGTAAACTAATAAAATCGAGAGGAAGTAACTTCTATTTATTGATGGAGAGCGATAAGGTACAAATTCTCAACTGAAATTGTCCAATCTGGGATTCAAGTGGGGGAGGTGATGTAGTGGCGTGGGTGTATCACACCTTTGGGGTCTTGGCACTGGCGTGTCTCGAGCAACTCCCTTATATAGAGCTTGGGCTTTTGATTAGTTGATGACGATCTGTTCGGTTATTTGGAATGCTAGAAATAGGTGGTTGTTTGAAGGGGTGGTATGTCATCCCGATCAAACAATGACGTAGGTGCATAAACTCATGGCGGAGCTCCATGTGGAAGTTAAATATGGGGCGTGTAGGAGTTAGTTGCTCAATAGTGTTGGACACCACCTAGGGGCCCCTTTGTTGAGCTCAATATGGACGGGAGACGTGTGGAAGGGTTGTGTTGCGTCAGCAGGAGCAATGATTATGGGGTGGAAGGCAAGGCGTTGTTGGCTGCAACATGGAAGGTGAAGGATTGTTGGGAGTCAATTGCTTAGACAAAGGCTTTGTTATTTGGTACTAGGTGGTTGTGGAGTTTGGGTGTCGTGGAAAGTGATTTTCACCCCCTTGTTAAAACAATTTCTTCACAAGAGTGAGGAGGGAGTAACTGGTATTTCCATATTATTGTTGATGACATTGTTCATGCTAGTCATTTGCTTGCCTTGGGTTATTGGTAGAAAAGTTTGTTAGTTAATTTTCCTTCTTGTATTATTCCATTTACAGGCCAGGGACATAAACGCCTATATGAGATCCTAACAATGTCATGGCTCTTTATTGGATTTCGATATTTCTATGAATGATATTTAGTTCCCCTTGTGGGCTTTCCTTCACAAAAAAAAAAGAAATTGTCGTATAGTTACTTGTTATAAAGTGACACGTTTAACTCAAATAGTTTGGATGACAAGCTTCTTTGGTAAAGTCCTGTAGTGATGGTAGTTGTCATGGTGCTCAAGACGTGTGATCGAATTTCGTCTGCATGTCAACATTCTCATGTGATGTGGCTGAACAAATTCTTGCAAAAAAACTCAACATTAGTTGATTCTTAGTTAAGATAAAAGAAAGCCTAATCACCGATCAACGAGTAAACTTATTTACAAACTTAGTTACATGATGGTTTGATATAAAAAGCGTAGAATGAACGAAGGATTATTTTACATATTGGTTTCACTTCTTTGAAATTGTCATAGCTATTTTGTTCCCCTTCAAAAAAAAAGTATTTAATTAATTACGATAATTTTACTTGCACTTTTTCTATTATTGAGAAAAGAAATTTACTTACCTAAGTGTCTCTACATAAGCAATTTCCTTTACTATATACTTCCTATAAAGTGTGCCTATATTTTTGTCAATGAAATTAACTTTGCATCATTTCCGATCCTACAAACTTCTATATTCCATATTATTATAAGTCAACCAAAAAGCACTTAGTTACTCTTCCTAACTCTTACTTCTTGTTGACTAAAAGCACTTTTTGAGCTATTTGTTTGCCTTTCTTCACCAATCACTATGTCAAGAAAAAAAAAAACAATCACTATGTCAAGAAACTCTTGGTGTCTCATTGCTGGAATCCAAAATGGACTCTAACAGAGATATATTAGTAAATTTGTAGGCTAGATGTACCAAAGTGAAATATAAGCGGAAATCAAAATGCAGTCAAATTAGTATCAAATTGTATTTTAGTACCAAGTAAGAGTCACTTTAGTATTAGTACCACAGTAACTATTTCGATTTGGTACTCCATCTGTTTTTTTTTTATCATTCTCACTTTCCTACGTGCGTTTCCCAATGCACCTCTTTGAACTTAAACATTTTTCATTATATATTAGTAAAAATTATAACGATTGAATATTAATAATGTACTAATTGAGACGAATCAAACAAGACCTCGCATGACTATATTTTTTCTTATAAATTGAAAAAAATTGAGAAGATTATCTTTAAGTATGAATAGTGTCAAGATTTCAAGTGACAACGATAAAAAAAACAGAGGAAGTACTAACTTAGTAAGTATTTACTTTGGTATTCAAACCTATGGAATTACTTTGCTATCCTTATTGGAGTCCATTTTAGATTTTAACAATGAGATGCCAATTCAACCTCGCAGACAAGAATGTCATTGTCATATCATATGTCATTTTCCATTGCCGGCTTTGTTGTGTGGTGGACAATGGAGACTAGAAATTTCCGAAATCCAGCCATGTGTCAATATCTGACATGATTAGTCTTCCCCAAAATACCTTCTTTTTACGCTTTCCAATGCGATTTATTTTATGAATCGGGTTGGGTTATTGAATTTGATACCAACTGTGTGTGGAGTGTGGACTGCATTTGCCTAAAAGTTGTTAACTGCTTTAGGCCCATGTAAAACCTTCCTAATCTTTCCAAACACTAACGGCCTCTCTAGGAGACGGTAAGAAATGACTGTAATATGATTTTATAAAATTTAACATTGAATATCACTTAATTTCATTACTTTTGTTGTCGTTAAATACCACTCAACATGCAAAGCATGAATATGAAAAGTCTCGACACTCTGGTGTTTTAAAATATAAGATATGCACAATATCAAAATCAAGCTTTGACCATTAATTACTTGTCGTTTATTTTGATAAAAATAATAAGAAAATAATAGTGTTATGAAGTATTTCCTCAGTTTAAAATAAGTGTTACGTTCACTTTTTTCGTAACTCAATGCGTTCTTTACTCGGTAATATCTTTAGTTGCGCACAAGTAAAAACTATAAAAATTTGATATCTTGAAAGTATATATAAAGACGAATCTAACAAGATCACATTAACTATGTTTTTCTCTATATAATAGCGAGAAAATAGAGTCAAAGTTAGTTATTGAATAGATTCAATTTACTCAATGTAACATTTATTTAGGAACGGAGGAATTAGTATTTTTCAAGGCGAATCTAATGGTATAATATTTATTTGTCATATTAAGAGATATTTGTCGTTAAAACAAATTTTCAAAAAGGAGTAAATGTCGAATATTTTGAAACTGAGAGAGTGTGACTTTTTTAAAGTCCACACATGCGAACATTTGCTCTGAAGGTTCAAATTTTAGAATTTGGATAATATATTTTCACTAACTTTAAGTGGAGATAATATAATTTGAGATCTTGTTAGGGATGATTGGCCATATTTACATGGCTGCTAAATTCAACCTTACTTTACTAATTACAATCTCCCTAAGTACCCTTATTTCTTCATAACCCCCTTTCTCTTTCTTCCTCCCTCTTTTCTCCCTCTTCATTTTCATTTTCAATACATCTTCATACCCAAAGTGGATCTCTTTTAGCCGATTTCCTCCCATATTCTCTTCAAATTTTATGAAATTGTTGTAAAATTGATAAATTGTTAGATTTTTTTATGCATTTCGAATCCATTTTTCGAGTGGGAAAATTCTCAGAATTTTGTGCCTTATAGTCCGCGAACTGCGTTGCAGATTTTGGACTGTTTCGTGCAATTTCCATCAAAAAGTTTATACTGTTTCATACAAATTGCACGAAACAAGTTATCTTGTTTCGTTCAATTTGCACGAAATAGTATGCATTGTTCATTGTCTATTGTACGAAATAGTGACAACAATTTCATTAATATTGCACGAATTGGTATATTTTTGAGAAAAAAAATCAAGCAACTTACATCCAATTCAAGTTCATGTAAGGTCAAATTCATCGTCTATTAAAGATCATATTCACCTCTTGCAATTTATGTTTATTTAAGTATGGGAGGAGATGAATTTTTTCCCAAATAGAAGTCTTTTAGAGGAGGTGGGCGCCAAAAAATAATAACTTAAAGAAAGAAACAGACTAGAGTTGAACAATTTTTTACCTCTAGAAAAAACAACAGTTTTTTACAAATAAAAAATCATAGAAACAAAATGACCATAGAGTTAAACGGTAGCTCTTCCCAAAAATGAACTTCTTCCTAATTTATCTTTTTCATCTTCCTCTTCTCCCTTCTATTAGTTACCGGCTACAAATTAGATTATGCAACTTTACTTTCACACGCATCGCGCGCATATAAAGCCCAAGTATTACATTATCCAAAGAGGAGGGTTATTAACTCAAGCCAGCCAAATTTTCTACCCTCCTCTTCATTATAATATTCACAAGTCATAACTCGTAAAGATTAGGCACGAAACTTACTGCCTATCTCAGGCGTTGGCCCAACTGGGTTTACACCCCAACACAACCCACCTCCACCTCATTCGGTCCGAGGAGCCGAGTAGGCCCACTACGACCTGAGCCACCTCAAGGCTCCAAACTTTGGGAGAAGTAGCCAGAGGCCCATCTTGTCAGGCCATAATTGCCATTTAATGGTCGTGAATACATAAGAGAAAGAAAATCTGAAATGGAAACTTGGAAATGCAAATCTCCACCTTTTGGCATAAGCTTTTCTTATAAAGCCACTGTTCATATCTAATAGTTCTATCGAAAGAGTACGACTACTTGGCTAAGTTTTACAATTCTAGTGGAGGCCTTTTCGTAACTTCAGGATCCCCAACACACCTATGGTCCTATTTCAGCTAAAATTTAGCTAAATAGAGTTTTTCACGTCATAATTAACAATATCTAATAACAGAAGGATTAAGATTTATTAACTTGTCAAAGCAAATTTAAGGACCACAACTCATGTTAAGAGAGTTTATAACAAGTGAAGTTTCATAGAAACCTATATCATCAGACTGCACCGGAAAACATAGCTCAGATGAAAAATTGGAAAATTACAAATGTTTAACAGGAGATTACAAGTTTGACACCCAGGTAAGCTTTCTGTCAGTTACTTGATTACAGTAGACATACTTAGATATTGCTCTTACAGCTAAAGCAAACCAATGAAATTAACAGGCTGGCTTACCTCTCGAAAGGATCCCCTCTATTTGAGTTTGATGATGGATAAACAGCTGCAGCTATTCTCTCTCTCAGATTGAATTTCCCAGCAATGAATGGGCGGACATCTTCAACCCCGGCTAAGCTCTCGAGAAATGGAAGTAACTGCATCAATTCTTGATCTGAACGGTCATCAAACCAACTCTCAATGGGAATTCCGTTGTCCACTTGGAACCCAAATGCCTGCAGAGAACAACTTTGCCTTAGAAATTCAGACACCTAATAATAGGTTGCTTAAGAGATACTGCAGTTCATAAGTTAAGACGGCATAACTAGCTCCAAAACAAGATTTAATACATTGTTACGTCCATATCTAAAGATTAGAACACATTTGAATTGACGGTCAAGTTTAATTCAGATCTCTTTTTTCAGAAATAGTATATCAGAAAACATCCAGATGATTCAATCAATTTCTAACAAAGTATTTGGGACAATAAGACCATGATATAGCTGTATTCTATGATGAAACTCACTGCAAGCTACATCAGACCCAAAAAAAAGCAAAGCTGATCTAGAACAGATACCTGTGGGGAGTTGTCGATTATGATAACTCGTGATAAGTCACGGCCAAGAACAGACAAGTCTTTTAAGTAGTTTCCATCCACATAAACGCATGATTCACGATATACACGATGACGAAATACCCTCCTCTTTGGATCCAAGACGTTGAGAAGCTGTTCAGCATAAATACTTTGGCTGGCGGTAAAAATAATTATCTCGAAAAGACCGGCGACCCTTTCCATAAAATCTTGTAGGTGGGGCCGACATCGGACGTATACTGTATGATCCCTCTCGTTAAAGTTCACAGTAAATGTGAAGTCTGCATCATCACAATATTCAAGACTGGAGTGGACTAAGGTCTCTGCCATTGAGAAAGAGGTTTGCTTTCAGTTAAGTTAATGATAATGCTAAGAAGCTTTGGTGCAATAAAGTTTAGTATACTACCTCCGTTCTCTCTTCTAGTTGCAACACCTTGACCTTTCCACTAACCTTGACCGTAACTATTTTATAAAAACAAAGTTGATCTAGTAAGAAATTTTTGGTTTAATTTCAATGTGCATTTTTGAACTAGCAAGTTGCTTTTAATTTTTAATAGTAGACAATCAAAATAATTAATGGTCAAAGTTGTGCATTAGCAAACATGAGAATCAAAGTGTTGCAACCCCAGGACGCAATGTAGATGGACTTTTCCCACACTGTCATTCTTGTTACACATACCATCTAGATCTAAGACAAGAGTGGTTGCGGGACATCTCCGAGTTTGTTTAGGTAGCAGCATCTGGCGAAATGTTGGAACAACCGTTGACAGTTCAGGTAAGTTCTTTATAAAGAAGTATGGATCAAAATCGTCGAATTCCTCGTATTCTTCCTCCTCCACGGATGCATCAACCATCACAGAATCTTGTTCATACTCATCTAAGCATTCCAGCTTTGAATTCTTCATAGCAAGATAAATGGCTGAGACTTCCGAAGACATGCAGATCTCTTTCGTATCTGCATAATCAGAATTATGGATCAGAAATTAATATATATTCTGACATTTTTGTTGGTCAAAGAATTTAAATGACTATCATATATAATGACAATCTTATATGATAAGCAATTAATATATGGAGTAGCAAATTAATAAGAATTTTGAAGTTTCTACTTTCTACATTCTAGCCTAACAGTGTCTTCAGAATATTATGCTATTCGTGGGCTACAAAATCAAAATCTAAGCTCCATACACTCAATTGGTCAGTACCACAGAGCTTTACTCTTAAACAAGCATATGCAGAAGATGAAAGGAGAAAGTTTAAAGTTCAAAAAACAAAAATGTATGGCAGTTTATGAAACATTTCTCACAGTAATACTGACTGCAAAATAAACATTGTGCCTTTTAGTGTATCGTAGGACTCACCTGAATCCACAATGTCCTCCTCGATGCCTTTTGACAAGTGAAATGTTGGTGAAAAAATAGTTCCCGAGTCACAATGAGCAGTCCCCTCATTACGTTCCTATGAGATGTCATATAGACAGCATTGAGGTCAGATGAAAGAACAAATATACCTTTATGCTTTACAGAACAAGAGAATCAAGTCGAAGTAGACTGGCAATTTTCTAGAAATTAGCTTATTATAGAGATAGCCTAGTAAAAAAACAGAATCGTACAGAGCTACAACTATTTTGTTTCTCCTTATATTAACAAAAGCATGAATTTACGACTTTCGCCAGATATAAGACCAAATATCGTCTTCTGCTCCAGCAAGGCTTTGCCTTTTCAGAAAAAGGCTACGTAAACAGAAAGTTGCAGTTATCCGAGTAATGGAGCATCATCCCCCCCCAAAAAAAACATCCCTACCACGTGCAAAACCTTGTTCCAGCAAGGATCATCTCCAATTATGGTGATAATGATATGACATAAAGAAACAAGGATCATCTCTATTCTCTACCCACATGTTCCAGCAATCTGTGTATGTTCTACTCCTCAATCCTATGGAAAGTTCTAAAAAGGTCTGATCCCATGACAAAGAACAGGCAAGATAAAGTAGCTCCCAAATAGGCTGCACCTCAACTTTTGTTCCTTGACCATGAGTAGGATGTAAACTCAATTATGCCAAATCATACCTCCCATACTAGGATGGTAGGATATAAAAAAAAAGGTGGATATTTCAGACGTAGAATTAAAACTTTTCTATAACCATTCTTCTTTGTTTTCTCCCACACTCTTAATAGAGCACATACACACATTAAGAAGATACAGAAAAAGCTTTTTTACAGCTAGTACAATTCACTACAACACCCCATCCTCAGCCGCCATGCAGAAAGAAAGGTGGAGAGGGGAGATATATGCAACAATTACAGCCATGTACTAGAAAAGCAACAACAATTACCTTGAGGATTGTAGAGGCATTATATAATTCATCAGAACCCAACGATACATTGGAAGTATCATCTTGCAACAAGTTGTACCGAGAGGTCAAGCTTACGGTGGCAGAGTCATCATCTCTCTTAGCTACAGCCCTACCTGAAGCTAAAACTGCCAGATGATTAGATATATGAACTCAATTACAAGGAAAGGTGTGATTTCACAGCTATACTCAAAAGCATACTGCATAGACACAAGACTTCAATTATTGGAGTGTAAAACCTATAATAATCATTACCAAATTTCATAGACTGCATAGAAATACAAATATACTTAAACCTGTTTGAAGATCTCTCACTAACATCCTAATTCCTAATATAGATCAATCTATTATATAACCTCAAAAAAGTCAAGTCAAGAAGTGAAGAAGCAGCCAAACTGTACTTTGCAACTCGAAAATCATAGGTTTACCTATCATACCGGCATCAGATACTTATCCAAAACCTGAAATGAGTATGCTTACCTATGAGAATTGAACATATGTTACTCGGACTTGCGTACTATAATCAAACACGAGCACGTGTCCAAGTATCCGACTTGACTACTCTATGAAAATCTCATTGATATTGGCCCGCCAAAAGCAAGTATTCTAGCAGGGAATCCTAAATCATCTCCATCACACCAACTCACACAGTCACACTCAAACTTGAGACATATTTAAGGACAGGACCCTTGGGAAAGGACAAGTAAATATCAACATGTGGAACGAGAGAATCTTGTAATTATTCCCAATACGAGCCATATGAAAAGTTCGAATCATTTTGTAACAATGAGAGTATTGCTAAGTCTCTTAAGTCTGAGTGTTCCTTCTAGGTTTTGGCCAAGTCTAGAATAAAAACAATCATGCGACCCTAAGGATGTTATAAGAGAGCCTAAAGTTTAGTACCAACACTTGCTCCAAGAGACAAGTGTCCCTTTCAGAAGAGTCCTTTCAACATGCTACTTAGGCAACCCAGAGAGAGGGGGGAGTAATTGCAATTACTATAAGCGCTAACTGTCCCTAGACACAAGCAATGGGCCAATGGCCTTATTTAAACCCAATATATAGATTTAGTATATAAATAAATAAATAAATAAAAGGAGCTCCTGAAAGAAAGTTTGAAGCAGTAGAAAAAGCACTAATACTAACTGGTAATCTGAGTGTTATATGTGGTCATTGATCAATAGACAATTCTGATTTCGATAATAGAAAGCAAAATAATGACTGATCATGGTTGACCAAAAAAAATTTAAAATTGATAAATCTTGAGATATTTGGTACTTCTATTTGTTTTCTGTTCAGAGGTCATAGACTATCACATATTCCTTACACGGTTTAAAGCATGATTATACCAAACTAATCCGTATGACTTGAACATTGAACAACCAACATAACATTAGGATCCCCATTGAAACTTGGAGAATATGCTCCAACACAAGTCGTGCACGATTAACAGCAGGGATCTGTGAATTTAATCACAGCTGAAAGTCTTTTATAGGGACATTTAGAGATAAAATCATAAAATTGAAAATCCTAACATGTAGTCAGAAAAATTCAATTGATAATTTCTACATCAACATATTACAAACTCATAAGCCACATATCACACATCCTGTGTGTCAAATAAAGTCAATTTGCTGCTTTTAAGTACATATTCCAAATTTTCCAAGCAAGCAACTATAGGACATACAAAGAGAATGTTGCAATTCAATATGTCAGCAATAGCATAAAGTCTTTAGCAAAAATGGAGCTCTCTTACCATAGGTTGATTTTCTAGCAGATGAGGTAATAAAATCAGCAGCTTTCTTCTCAACCACTTGAACATTTTCAGATACCTTCTTCTGGGATCTCAGTGTTCTAGTATTGGGAAGCTGTCGGGCCGAACTTCTAGAAGAAACTCTCTTCTTGGTCTGCATTGCCAAAGACAAAATGCTTTGGACTTATCATTTACCACACTTCAGTCAGAATCCAATCATGGAGGTTGACTGCAAAACCAAAAGTCTCTTTTGAGAGTATGGATCATGGCAGTAAAAGCATACAGAAATGAGAAAGAGATAGAGACAGTAAACATTGCACATATAAACTGCTTAAAAATGTTGCAAGTTTATGAATACAACCAGTGTTACCTAATTCCCTAATTCCCCCGCGAATTGCGAATTGAGAAAAGCGAATTATGGTCGGTTTTGGTTAATTTTTGGCCCATTTTGGGCGAATTCGCGAATTCAAAAGGCGAATTAGATAGCGAATTAGGTAACACTGAATACAACCAATAAAATATCCCAGTTGACATGAGATACATTTCCAACATTTAAGCTTCTCCAAAATCCAGTAAATCACCACTACATACATCTATGTCACTCAAACTCTTTACCTAATTTACCTCAGATACATGTGTCAATCTACATGAATGAGGATACTTCGACACTCCATTTTGAGCAAAAATCATGGAAATTTTTTCATAAATTAAGCAAGTAGGATACTCGGGCATGTACCCATGTCCAACATGAGTACCCAAATCTGAACAACACATATATAAACATTCAAACTACAAACAATGTATAGACTATAGGTGTAATAATCCGAATTCAGCGATGAGAACTGTACATCAAGATTCGAAATCCGCCCGAAAAACACTTGCCAATTCGCAAGTAAGCCTATACAACTTGAGAGCATTAGCACAACAAAATACTCATTTACTAGCAATTAATCGCATACCAGATCCAAGTACAACAATTTTTTATTTTTGTTTTGCAAATTACACAAGAGAAACAACAAATTGCAAGCTCAAACTTAAAAAGGAAATAAATGCATCTAACTAAATCAGATATAAGAACTTCCAAACCACCAAATCTTCCAATTCATGCAAAAAACTAAATCATCATAACTCACAAATCCAAACTACTAAAAAACCCAGAAAAAATAAATTCAATTTCCCACAAAATCTCAACCCCAAAAAACAAATTATCACAAATAATACTGAGTTAGTGACAGTAACAATGTACCCCACAAAAAACCCTAGACCCAGATAAATTTACAAGGTTAAAACTTCAAATTTGAGCTAAAATGAGCTAAATAAAATTTACCTGAACTCGATTTTCAGCTGCTCTAATCAACCCAGAACAACAAATTTTGTAGTAAGAAAAAGAGGAGAGAGAATGAAAACGAAAGATTGCAGAAAAACCCTAAATATATTTTCAGTAATGAAGAAGAGAGAATATATTTTCTTTTTTCTTTTATTTTTTAAGTGGTTTTTTTTGAAGAGTTGAAAGTTTTCTGGTTTTCCCTCCAAAGAAGAAAGAAGAAGAGGTAAAATGAAAAATGAAAATTGAAATTAAAAAAAGAAAAATAGAAAAAAAGGGAAAGTTTCTGAAAATTTTATGGCGTATTTTTCTGGTCTGAAAATCAGAGGAGAGAGAAAATAAATATGGCTGCTGAAGAACAAAGTAGACGAAGAAAATTAGATAAGTATAAATTATTTACTTTAATTTTTTTATTTATTTATTTGTGGTAATAATAAATAATTGCAGTTTTAGGACGTGCTATTCAGAATCTGACACGTGTTCACTTTTATTTGAATTAGCCAATGAGAGTGAAGGTGAGGTGGAAAGAAGGATGTAAGCGCGTTTTATACAGGAATACTGTGGAGTGTACGACGTCGTATTGATTGGACCGCTTTATAAAACTTCAGACAAAAATTGGTATTTTTTTTAAAGTGGTCCTTGTAATTTGTGATTATTGTTGTAAAGTCATGCTAATTAAGACAGATCTGACTGATCTTTTTGACCTATATGGCCAGATGAATCATGAGAATGTGGTTTTTTTTTTTGTTTGGGTAAAATATCAATATCATGAATTTACTGTGAGTTTTTTTAAATAAATGAATGTGAGTGTGGTTGTTTGTGCTTCAATGAGTAAAAATATGAGTTGGGATTGGAGCCCATTTGACACAATGATATTTCCTTTTTTTTTTTTTGTTAGGCAAATAAATTATTTTGATTATTTTATAAGTAAAAAAAAAATTAAATGAAGTATTTTATTATTTAAAAAAATAAATAAAAAAAAAAAAATTAAAAAATTAATTTTTTTAAAAAAAAAAAAAAAAAAAAAAAAAAAAAAAAATAAAAAAAAAAAAATAGAAAAAAAAAAAAAAAAAAAAAAAAAAAAAAAAATATGACCTATGACAAGAGGCAAATAACTTAGTTTTAATGAGGCAAATTTTCAAAAAACTACTACTATTTATAATAAACTTTTTTGAATAAACTATCTTTAAAAAAATAAATTTCATAAAACTACATTTTATAGCAAAATCCTTTCAAAATACTACCACTTAACGGTTTTAGTTAAGTTTTACCGTTAAAATGAGGTTTGACCATCACGTGCTACTCACGTGAGCACATTACCAGAAGTTTCCCTCCCTCTCAAATGACCCACGACCTCGTCGGAGCACAATTCTCATCCCTCCCAAATGACCCCGACCTTGTCGTATCCCAATTACAATCCATTTGAGTTTGGTAACGTTCTAACAGGAATAACACGTAATTGTCAAACCTCGTTTTAACTGTCAAACATAACTAAAACCGTTAAGTGGTAGTGTTTTGAAAAGAATTCACTATAAAAGATAGTTTTATGAAATTTATTTTTTAAAAGATAGTTTATTCAAAAAGTTTGTTATAAAAAGTAATTTTTTGAAAACTTTCCTTTTAATAACGGTTAATATTTTTACATATGAAAAAATGAAAAATGTTTTATGTAGCCCTAAGGGCTATATATAAGCATTAAATACATTTCCTAAAATAGCATTATTTGAAGAATTCATGATACACTCTCACATCAATCGATATAACAATGCTTATTTATTGCTTAATATTTTCATTTTAAACTTCTTATATATAGCCATAAGGGCTACATATAACATTTCCCAAATTTCAATGTGGAGGGGTGGGGGAGTTTGGGGCTTGTTGGGCCTCTGGGCGAGTGACCCTGTGCGAGGGCAACCCAGAGGAAATTCTTCTTACCACGGGATTCCTGAAAAGGGGCCCCCAAAAAAAAGTACTGAGAAACGGAAAAAGT
Source organism: Beta corolliflora (assembly GCA_947648045.1). Classification (NCBI taxonomy): domain Eukaryota; kingdom Viridiplantae; phylum Streptophyta; class Magnoliopsida; order Caryophyllales; family Amaranthaceae; genus Beta; species Beta corolliflora. The sequence continues at coordinate 730,622 of CANSZD010004256.1, forward strand.
CTATATTAAGTATTTAAAAACAATCCTCTCAAATGACATGTATTGTGAGATCAAAATGTATCTCTGATGGTATAAATTATGAGATCAAAGATTGTAATAAGAGTATGCATATTTTCAACTTTGTTCTATTTCTTTTTAGAGTAAGTCTTTTGACAGACCGTCTGCCATTTAAGCTAACTGTCACACGAGGCTCAAACGCGTGTATGAGGCCCAAAAAGCGACCCGTACATGCGAACCCCAGGAAATCACGCCAGTCTTTCCTAATTTTTTCACCTAAAACATTACACAAACTTTTGTATAAGGCAGGCCACACCTTAAACAAATGGTGTGGCCAGCTAATAAAAAGGCCCAAGCTAGGCCTTATAATGAAGCCCAAGCGTGAATCCGTTTTCAGATGGGTTACTTTTCGTAACAGGAGTTACTTTTGTTGAATCGTTTTCAGAGGGGATTACTTTTCGTAACAGGGGTTACTTTTGTTGAATTTAGGTTTTTTTTCTATGCTAAGGTGTTACTTTTAGTGAAACTAGGGGTTACTTTTTCGAATGCTAAGGGGTTACTTTTACTAAAATTAGGGATTACTTTTCTAATGCTAAGGGGTTACTTTTAGTGAAATTAGGGGTTACTTTTTCGAACGCTAAGGGGTTACTTTTACCGAAACTAGGGATTACTTTTGTAATGTTAAGGAGATACTTTTACTGAAATTATGGATTACTTTTTTGTAATGCTAAGGGGTTACTTCTACTGAAAGTAGGGGTTACTTTTTATAATTATAATGGGTTACTTTGACACAAAAACGAAAAACCACACAATGAGAGAGAAAATGGCAGAGTTCTTCGGCAATGAAGACGGTATCAACTAACCTACGCCGCGGTACACTTTCTGGACCTTCAACGCTGCAACAACACTCGAACTCACTGGTGACTCGTCGTTGACTGAGTCAACACGGCTTAGACTCGGAAGCGACTATGTCTCCAGCGAAGTTTGTCAGTTGTATTGCCGTAGCTCTGAGAAGGAAAATGGCGCTGCATTCGAGGGAGTTAACGTGTCAACCTCCATTTTTTTCTGGAGGAGGAGAGAGAAAGTGAGAGAGAGATAATGGAGATGATCAGGATGTATGGAGGGGAGGAGAGAGAAAAAGGTGACATCGGAGAACCACCGATCTCCTCCATCCGATGGAGATGGCGATGTCGGATTCTTCAGCGGCGATGAAGGTGGCGCCAGCGAAGATGAAGAAGCCGGAGATTTGAGGAAGGAGGAAGGAGGATGGTGATGCCGTGGCCGCACAATTTGTTTGTGTGTGGCATGTTTTACCAAAAACGAACTGAAAACATTAACTTTCACCCCAAAAACAGTAACTAATAGAGAACCTTAACTATTAACACAAAGATCTTAACTTTTAACCCAACATCATATTTATCAGATTATCATAATCTATATATATATCTAAAACCCAAGACAAACAAATGCCATGCTGCCACATGTAGTCTCCCCTCTCCCACACAATCAAATGAGACATTTAACAATAAAAATGTATATTTCAAGACTCGAACTCATGACCTCTCATTTGATATGCTAATGCACTAACCAACTACACTACAATGCTCATGTTGGTCTTTATGGGGGAAAAATCATTTAAAGACAAATATTTTTATATTTAAAGACTTCAAATGCACGTCGGTAAATAATCCGGGGCGTATGGCCCGGGATAAGAACTAGTTATTAATCCAAAAAGCATACTTGATTATGTTGAAGATTTGGGGTTGTGAGTTGTGACTTGTGACTCGAATTCTAGTGTTTTTGGATCTGGTAGGCCAGTGGCTATGGGCTGCAAATTTCTCGTGGGCTTGGAGGTCTGCTCGATGCTGGGCTTTCGTCAATCGTGGCGTGGGTTTTGTGCTGCCTCAAACTGCATACTTTTTTTCATGAGCCCAAAAGTGGCAATTTTGTTACTTTTTGTGCAATTATAATCCTATATTATTTCGATTTATTCTCCTTTAATTAGTAGAAATCCATTATGTTATTTAAAGTGTCTTTGATTCTCTCGTTTTGCAACCTATGTTTATCAGTTAATTATTGGATCCCTTCTATTCTTTGCGGCATATTCTTATATTCTGTCTCCATTATTACTAGTTCTTACTATTATTAGTATCTATACTAATATATTAAACGGCGATTCTAAGCAAGGAACGGTGCCACGCGGCGCTCTCCTTAAGGGCATTTTACTCCATGCAATCCACGTTCAATAAAAAAAATAGAAATTGCATAGTATAGGTTTTGATCCCGCGACTTCAAGTTTATATATTAAAGTCTTAACTACTAGACCAAGTGATGTTTAGTGTTATTATTTTAAAGTATAATATTAATAAATGAAAGTATAATATCTAGTTACTTATTTACATATAGATTTATTCGGTAAGAGATAAATGATCCGTACTCAAAATTTTCTTTAGTTTTTGTTTTAGTTTTTTGCATGCTTTTGCTTTAGCTGTCATTACTACAATTTTGTTTTAGTTTTTTTTGTAAGGGTTAGTACAGCATTATTTGAATATAGGCAACTACGCAAAGTAGAAACAACCAATAAACCAAAATATTTGTGCACCTTTAATTAACAAAGCAAAGATTAAGCATCAAACTATATAAGTGAAAGTAATATGTAAGATTCGATTTCCATCGGAAGTAATTTGAAAGGACATTAAACTAAGTTATCCCCAAACTTTGATCATCAACAAAGAAAGCAAAGTAGATTATCTACACGTGAAAGTATTTCCTAGATATGTAGTATTGATATGAAATTGTCTTGGCATCAACTTCTACATATCCCATTTTAAGACCAACAAATAGGGAGTATTAATTTGACTCGTTTGTGTTACTTTTCCAGTCTTTTCTTTGTTCTTTCCTCATATTGATTTCTTTCCTCATATTGATTTCTTTCCTATATAGTCCCTAAATCAGCAGTTTTCTTTCAGAATCACAAAAAAACAGAACACACAGCAGCAGATAAACATGTCTGAGAATGAGAGGAAGCTTAGTGCAACTGTAGGATACGCCATGCCACCAAACAAAATCGAAAGCGTAGTACAACCTTCCCTGGTTGCACACGCTAAAGCTCGCGGAATCCATCTCATTCAAGTCGATATCGATAAGCCACTCGTTGAACAAGGCCCCTTCGACTGCCTTGTCCACAAGGTTTATGGCGATGACTGGAAGGTTCGACTTCATGACTTCAAATCCAAGTACCCGGAAGCTATCATAATTGATTCTCCCATTGCCATTGAACGCCTTCACAACCGCATTTCCATGCTCGAAGTGGTGAATCAAATTCCTGTTCCTGTTCAGCAATCTCAAGGTTATTCCTTTGGGATACCTAAACAGGTGAGACATCTCAAACACGAGCATGTGTCCAAATATCTAACAGTTGGGTGATTAACGCCACATAAAAAAGATTGTAATACCGTTACTTTTCACTTGCACTCATTTCTGAAAGTGCGTTCTCTTCACCTTAAAAATCCAAGTTACAGGAAATTAGATAACTTCACATAAGTTTTGATAAGAATGAGCTCAGAATGTCAGGTGAACAGAATATAGCCTTAGTAAAGGGAACAAAAGATAAGCAAATAACTCGTTGATTGTTTATACTTTCTCAACAGGCAGTAATCAATGCAGATGATGAAGCACATCAGTCTTTTTTGAATGTGAGTGAGAAGTTGAATTTCCCTGTGATTGCCAAACCTCTGCTCGCAAATAGCAGCGACAACGCGCATGAGATGTCCCTTGTGTACAGCTCCCACGGGCTGAAGAAGGTGCAACCACCTGTTGTGCTGCAGGAGTTTGTAAACCATGGAGGGGTCCTCTTTAAGGTCTATGTAGCTGGGAATCATGTCAAGTGTGTCAAAAGGAAGTCCTTGCCTGATATTCATGTTTCCGATGCTGCTAAATTCGAAGGCCAAGGTGATATCATGTCATTTTCTCAAATTTCTAGTTCTGCTGCTGGGGATGATGACACATACATAAAAGAGGCCGAGATGCCATCCTCGGCTTTCGTTCATAGCTTGGCACAAGGATTGAGGGAGGCTTCCAAGCTTCATCTATTTAATTTCGACATGATTAGAGATGCAAGGGAAGGCAATAAGTACCTGATTATTGATATTAATTACTTCCCAGGTTATGCTAAAGTACCTGGATTTGAGAACATGTTAACTGACTTCTTCTGCGACATCATCAACCATAAGAATGAAGCTGTCACTGCTACTGTGAGTACTGAAGTAGATGTCAGCAGAAAAGAGAACTGTTTAACTGTGTTGTATAACAATATAGTTGTTCCAATCTTCAGGATGATTAACCGAACTACTAGATAATAGGGTCTAGGTAGCCTTAGTAGAAAAATGGTTAATGGTTATGATCACTGTTAAATATTTTCAATCATGGTTAATAAATGTGTGAATGGTTACTAAGTGCAGTACCCTAGAGTAATTATACCCTGTTTCAATTTACAAGCAACGATTGCCTATATACCAAAGACTGGCAATTCACTATCCCTCCTCTGCTTGAATCTCTGTTTCTTTTGCTGTGAACTTGATATTATTCGGTTTTGGTGTTTATGCATATGCCCTCATCTTCTATTCATCTTTTATGTTCTTCACATAGTAATTTCTTTTCTAATGAAAGAATTGAAGATACCAATGCTTTCTACCTGTTTTTCTTTCGAGAGGGGGTCGAGGGGACGGGGGGTTGTGCAATTTAGATTGTACACATGGGAGCACGATATGCATCATGCTCCTGAAAGCATGTACTCGGCAGTTTTTTGCTCAACTCAAATTAAGTCGTATTTCTAGAGTCCTTCTCCCCATGCTAACTTTATGATTTACGAGTTATGAAAGAAAATTTGCAAAGTTTTAACTGTAAGCTTTGTGTAAAACATCTTTTTAGGCTCACTTACAATAGATGATATTATCCTAGAGTTAAGGCAATAAAGGGAAGAAAAAAGATAAATATTACAACGTTTTTATTGGTTATATTCATCTATAATAACATAGAATATGTTATGTAACCTTATCAGTTACAGAATTATAGTAACTAAAAACCAAAGCTCATCAGACGTGAAGTCGATCTTTCTTTGTGATTTCAGTACTAGATAATGACATCAGCTTCCAGCTCTAATGAGCTACATCTTACAGCTAATAATATCCCATCGTAATCATGCTAATCCGTTACTAATTCTATCTAAACACTTACGGAATTCATAGGATAATTAAGCTAGATTATGCCAGTCTTACGAGGAACCACAAAGCAAGCCAGTGGTTTCTTCAGTTCAAGTGAAAGCCTTAAACGCTCCGAGAGATCCACAGTATTAAGTTGAGTTGGCAACCACTTAAATCGGTGAAGCATTCGAGCCAACCACAAATGGACAGTGGCCAAGCCCAATGCCCTTCCTGGGCATACCCTTCGGCCTGCTCCAAATGGTGCAAGTCTTAAATCTGTGCCCATGATCGACACATCCTCATCGATGAACCTCATCGGCTTGAATGCCCATGGATCATTCCAAATAGTCGGATCATGGGTTATGGCCCACATATTGACCATTGCTGTTGTGCCAGCTGGAACCTTAACCTTGTCTACATGGACATCATGGATTGCTAAGCGAGCCCATGAAAGTAGTGGACCTGGTGGGTGAAGCCTAAGGACCTCCTTGACTATAGCTTGAAGGAAGGGAAGGTTTTGAAGATCTGAATCTTGGACTTGCCTCTGGTTGTTCCCAATGCACAAGTCTAGTTCTTCTTGGGCCTTTGTTTGGATATCTTGGTGTAGAACCATTCTAGCCATGACCCACTCAAGAAGTGTGGCAACTGTGTCAGCTCCTCTAAAGATAGTTTCCTGCACAAGTTATATATGATCAATTATTAACATGCAGAATACCAAAAAGAATGATTTATGCACAAAAACATGTGAAGATTCTAACAAATTTAATATGTACAGAAAAGCTAATGTAAATGAAAGCACTACAAAAAAAGGTCCCTTCAAATAATGGAGTGGATACATGATGAATGTGCTGCGCCCTCTAATTTCTTACGCTCAGTCCCCCACCCCAAAACCGCGGTGAGAATAGAACACGGATGAAGTTCGGAGAAGACGAGTGAAGCTCCCCCGAGCTCACCACATCTCCATTGCACCTCTACTCTGAGAAAACAAAAGGACGATAATGCTTGGAAAAACATGAGCCATGTGATGGTAGAACCCAGAAAAGATAAGGTAAGTCATGCATTTCACAAGGTCAAATAGTATAGAGCTATGAACACAAATCTCAACAGAAAATTTGTTGCAAAAATCTGAGAAAACGAGTCAAATGGTGGCCAGGGAAGAAAAGATCTATCCAAAGATTTGGGATTTGGGGTGAAGTATTAAAAGAAAGATATACAACTTGACAAAATTAACATAGTAGCATGAAATAAAGCAAGAGGACACCTTTACCATATTTTGGACAGTATGGGACCCAATGACAAATCAAAAGCGAAAGAGATTAAAAGACTACCAACTTTAGATCGCCTTATGATGATTATATGTGTGCATTTTTTTTTCCTTTTACTATCCCAATATAGGTATAATTTTGTGTTACAACAGTTGCACTGCACAAGGAACACTGTTGTTTAACTTCATCTTTATCTTCAGCATTTAAAGTTTCAAGAAATAATTTTTTAACTAGTTTGTATCATCAAACTACGTGTATTATGCAAGTAAATTTTAGAGTACTATGTTGAAGGTTCTTACCCATAAAACAGCCACCATATCAGAATGACTTAGTCGTTCATCATCAGGCAATGATAGCAGCACACTTAGGAAGTCATTTCTCTGCTTAAAGTTTACATCCTTTTTCCTAACTTCAATGATCTGACCTAGAAGTTCATTCACCCTGCAAGCCAACTTATGACATCTCCTTTTCACTCCATTAAAATCTAAGAAACCTAGAGGGAAATAATCCTCCAAATTGAACTCAGAAATCAACTCATAACCTTCCCTGACCATCAAGCCTAACTCCTCCCCTTCACTACTCAAATTGCTTCCGAACACACTTTCTAACATGTTCTTCAAAGAAACTCCTAGGAGTATCCCTCTTAACTCCACCACTCCTCTACTCTTCATCTCCTTCGACACATTTTCCAACATTGCATCTGCTAGGCATTGTCGAACCTCTTCAAGGCTCGAGATTCTCCTAGGAGAGAACATGTAACTTGCCGCAATCCTCCTCAGTTGGCGCCAGTATGTACCATGGGGAGCAAATCCTATGGCACGTTCAAACATCAGCAAACGAGCTGAGGCTTTTATGGGACGATCTGAAAATGAAGGTGAACATAGGATTTGCTTGGCAGTTTCGGGGTGGCTACTAATGATCATAGGTGTGGTGCCCAAACTCAATGCCATGAGCCTATTGCAGCCCAAGGAAGTTGCCATGGTGGCTAGTTTACGATGGGCTAAAGAGCCCATTTGAGGCAGTGACCCTAACAAGGGCCAACCTGAAGGCCCAATGAGTTTAGGGACGGAATTTAGGTTGTAACTTCGCCATGCAAAGCCACCAGGGACCAACCAAAAGTGCAGTAGAAAATAGAGGAAAAAAGATGAGAAGACAATGGTCAGTGCAGAGAAGGTTTGCTGGGTGAATCCAGAACAAAGAGGCAGCTTTAAGAGATAGGTAAGCATGGAGTTCATTTTTTAAAAATATTTAATTTTTGAGACTGTTTATATTAACGGTTGCCAAAAACAGTATGCAAATATTTGACACTAAAGAACTTAACAAGCTGAAAGAACTGTCTGGAGTTAGAACTTATAATTTGTGAGAGGATAGCAACTTGGATGACACATATTTATAGACAAAGCAGATAAGCTACAGTAACAGTAATACGTTACAATAAAGTTTATGATGGTTAGCTGGATTTCAAGTTTATTTTCTCCAATAAACCCTGGTTAGTAGTTAGTAAGATATAATACTTTATGTCTAAATATGTGGTTTTAGTCCTAACTACGAGGTATGTTACTGTGTCTTTGCTTAAAGAAGAGATTAATAATATTCAATTCAAGACCTAAAGGATACTTACCCAACTAATATACCACTATAAAAACATCCAATATATTCTCACAAGAGAAAGAACATGATCATTAAGATTGACATATTAATGTATGGAGCATTCTTAAGCATATAATATTCTCAAGAGTTTATTATAAAAAGAAATGGAAAGGAATAGGAAAATAGAGATTACTTAAAGAATTAAGTTGCAACAAACATCAACTCCAAACTTTATTTAAAAATAGAATTAGGACCACCTCCAAGGGCTCCAACCCAAATCTTTTGCCCTCCTCGATTGGTTGCTACTCCCTCTGTTTTTTTAGATGTAACATATTAACTTTGGGCACTATTCATCCAATACACTTTGACCATTAATTATTATTTATACATAAGAAAAAATATAGTCATGTGGGATCTTATTTGATTCGTCACGGTATACACTTTTCAAATATATATTTTTTGTAATTTTTACTTTTATACAATTAGAGATATTATCGGTCAAAGTTGTGCCTCGACAAATGTGAAAAGTCCAATGTTACATCTAAAAAAAGCGAAGGGAGTGTTTAGCAAAAGATATTATGAGTTAAGAGTAAATTGGAAACAGTAAAAAATGAGGTTGCAATCATGTCTGATTTTGTGGTACACCTCCTAATGACTTTGACAACTTACCAACTTCATAATAATAATAAATTAATAAGTAGATGCATAATAATGACCCTACAGTCCTACTAAGGAACATGGAACATAAATTGCAATGGAAGATCTCTACCATGGAATTACACAATCGTGATTCCTGTCTTTGACAAATTAAAATTTTAATATTATTGATAGAGGTAAATGTGATAACACTATTAAACACAATACTTCCTCCATTTCATATATATTATAATATTTAGTATTATACACTATTCAAATATGAGATAAGATATAACGTACGACGTAGAATCTCTACCGTGAAATTTAACTATCGTAATTCCTAACTTCACATATGTAACAACATTTTCACCCCTCAAACGAATTGCCAAACAAGTTAAAGCCATCAGAGATACACACAAGCCTATTTGTTCCATAAATGCTAAAATTTTCTCTTATCCTCTTTCCCAGTTGCTGTCCCAACTCACACTACATGCTTACTTGCTTAGAGACCTTTTGAACCTAAACAACTTTCTATAAGGTGCATGGATTACAAAATATGATTTCAATCTCAGTGCATGATGCATGCACCGGTTCAGCATCTAGACAACTAGGAACAACTCCGACGATGTGCCCCCTTACCGTTTGGTTGCCCAGCATCAACCCCAAACCAAGAAAGAGGAAGGAGTGATTGTGCAAGAGTCCAAGAGAGGAAGAGTTCCGTCCTAACTACCTAAATCATTAAACGTCCTGCAAACTGCAATTCCAAAGGGATAATTTAACAAAATAACATGATGAATTGCATTTCCATACCAATTCTTCTACATCAACCAAGCAAGCCCCAAAGTATGTGTGTAAATTAAGCACTTCAGCAAAAATGCGCAATCAATAACATATTAGCATTCATACTTTCTATGTTCTTTGCAATTGTTTTATATGATTTACAATATAAACTTAAACCATAAACATCTTTAAATACGTATTCTTAATATTTATAGTTAATAATTTGAAAATACATATTGAAATGGTTCTAATAAAGATCCCATGTGATAATGTTTTTTATTTTACATATTGGTGAGTTAATCGTCAAAATGAACTCTATAATGAAGACATATCATTCAAGAACATATAGAAATAAAGGGAGCAATACGATTCATTGCTGCTGCAATACCAACAACATTGACCAAAAAGACTATCCATACTTTAATCTCTTAGATCAATACAATATTTAAACAGGAAATGTTTCTACTCATTCTAAGCTCCAAGGTGAACCACCAGATTATCCTACAACGCACCAAATTACATACACCAAACCCAAAGCTCTCTCTGATTCACCGCCTTAGGTTTCGATGACAAGTCTTCCTAGAAATAAAACAGGGTCACACTCTTTTGAGCATGTACTTTATGTTACTCAACTCTTCATTTAACCTTGATACCCATATCGGTACCTTGACAATCCGATATGAATATAAACAGTTTGGCATTTCATTTGTCCCATATCAGGAAAGTTTCCATAAAATAGTTGAGTCGAACACTTGAACATGATCACGTATCCGACATAAGTACCTAAGTTCGAGTAACAAGGCAAGCATGAAACTAGGTAGATCACCTAAGCTTAACCCTAGGAAGAGGAAACTTCTGGGCACACACAACTGATTGGATCACACCAAAGATAATGGACTAAACTAAAAGGTGAACAAGAACCAAAACTTTTCCAAGTAATTAGACGTTGGAACTGAAATGCATGATAGTTACCTCATCAACTTCCACTCGAAAAAACCTTAATTTAAATAAATACCTTTCCCTCTCCCTTAACTAAGATCACATTAATTATCAATATGAAGTTAAGAAATAATTTCATTATCATGATTTGTTGTCAAACCTTTACTTCACCTCGACTACATCTAATCGTCTTCTCTCACCAATTGTCTAACTTCACACGAACATGTCATTGGCTAATGTTCCTCACTTAATACTTAGTGGGTATCTACCAATCACTCATTAGCTAATATTACCTTCTTTTTCCAGGCAGTGATTCAATGTAAAGACAGCCTGATTAAGATACGACCAAACAATGTCTTGGGGGATATACACAAGTTTACACACTAATCCATCTACAATATCCATCTTTGGGCTTGTCTATTTATAAAAGTCTTATTCATCAATATGCACATGGACTGGATTTCTATATATGTTTTCAAAGAACTAAAATACTTGGGAGATATGTTCATCAAGCCGTACCATATTTGCCATTTTCTTACGGCCTATGCAGCTATGCTGATTATAGCGGCATATTATTTTGACAACTGATTGTAAGTATCTCTACCCTTGAAAGTTTGGCTTGCAACCCTTTTTCCCCAGGGTATCAACGTAATCAACAACTCAAAGTGCTTTTCTTGCATACATGACTCATACAAGATGAAATTAAAGGGCCTGAACTTGGTCCATGATTTCTTTTAATTCTCTCCTCTCTACATTTTTGAGTCCGGCTACTTGGAGAACGATTCAACAGAGAATAAGCATGTGTATTGATGTATGTATCCTTATTTCGAAAGTCGAAACTAAAGCCACCTTTACCAACTAACCACGGTCAAGTGAGCAAGGGTATGACTGATAGACAATATACTTGCTTATTCTCCACTAAACCGTTCTACATATAATAATTTTATCTTTTGGGTTTTTCCAGGTACACAATCTTTGACTGCCACAAGCAATCAAATTCGTTGCTTGTCCTCCTAGGCAGAACTTATAATAGAGGCCAAATCTGGGAATGTATAAGAATGATGGCTAAACATAACATGTTACTATATTGTAAGAATTCTCGAGATATCACTTAACTATATGTATATAGAGTTGAAAATGTCACTGATACCAAAAAAATTTCATGTCATTCACTACATATACCTGCAATCACATAGGTTTGTAAAAAATTGCTTCAATACCATGTCAGTTAGCAAACTATCTTTCATGTGTTTTTTTTTTTTTATATGATCTTTCATGTGTCTTGTTACTCTTGTAGTCAACCACATTTTATGCAAACATACGTCAAGAATGTTTTGCTAAGGCATGAAAAGTCATAAATGATAGAAGGTAGATAATTTCCTAACACTTTAATATGGGAATCATCCATTTACTCCTCTGTCTTAGAGGTGCTCAATCATGTAAGATTTAGCTGTACAAGAACAGTCCGGAATCATAACATGGAACCAAAAGGGGTTCATTTTTATGCACGTGGCTGTTAACAAATTCCAGGCCAATTCTAGATAATCAAGTGAAATATAGGTTCACCACACAGCTGTACATGGCACGAAAACAGTAAGTTTCCGAGAGCCATGAATTAGTTGAATGGGTTCACCACTAGTGAGATAACATGAAAAAAACTTCAACAAAGTTCTATATCAGGAGCAGACCCAGCCAGGATTTTATATTCGTAATGTCAACATCATAATAATTACAACACACAAACATTTCAGTTATATACTTCCTCCTTTTTTAATAAATATCTCATGGTGATCATGACAGATACGACCATAGAAATCTAGATCCACAATAATTCGAGTTTTGAAAATGTGGACCATAATCATTCTGAACCATTACATTTTTACGGTCATATCTATTATGACCAACATAAATATGTCCCTTTTTAAATAGTTATAACACTTTTGTTTTCAAGAAGTCATGGAAAAGTTGCAAATACACAACAATAGTTGGTAAAGGGTTTCTATATCTCTCAACTTATCAGTGACACTTTTGTCACCTCTCTTTATCTTTCTCCTCTTCACATAGGCTCGCAAAAAGCGATACTTCCCCATGTTGAAACTATTAATAGCGGAGAAGTACAACTTTTCTAAAGATCCAAAATAAAAGAAAATAAAAGGTATGTAAAAAGGATTGGAGTGTCAGTCGACTCCCATGCATGCATAGGTCTGCCATTGTTCTGTATGCACTTGCTTTTAGTCATCTGAAGCAGTAAGCAACCTCATGCTAACTTGCTAACAGATGTAGATTTTGAATTGTGAAACGGCGTAGAACCAGTCATTAGATTTTTTTTTTTTAAAACAAGGAGTTTAAAGGTGTTATGTACAGTAGATATTGAATAAAGCTGTAATGTTCATCAGAATTTTTTATTTTTAGTCCATGGTTGACATCTAGTTATGAAGAAAATTACTTCTAGTCACTACAGAGCACCCACCAACGTTATTTAGACTTTTTGCTTCACCTGAATTATCGGCCTTGGGAACTCGACACTCTAGCATAAAGCAATATACACTTGACACTTCATGTTGGATCAAAAAAATGCAAAATTTCCCTCAACGGGACAAGTACTTGCGCACATACTTGTGCCTCATATTAGTAGTTGAGTGATCAAGTCTGAGTAATATAGATGTGCACAGCTCATAGGTAAATAACAAAGCTAGAACATTTTGAAGGTGAAAAGATGGTAAAACTTGAGTGTATAGGGCCAAAACAATGTCACTAGACTCACCTTATACCCAATAGAAGGCTTGTTTTTTGACCTATTTTAGGGCCTATTTTAGTTGTCAGATAAAAGTAGACGACATTCCTAGGTCAGTAAATTTTATAGAATTGACTCCAAGCATATGCAAGATCAGCAATGAAAGTAGCAGAACATAGTAATAATCTTACAGGCCTTTGATATGCCAAAAAAAGAAAAAGGTAGAAAAAATTAGGAAAAGCATTCTCTAGTCTGCCTATATAGTTGGCAGACACAGAAGAATTTCACTTTGAATACTTAAAACTTTAAAGTAAGAGGCACTAGCATAGGAGCAAATGACAACACAAGAGTGTTAATTCCTAGATAAAGGAAACTTGTTAGCAGCATCTAATCATAATAATTCATATACTTGCATATTTTTTGCAAATTTATTGCTTAAGCAAAATCTAATCAGTACTAATTTTAAGCATTTACCCAGAGAAAACGAAGTGTACTCATAACAACCATTTAGGTTTAAGTTAAGACGTATGAAATTTGTATTTACAGAGTTAATTATATAGTTAGTTTACGACTCAATATTTATGCCTATAACTCCACTAAAAAACTTCAAAATTGCTTGCGGGAAAAAGAAAAAGAAAAAAGGGGATGCATGGCAATTGGCACCTGCTCTTTTATCACTATACTTGGACTCTAGGTCCTTGGTGAGCCTAGTCAATATAAGAATTTTGTTGGAATAACAGCGTTCCTAGAAAAATAGATTTCTCATATTGTTTTGTTTGGTTTGTAAAGCGTGAAAACTTGTTCTCTTATAGATGGAAAACTTTTCCTCTCTAGTAGAAGGAATGCCACATGTTGATCTCTAATCTTAACCTTCTTTCTCGTCTTACATTCATCCACTCCCCTCCATTTTCACCTGCCTATTTTCTCGACGTGAGAAACCGAAGTAACCGATAATAGAAAACTAATTTGCAATTGTGTATTCCCTTGAAAAATGTTTAAAAGTTTCTCCATTTAACCAAATAGGTCAAGGTATTAAAACTCGGGATACATCACCATATTGCAAACCACATAATATAGGTTTCTCGCTTACTATGAACATAATGTTAGTCCCCGAGAACTAGAAACTATCGACATCACTTGTGTTGTGAAATAGGTTCCGCGATTGCATTTAACTTCCATATTTCATAACCTGGTGTAATATCTAAATGGTTAGTGTTATGAGAACTATGGCTGCAAACTAGCTTTTCTTGATTTTTGCTCACCAAGGGTGTGCATATTATGCACATAAGCAAATGATTGATAACATGGGCACATTATTATACACATAAACAAAATAATCCGATGCCCTTAAAGAAAACACAAAAAAGAAATGTATATGCTAACTCCATTTGAATTTTAACAGATAAGGAGGGGGAAAAAAACCTTATTTGAAAAAGGAGAATATCTTATGATAGCAGAATCTGAAAGCACATCTGCTGCAACAGTTCCTTTACAATCTGTGGCACCAAATAAAAATGGGACCTGCTAAAAAAATGCAGCACATTACACTCATGGGACCACATAAAATTTGGAATAATTAATACGAGAAAAAATAGCCAGAGGGGCACGTGGATATTTTCAATTCCGTAGCTTCGTTGTTACAATGTTAATACTAGAAATACCACTTTATCAAAGGCACCACAAGTCCACAACAAAACATGAAAATGCCCCCACTCAACTAAGTACCTGGACATCCTTATGACAAAGAAAGTGAAATGCCAAACATCAAAAAGAACAGCAAACAGAATAATAGTCGCTTGCCCCTACACTACTTGCTTGGATCAGCTGGTAATTGTTTTACTATAACCGAGGATCTCGTGCTTCGGCGCAGATAATGAGATAAAATTTGGTAGAGAGAACTTTCCCATTTGAGGCTGGATCCAGCTCGAATCGAAGACGGAGACTAGTAGGCTCTAGATACCAAGTGGTTTACCTAAAAAAAGTGTAGTAGCTGCTTTAGACTACCAATAGGGAATCTACAAAAGAATCCAAGACTGGTTCGGTTGGATGGAAAATATTTTCCAATGAATCCAGTGAAAATACGTATTCAAGCCGAAATACAATTGTAGATTAGTTTTCCTTAATTTGGTTCTTTCGATGGAATGTTAGAGAGAAAAGGATGTACGGAAACATGAGGAGGATGAATGAGAGGAAGGTAAAAAAAAATATGAAGGAAAATGTTTTCCACCCTTGGAAGTACTATTTTACACCATTTGAAAAACTTTTTCCACCTTTTACAAACCAAACAAATAAAAAGGGGAAAACCTTTGCAGAAAAATGTTTCCCACCTAAACAAAAAAATAATCTTTACAGCAAAAATTATTTCTCAGGACCTTCTGGGTCTGGGAGTGGAGGAGGCAGCGCATCCAAGAAAAAAAAATTTGAAAATTTGACCAAAGTGGAATGTTGTGGTAACCATTCATTGTTTAACATTATCATAGTACTTGACAGCATCCACGCAATCAACCATTTCCGAATAAACAAGTACCCTAATCAACCATTTACAGTAAATAGGAGTCACCAGAAAGAAAAAAAGAGAGAGGATGTACTTTGACTGTCATTATGGTCAGATAAGATTTCTTACTAATAAAAGTAAGAGACAAGCAAGAATCTGCCTGCTATTTGTCCTACCCATACTCAGAAAAGAAAGTCACTGGATTTTACATGAAGAGAGCTTTTAAGTGATGATCCAACTGCTATATTGAAAGCTTTTAGTGGTTAATATTTAACAGCTGGGTTTTACAAAGGCAATAATAAAAACGAAATTCACGATATAATAGTAACATCGACAATGTAACTTGAACTAATAATATGACGACAAATTTTTGACAAAGGTAGTTGATTTCTCTATGAATAGCTAAAGTGGTAGTGATACTATTCATTCTATGAATCATAATCCATAATGTGCTTATCCAAGAGCCTCGCACAAAACCAGATGCATATCCCAGTATAAAGATGAACATCCACAGTAAACAGGATATAAGAAGAAATTGGATGCCTAGAAAAGTTTGGTCCACTCACTAGTAAACCACCACGAAAATGAGCAAGAATCTTGACAATTACAGGGTCTAAAATCAAGCCAATACAATACAAAGTTAAGCCCTCCATGACAAGAGATAGGTTGTTTTCGTTAGACCCTACAATGCAGATGCAACAACTCATCAACGAGAATGAATTCATTGCTTGTGCATGGCACAAGATCCCAGTGCACTCATCATCAACTCATTTACTACTTCACAAGTTACAACAAATAAGTGAAGGGCCACTTCCGCAATATAAGGTTATCAAATATCATATAATAGGACTGACTCTTTAAGCTTTACTAAAAAGAAACAAAGGCTCATAACATGGACATTACACAAAAACTTATAAAAATACAAAGTGCATCTAGTAATAGATAGATATACATTATTGTACACACTTTAGCCTCATGGCTTATCAAAAGTCAGGATTTGAGATAAGAATTAAAGTTATACTAAAACTATAGTTTCTATTCTAAGCGAATGCTTAAATAAGAAGCAATGTTACAGAAGTTTATGCCCCTGCTGCTAACTAGAATCATATATAGAAAAAAGATATTATAGGCATTCACTTGCAAAAAGTAGGCTTTATATAAATAGTAATAGTACTGGATTTTCATTGCATTCTCCTGTCTTATTCTACAGATATGCAAAAAGTAGCACGTTTTTAAAAGAAATCCTAACTAAGATACTGATTCGCCTAACTAAAACCATAGGTATTCAGTCACAATTTTCTCTCGAATGATCAACCATCTACTCAAATACATACGATAAGATGCTGACATTATGTACTCCATCTGTTCGGAAAATTTGTTGAACATTTTCCCAAACCTTAAGACATGGTTTTACAACAAGACTTGTTCTAATAGTTAGAACATGTACGTCACTCCCCATCACTTATTACTAAATAGTAGCACATCTATAAATCTAATCATACACCATTACTATATTAGGGCACATGAGAGCTTCCTTCCAAAAATCCTAAAATAGTAAATGTGACAATAAATTCGGGATCGCTGGTATTAACATGCCGTTAAGACCTAACTCTTATACAAAATCTTATATGATCCATATATGCACTTAAATGACTAGCATATATGACTATTAATATATCGCCGCCACCACTAAGAAGAGTGAGTTCTTTGAGCTTTATTGCATTATTATTCTCATTCATATTATGATAACCGTGCAATTACTTCCACTAAACAAACTTACGGCCCAAAACATTAAGCAAAGGCTTTCTGTTCTTTTTGTTTCCCAAGGGTACTCACATGAAAGGGATCACTGGAGGCATTGTGATCCTGTAGCTCAGTGTTATTTAAAATTTAGTATTGCCCTGCCATCATCTTATTTCACAAGTTACTTCCCATATGTGGAGCTAGTTCAACCTAATGACCCATTGAACACATTGTTGATTTTAACTGCCTATCCATCAAATATAACCAGCTGGATCCTTATTATATGGAAGAATGTGCACTTTCATCCGAGAATTATACGAAAAGAAAATAAGGGAAAAAAATGTTTCGGTAAGTCACTTGACTACACCAAAGATCAGTTTTAATTTGATTCAGCCTTTTACTGAAGTGAAGCTAAAGACCTCTTAAATTTATATAGATAGAGGTCATTCTTTTGTGTTTCCAACACTTGGTTCCCAGGAGATGTTCTCCCAAAAGTTGTGGCCTACTTGTATAATTGTATAGCTGAACTTCATCATATGACAGTTAATGAAACAGTTACCGATCAAAAAATGAATTATTTGCCTTGCATTGATGTGAAAAGTAAAACCAAAGGTCAAGAAAAGAATGTTCCAAATGCTAGCTCACGTTCTAAGTCTATCCCCCGCCACTCGAGCATGAAATACAGTGCTATTTCCTTTCATACACCTTCAGTGCACATTGCATTTACTCAATCTAGATCCTTGATAAGCGCAACAAACAGCCAACTGAAGTCTACTAATCCTCAATTATCTTTTACTCGCACAAGAAAAGTTACTCATATTTATGAGGAAAAAAAAAAAGAGCAATCTGATTAGTTGACCCTTTTTTTGTACCCTACAAGAGAACCACAACATTTCCACATTCAAATTATCGCAAATGACAATAGGTTGTTGCTGTCCTTAGCTGCCCAATGGCCCCAATTACTATCTATGTTGCAATAAACAAAAGAAGCCAGTGAGGAGCCAAGCAGTGGTATAGCCAATAGGCACCCTATTACCAATACAAATCCAGTCTTCGGGAAATACGCTATTCCAACACTCCGAGCAGATGAGCAATAAGCCCTAGATTTTGAACTTATTTTCTCGTATTATACTTCTGTCAAGTGTCAACCCTTAACAATCGGAGGCCTCCTCCTAAAACAATAGATTGTACATGCTAGTTTGCTTTATATCTGCCTTCACTCAGATGCAAGCTCATTAACATACCGTGTACATAAATGTTGTCACATTATATTTATAGTACATGTCAAATAGACAAGTGGGAACTCATAAATCAAATATGCTCCTATGGTACTTGAATTGCCCGAAAAGTGGCTAGAGATACCCTTAAACCAGTTTCTATATGAAAATAGTCCATGGATCTCTTCTTGTGCTTTACTATTTACGGCTAAAGGACTACTTCAAGAAACAAAATTAAAACAAAGAAAAAACTAACCATCATCGGGTAGCATACATCAAAAATAGTACAATGGCAAGCCCAAACCATTTCTGGAACATCTAATCAGCCCAACTAAGTACAAACAGATAGCACAGAATGGGAAAACAATGACAAAACATATAAGCGGTATCCTAATAGAAATCCAAGAGTGGCCATGTATCACTTTCCAAAGACATTATTAGCATATGAAGCTTCAAAATGAGACTTCAATCTAATTTCAGCCAAATTGAGATATATTGCACGACCGCGAAAAAAAAAACAGAAACATTTCATATCATAACCTATAATGTGGAAGACGTCGAGGAAGAGACCAGTGAATCAAGTCTTAAATTATCCCTATATTCTCAGCTATTTGCTACAACCAGCATTACTTAAACTCATCGTGACCTAGAGCATCCTTGTACACCTAAAAATGACATTGATGTAGAGATACTCTGAATTGGACCAGAAGATGCAAAGTCTTCAAAATATTCAAATTTGACACTTCACTTCATTCTACAAGTAAAGCAAGGAAAAGCTTCATTGGAACTAAGTAACACCACTCTTAAACGTATCCAGTGTTCCTCACTGGGCCAAGGAGTAAAAGAAGGGTCAAATTTTATACATAGAACATAGATTAACTCGTGTTACCTCATTCACTCCCTTCCTCCCCCTCGCAAATCACAATCTAAAAGCATGTATACTTCTTTGTATATGGAATAACTCCGGACCAATTTTATGTGACTATCTAGATAGTGGGGTACTGGGGTCCTTTCTCTACCACATTTAAAGTCATGCTAGATATGACATTAGTCTCCACTGACTCGATCCTTCATGATTCCCTCTGGATTCAAACCAGACATGCTAAATAATTGATTGTTTACTACTCAATTTAGTATATCACTTCCCCAAAATCCATTTTCCAAATCAATGATTCCACGATATATCTTATATAGATACAGATAGATCGCCTAAAGATCTATGACCTCCTTGCAAGATATAGAATGAGATCACCAATTAAAGGCGTTTCTTCTCCTGCTGCCCATAGAAAACGTGCTAAATGTAGGTCATATTTCTAATGCAAATGACCTAAATATAGGTATTGTGCATGAATCACTCATAAGTAATTCCAATACATAGTTTTAGAATTCTTCAATGTGTTCACTAACTAGATTTCTTTGCTAATAGTAACTATATTTCAAGCCATGATCCATATTCGACGCACATTCTCCTATAAGTTTTGAATAGGTTATAGCCTTATAGGTGTATAAGATCAACACAATGCTAACAATTCTACCACATAAACGAAATCGATAAGCAAAATCCTGAAAGATGAATATCAAATCGATCAGTAGAACAATAATTAAACTTAGAACAAAGTTCTATTCGATTGTTTTTCAAATTTCAAGCGACAATATACATCTCAGAAAATTATACCACTGATAGGTATGAAAATTCACCAAATTTCTATCAACTCAAGAACTTAAATGAAAACAATTAGAAAATCTCTCAAATAATATAGTCAATTTAATCGGCAGAACACTGAACTTACGTTAATGTTTGAAGGAATTCGCGAAAAATACTTCATTGATGCACCTCGTTGAATTAATCGCAGAAAGAAAATGTTCTTCGAGAATAATTTCCATTGTTGAACTGCTAAATTGGACTTTGAGAACAGTCATTGAAGCTATAGGCGAGGAGAGAGAAAGTAGACGACGAAATCCCTAAATCTTTTGCTTGGGCTTTCGCTCTGAAATTTTCGGATGTTTTGGCGCGCAGAATAATACTGTAGCGAAAATATATTTCTCGCCCAAAATCGACGGAATAGTGAATACCCTTCGCCCTTACGCCCTTACCTACGTCCTACGGTAAATTGGCATCACCTCGAATCGCAAGAGTTGTGGAATCAAATCTCACTCCTTCTTTCTTTATCGGAAGGATCCCTAATTTTTTCCTCCTTAAGTTAATTTTAACTTGCTATCTATAAAAAAGTAAATGTTTTGAGCGTTTTGCTTAAAAATTCTATACTTCGATATGTTTTGAATGTTACTATTACTGTTAGGGTTTTTTTTTAATACCGCAAGTGTACGGTGTTGTAGCACATATGGGTCGAACTCAGGGAGGTGCATGATTAAACACTACTTGATTTTAAATTACGAAATAGTTACACAATCCAAATATATGAAGAATAGTCTATAAACTAAAGGCTAAACTAATGACGATTTATGGCAAACTATATGAATATGATGATTAAAACACTAGAATTAAGTATCACCACTAATATGAATTGATCAAAACACGACTCACATCCCAGTTATTCAATTATAGCTTAGGCGAGATTGACCTTCCCTTATGACTCAGTAATAAAGCACAGTTGCGAACCGAAACTAAATACTCGGTCACTCCTCAATACCTAGAGCTCACTTTCGTGATAGCAAAAGGCCTAACTAACATGCATGTCTCCTATTTTCATGGCTTACACACATAATTAGAAGCATTAAGAACCAATGTCAAATAATTCCCAATTCTAGTTCTCACCTATTTTCATGGGAGAATTCAAATCAATAACAAGATTATCTAAATTAAGACCCAACTTTCGTTGATGAACTCAATTAATAAAATAACAATTTAACATCAAATAAATATTCCTAATCTCAACTCCAACTTTCGTTGATAATATAAAATTAGGGCTAAATCAAGATGCACAATTGACAATAACAACAATCTTATCAAACCCTAAACATACAATCAAATTACATGGGAATTAGAGAATATTTTACATGATCAATCCATATTAGGGCTCAATTTAATCCTAGATAAAAATACTACTCACTAATCATGGCAATAAAAGCAATAAACATAGTATAACAGAAAACATAATTAAAATATAATAAAGAGAAGAGAAGAGAATAAAACTTGATTGAATTGAAGATGAATATGAAAGCTTGAATCTTGAATCTCCAAAGTAGCAAATAGAAACAAACTAGGGCACAAAACTAGAGAGAAAACTAGAGAAACAAAATAACGTGATATTGAAAAGTGAGTAATAGATAGATGTCCTAACCTAATTAGAAAACCTATAATATATAGTTATAACTCCTAATACTAGTAGGAAACCAAATTACAAGATAAGGAAGCCAAGTAAATCATTAAATGGCCGAAATTATCAAAACCGCGTGCGCGTAAGAAGTTCCTGGCAGACTGGGCCAACTTGTGAAGCCCATATCTCTCAGAATACAACTCGCCTTGGGCCGTTCAACCTATGGTTGGAAAGCTATTCAAGCCTACTTTCCAATACCGCTTGAATCAACCCATTATCAACATCGAGTCAAAAGTTATGGATAAAATAGTGAACATGACTCGATTTCCACAATTCTTTCAATGAATTCCAACTCCAATTTAGCTCCAATTTGCACTCAAATACATCCAAAATGATCCTTATCAATGTAGCTTGCTTCCAATTGCTCCTAAGTACTCAAGCTTATCCAATAATACTCCAATTATGTTCTCAATACCTGAAATTCATCAAATAATACCAAAAACGCACAAGAGGAGTAATATTTCGCAGATTAAGTAATAGTATGCAATTATGAACTATAATGCATCTAAATGCTCCTAAAATGCAACCTAAATACACCTAAAATCTATATAAAAACACGACACATCAATTACTAAGGAAAGCATTTAACAATCATCACTTTGAAGCGAATCTTTTTGAGGTAAAATAAAAATTATATTTAAATACTCCTTGTATCCTGTATTATCTTTCAAAAACATTTTCTATTGGGAAATTCCACTTGGTACCACTTACTTTGGGTTTTTCCATTTGGTACCCAAAAAGCTTTTGGATTCCATATGGTACCACTGTAGTTTGGAC
Source organism: Beta corolliflora (assembly GCA_947648045.1). Taxonomy (NCBI): domain Eukaryota; kingdom Viridiplantae; phylum Streptophyta; class Magnoliopsida; order Caryophyllales; family Amaranthaceae; genus Beta; species Beta corolliflora. The sequence continues at coordinate 753,333 of CANSZD010004256.1, forward strand.
TTATTCTATATCGTAACATTTCGTTAAATAAAACATTAGTTTTAGATTAAATAGGGTTAGTAGTTTGCCTCCTTTACGTGCCTTGTGCATCGATAATAGTTTAGCTAAGGTTTATGAGTCATTTTGGCTCTTATGGGTCAAAATTGAAATCGAAATAAGAGTAAAACGACTAGAACCTCGTTTTATGTGTTAAGAAATGCTTGCTTGTTTTTTTTCACAAAATTGGACCTTAAATTTGGTCGTTAAGGAGAAAAACGACTCCCAAAACCTTAATTACGCAAAATTAGACAAACCCCTAACCCTATTTAACCCCCAAACAAATGTTTTGTTTAATATAATGTTATAGTATAGAATAAGTCCAAACTACAATGCATAAAATGGAATCCAAAAGAAATTTGGATACCAAATGGAAAAAGCAAAACGATGGTGCAAGTGTTTGAATTTTCCTTTTCTATTTTTCATAAGAAAAATTTGTGAGGAAATGTGGGGTGCACGAGATCATTCATTTAGTAATGGCGTCCTATAATCATAATGAATTATTACAATTTTTGTATTATATGATAAAAACATTTAAAACGGTGTTATATGGTGTATGAATTATGATATTAGGACAATTAACAAGTAATTCAAAGATACTCATAAACAAAGGGTATTTTAATCTGCAAGGTTACCTTAAAAATAGGAATTCTCATAGAAAAAAGACAAGCTAATTTTTGTAATTAGTAAATTTCTTTGTGTCACCCAAATTTATTTTGGTATTGTCCTATAGACTAGTACTTGATTATTGTTGTCCCTCTCTTTCCCCCTCCCTTTTCACTCTTTTGGCTCGCTCCTACATCGTGCTGTTTTAGTTCTCATATCAACATCTGAAACTTCGTATTTTTTGCGTTCCTTCGCAATATGTCAATTTGGTTGGACATGTCCCAATTCCCAAATATTTTATTGAATCTTTAGTGTATAAGTAGTTGTTCTTAGCGTGTTAATTGTTGTTTCATAAAATAAACTTGTGCTCATCAGATTAACGATGCTACTTCAATTGCTTTCTTTAATTCGTGAATCGTTGAAGAATCGATGTCAAAATTGATTATGAGGCGATATGGTAGACATTACGTGGTACTGGAGGAATGATTATTCATGCAAGGGTTGGCTCGCAGTAAAGCTAGGGCCATGATGACATAACAACTAGTAGTCCTATCTATATCCACTTCATCACCGATTGGATCGTCAAAAATCCAATTACCACATAAATAGACAAGTAACAGGAAGATAACGCATATAATGCACCCAAATCGGTAAATTTTCTTTTATGTTGGTCGAAAAAGTACGAAAGCAAAAAGAATTCCATCTATATGTATCTCGAGGAACTCAACCATGTATTAACGGGTCGAAAAACTTAATATTAGCTCGACATATTTATTGATATGGCTACAATACAATTGTAGCCACCATAATACTTGTGTAGAGTAAATTTTGAACCATTTTTTTTAATCTTAGATACACAAGTCCGAGTTTTAAGTAGACACAAAATGATAAGGTCTTCCTAATATTTTGAAGTCTTAAAATAATTAGTATTGTTTGAAGACCTAAAATAAAATGTTAGATGGTTAAAATGACATAAATTGATAAGTTAAATTTGTTAACTTATCAAAATCAGGTGACTGAAAATTTGAAAATCTTTCTAAAATTTTGATAACAACTAATTTTGCCAAAATAATTTATCAACTTAAACAACTAATTTTGCCAAACAGTTAAACTAATTAGCTACCTTCTCAGTTTCAACATCTTATCAATTTTAGCTACTACCATATTAATTTCAGCTAATTAGTATTGTCAAACAGACCCATATTCCGCAACTCGATTAGCTTAATGAAAATTGTGGATGGCTACTTAACTTTTGGCAGACCTAATGGCAATGGTAAATTGGAGTTGCTCGTATTTCCCTCACTCTCTTATATAGCCCAGGCCCATCGCCTGAAAAAACCAGCCAATTTAACACAAGGCAATTCCCGCCATTTTAATCATATTCATCCCTCCAAAAATCTCAAAACCCTAACCAATTTCTCTCCCTCCTTCATCCAAAAAATGGCGGAAGAAGAAGAAAAAACCTCAACAGAAACCCTAAATCCCTCATTTCCAATAGGAAGAGTGAAAAAAATCGTGAAATTCGACAAAGATATCACCAGAATATCCTCCGAAGCTCTCTTTCTCGTCTCAGGAGCTTCTGAGTTATTCCTTCATTTTCTCGCCGAGAAATCGTCGGAAATCGCAACCGAGAAAAAGCGGAAAATTGTGAAGTTGGATCACCTGAGAATCGCCGTTAAAAGACACCAACCAACTCGAGAATTCTTACTTGATTCACTTCCGGTGTCTTCTCAGCCGTCGGATCAACATCAACTCCCTGCTGATCGGACGGTTAAGGTTAAGTCAGTTCTTCCGCGTAATACTCGTCGTATCGATAGCTTCTTTCGTAAGCCGCCGGAGAATGATGATTTAAGAAATGAAGCTCAAGTTGGTGATGAAAATGAGAAATGAGTCTTAGTGATTTGGGGGTATTTGTGGTGTTTTATGTAATTTTTGAGTGTGTTAAATTGGTGAAATGATGGTACTTGTGTGTTTGTAGATGGTTTTGAGATTATCAATTGAATGATGATATCTTTTTTTCAATTAGTAAATTGAATTTTATTGGTCTCATAGTTGGTTTTGTGAAATAGCATAGCAAAGAGTGGATTTCGATCGAGGGTCGAATGAGAATAGCCTCTTCAGAGTTGCAATGGTAATTGTAACTTCTTAAAGTTTTTATTAAAGAGGCATTGTGAATTTGTGATATTGGAGTGTGTGATGTTCTGTGCCTAATTTTGATATCTGGTTATCAATTTATTACTGTTATGTTGGTGTTATCCTTTATGTTGGTGTTATCCTAATTTTAGCCTCTTCAGAGTTGCAGTGGTAATCGTAACTTCGTAAGCTTTGTATTAAAGATGCATTGTGAATTTGTGACATTGGTGTGTGTGATGTCCTGTGGTATGATCTGTGCCTAATTTTAATATTTGGTAATGAATTTATTACTGTTATGTTGGTGATATTCTTTTGAAGATGTTTTTAATTGATGAAAGATGCCAGCTGCAGTTTCTTGTTAATGGGTGTTGGTGTTATGTTATTGTGACAATATACCTTCATGATTAGGCGATGATGTTTTAATGGAGTAAATGTTTGTGACTTGGATCATTCTCCATCTGTTTATAAAATCTTGTTTGTTGGACTTAGGCTCCGTTTGTTTTAATGAAAAAAATATCATGGAAAATTGTTTTCTAAATATTCATTGGAAAACATGATTGTGAAAAACGTTTTCCTTTGTTTGTTTGATTATGGAAAAACTTAGGGAGAAAAAGAAAATGGAAGTAAAAGAGAGTGGAAGGATAGGAGGAGAGAACAAGGAGAAGTAAGGACTAAGGAGTAAGGTGGAAAATGTGGCATACCTTGATTTAAAAAGGAAAATGGTTTTCCTTCTCGAAAGAGCAAATTTCCACCTTTGAGAAAATGATTTCCCTCCTTAATAACAAAACAAACAACAGAAAATGAAAAGATGATGGAAAATCATTTTCCAGGAAAATGACGGAGCCTTAAGTTGCTCGTTGAGTTCCTTTTTAGGATCTCTGAACGAGGGGAAGAATTAGTAGAGCAAACCATTATATGCATATATTGGGTCTATGTTACTTTACATTGATTGACAAATGAATTCATGATGAAGTCGTTGAAGGCTAAGATTTTGCTATTACTCATATCTCTGTATATTTGTGGTTTTATGTGTTAAAGTGTGTATTGCATCCATGGATTCGAGTACTTTAGTGCATTAAAGAACATTTAGTAACATATCATGTTGGCACTTGGCAATATATTTATAGTGAGCTGAGTCATACTGGTACGTTGATAAGAGAAAGCTCTATATTACACAAACTGGTCCGCTGAAACACTACATACATCTCCTCCTGAAAGAATGCAGGGAACTTTACAAAAGAAAAGTATATCCGGGGAAGGGGGGGGGAGGGGAATGATAATCAGAATCTCTGATATTATTTTTGCACAAAACTCTCATATCTATGCTATGTTACAAACTCTTACGTGTTTCTAGTAAGTGCTCTCAGATTTCAGGAGATAAGGGCCCGGAAAAGGTTGATACAACTGAAGCTGTTTCATCTCTTGAGCGAGAAGCAAATTCAGATTGGGCATACATTTGCTGTCTTAATGGTTTCATTCCTTCCTGCATGAATGATGTGCCTAGGCTCCGTGGGTTGAAGCTGTTTGATCCTCTTTGTGCACCCAAAGATGATCTCCCTGGTTGAAGGACTTCCGTTCGAGTTTCTGTTTGTAGGGGAACCACTGTTGAAACTACCATTTAGACTTCTGTTTGGGACACGTCGAGCACTGGTGCCTGGTCTGGGGCTCAATGAGAGATTATTTTGTACAGCTGCTACTTTTTTCTTTTCCATCTGAAATTTTAAAAGAAGCCCCCAGATAAGTAATCAGGTGAGCAGCAAATGTTGCTATATTTCTCTTCTAAAATTTGCCTACTTGTCCTTTTCATTCCTTATCATGTTTTGTTGTGTATATGTGCATGTATATGTTTTTCTTAAATGTTGGGGGGGTAAACTCATTTATAATTATAATTGCGTGTTTTTCAACCATGATTAATATTATTACCCGTCTATGTTGTCTTTTAAGATCTTGTTTTAAAGAAACTTACCCTTTGTCTTTGCTTTTCCTCTTCCTTTTCTTGCCGCAATGCCATGTATTCTTCCAACATAGCTAGCAGAGGTGCCTAAAACAATAGAAACAATAGTCTTAATGCTTGAAGTGAATGCAGTTTACTGTGTCTGTATAGTGCTGTTTTCTGGTCTTTAAGATATAATTCCAAAGTAGCTCTAAATAGGAAGACGAGAGACATTACTCAAAACTGAAGTTCATACCTCATCATATAAAAACACTTTCTTTCTTTCTTCTTCCCAACCTTTGATCCATGAGATCAACATATCTACTAAAGCTGCAAGCAAGTCTTTGTATGAGAATCTTGTTATCTGACTTGCAATGACTCACTTACCTATGTGCGATTATATTATAGCACTTCTGTAAAAGCTTAAGAAATGTTGTCAACTAATGTTAATTGCTTTGTTTGATGACTAAAATCCTGCTAAAGTTTTACAGACAAGTAAAAATATTGTGAATCAGATTTTTGCTTGTGATTAGATCTTTTACAACAGCTTTGGTGTAGTAAAGTCTTAAAGCATTAGAAATGTCATTGCTGTAGAACTTTTGTGGGTTGGTATTCTGTTGCTAAAGAAACCATGCAAATTGCTACTAACATTACCTGGGATCTTGATTACTGTGACTCTGGCTCGCTCTGCACGTTTAAGGTTCCTGTGAGCACCTCTGCTGACCGAATATCGATTTTCATCCTGGAGTGCCGGCAGCGCAACAGCATCAATACAAACAGTTAAATCTAGGCTCAGGTGTTCATATATCCATTGGACTTGCTAAATTATAGAGGTATTGATGATAATTACCATGTTATATTCTTCTAACCACCGTTCTTCATCACGTGCCAACATCAACTTATCCACCCTCTCCATTATAGCTTTTCTACTCGACGCTTCTTCTTCTGCTTTAGCAATCTGCTCATCCATGCTTCTGAGAAGATGGACAAGGTCGATTGTCCCTTTTATCCACATGTATACACATATGAGTTCAATAAACATCAAGAATTTGGGAACTGCAAGTTTTTGCTTTATTAGATGGCAAATTGGAAGTCAGGTTTTACCTGAGTCAACTAGGTGCGTGATGTTTTCCATTTCAGATGGTGAAGGAATTTCCATATGTGATCTACTGCATATCTCTTGAAGCTCAAACTGTTTTCTGTGGAAAAGCTCTTTCATCTTGCTTGTTTTTAGTTCGTCTAATCTTTGTACTTCAGTCTCAGCCTTAACACAGTAGGAGACATCAGACACCCTTGTCAGTTGTGACCTACATTTGTACATTTTCTCTTAATAGAAAATCTATGTAATCATGAACTGACCTGTTGGATGATGTTGGGGGTGAGGCTTCCAGCTTTTGTTATCTGGTCGAATGGGACTACCAGCAAATTAACAACATGATAAAACTGTTGACGCTCTTTCTCTGGGGTATCAATAAGCTTCCACATCTCTAACAATGCTTTACCTAAATGATGAAGCTGCAATGACAAGGACCCTGTATTTATTAATCTCACCAAAGGAATAAATTGGTAGATTCAGCTGAAGAAAAATCAGATCAGGAGGCAATCTAACCTTCTCAATCCGCTCCTGTTTCTGTTCTTCGAGAGTCTTCACAGTCTCCTCAAGTTTAGCCAAAATGTTGTCACTTATATTTTTTGCTAATCCACACAATTCGTTTAAGCTTGGATGAATCTTTGTAATAGTCATTGAGGAATCCATGCCCAATAATGTAGCCAGGTTATGGATTTGGCTTGTATACCTTTCCACCTTTTGGAGTCTGTTTCCCTTTAAATTGAATGATGAATAAATTTAGTACTAATCTTTAGTACGTACTGGGTTTTATCAATTGCATAACACTCCTCTGTCCTTAAAATAATAGGTCACATTTCTATTGTAAGCCCAAGTTGAACTTCAAAGTTCAAACTTTCTTATTTCAAACAAAAGTAGAACTTTGAAGTTTCTCATATTATTACCCTTAGTAACATCATAAGCTAAGAACTCAATATATAAGACTTTAATGGTGAAGGATAGGCGAAAAGTATTTTCAACTCAATAGATAAGAAATGACCTCAAATCAAATTTATCCTATTTTTCAGGGATATAGAGAGCATCTTTTTTCTAGATTGTTACTGTAGTCTGTAGTACCTTCTCATTTTGGAGTTTTTTCAGCTCAGCTTGGTACTCTTCAAGTTTCTTCAATGAAAGATCATTCTCATTGACTTTCATAGCTGATGCAGATTCATCATATTCTGACAGACCTGCTATTTCTGCTTTAATTTTTTGTATTTGTCCTTGAACTGCTTGGAACTGGTTCATTCTCTCTCGTTTCCTTAGCCTCATTTCCCTTAAAGCTGGGGTGACTGAATCTATCTGTTGTCTTAGAGTCCCTGCCTTCTTCTCTGGCTGTTGGGAGAAAAGAAAATTTCAGCCATAGTATCCAACAAAAATCTTTTCCTGAAAGATTAGAGTTGATGCAGAAGAATAAATCTTCTCTGACTCTCATAAATCTCGTGAGCTAAGTTCACTAATAGAATTGCGTTTTGACAGGATATGTATAATCACATTTATTGTCTCATTTTCTCCTAAATGTAGGCCTATGTTACTCGAACTCTGATACGAGTGTCTAAGTGAAAATTTTACATGATTTTGGTGTAAAATAAGTCCATACCCATGTCGGAATGTCAAGTATCCCACAGGGGTACTTGAGGTAAATTGAAGAGTCTGAGTAATGTAGATGTAGACTGGATCATTTTAGACTGATTTCTTACTATTATTTTGTTGAATGAAACAAAATCACTGCTGCTACACTTTTGTTATTTTATTAATCTTCACTTGTGAGGCAGTTAGTTACAACGTTAACATGCAGTAGTGCAGTACTGAATTATTCACACATTCACCCAAGTTTTGAGCACATTCTGAACATACCAGTAGTCAGAGAATGTTTTTTTCTGTGAGCAAAAGGTTTTTACAAAGCATACCATATTAGTTGTTTTTATTGAATAACCTTCTCTGATAACAGCTCTTCTTGTCATTGCATAAAATTGCTATCAGTTCATTCTAATCTCTTTTTTTTAGTTTATAGGGAATATACCTTAATCACTAAGATGCCCAAGGAATAATAATTTACCCTTTCAGGAAGAGACCGTTCGCCGAGTGACAGAAGAAGCTGAGTGAACTCAGACTCAGACTCAGCCAATTCCTGGTGTAAACGTGATCTCGCCATGTTAGCATAATCAACCTTCTTTCTGTATACCTCAAGGCACTCCTGTTCAATGTCCAGTAACATTTTCTCCCTTGCAACTTCATCTTCTCCAACTTCATCCCATATCATCTGTTCCATTAAAATCATATACAATAGTTAATTATCTAATTTATATAGCAATATAAATTACAGCAACGCCCTCCTACAGGGCTTTAGAATGCAACTGACTCACAACCCCGGAACGAGGATCAAACCCCATGATTCTCATATACATATATCAGTCCTGAGGTTAGAAATATTCACTACATCAAAGCAAAAAAAAAACTTGCCTGCAATTCTTGAAGCAGGTATCCACATGAAGTTTCGAGTAAGCCGGAGCTTCGAACTGGTACCGGAGTCTGTATTGACCCCATTGAGCCTTTCTTTTAAGGTGAATTGGGCTTAGCATACACTGCTAAACCCAGGAAGTTTTTTGTTTGTTTGTTTGTTTGTTTAGGCTCTGAAAATGGAGGACAAAAAAGGTGGAAATAATGGTTCTCTGAAAAAGATGGTGTGATTCTCTGATGGGAGGTTCAGAGATTTTTGCTTAAAAGAAAAGACTGAACAGAAGTAGGTGTAACTAAAGCTTTGTGCTTAAGGTTGGTTTCATACTCAATAGTTGGAAGTTCTTTTCTTTCTCTTCTTCTTTCCTTTTCTCTTCCCCTTTTTTTTCTTTTTTTTTTCTGGGGGTGTTGGGTGATCTTCCAGGTTGTCTCTTTCAAGTTTCAACTATAATATATACTATATTGGAATTGGGTATAAAGTTTAATGTCTCTTTCCTTCAACAGCTTCCTTCTTTTTTCATATTACATGGTATTATTATATGTATGTTATTGTGCTGGTTGCTATGCTTTTCTGCAGGTAGAAATACTTAAGTAAGCAATGAACAACAGAAAAAAAAAAGTTTGGATCTGCTTCAGTTACAAGCTTGACTGACCTGTCATCAGTTTTTGGCATTAAATTGCCCCTCCTAATTCCTATGCTTCCATGAAAAAGGGGTTTACTTTAATTATGTAATATACTATTAATACAATCTGTTTATGTCAAGAATTTTCTACTCCTTAGGGTTCAATCCAGAAATGGTGAGTTTCTTTTTTAGTTTTTTTTACGGAATATTTTTTTTGGTTGCTAATGAGCAACTAAACGATGTGATTTATACGAGATTCGATCCCAGGGTCTTGGGCACCACCTGCACAAGACAGTCAAGACTTTAGCATCTAAAGATGACATCCACTTTTTTTAGGGAATATGGTAGCAGGCTATATCAGAAGAATTTGGTAAATTATGATTTGAAGGGTGAGGAGAACTGAGAAGGTCTAAATTCTTCCTGCATTAATTTAGGGCTGATATAAGATTAGTCTGGATAGGATCCTCCGTGGTAGGTGGGAATGTGGGATCCATATATGATTATGATCTTGGATAAAAGCATATGATTTAAATTTTCATAAATTGGTGGGTCATAATGAATAATTGTGTTTTAGCGTTAAATTTATTATTACCTACTATATTTTTCTGCCTTTATATATTTTTGTTCTCTTCGTAAAGGACAGTTACAACAGCCATAAAAACAAGGAAGTTACAACTTATAATGGGTAGGAAATTTATAAGTGTACAATTGTTTGCTACTGTTGCATTACTTTTTTATTTGTAAAAAGTTGAGTGTTTGTTTAGTTGTTGGTACTATTCTTATTCTTATATGTATGTGATACGTGCAAAAGCAAATAGAAAGTAAAATTGTTCATAAAATTCCTGTAAAGAATAATTTGACATAAATTCTATTTAGCAAACATTAAATAACCATGTGCATATGTAGTGAAATTCATTGATTTAATAATATTTGCAGCATTTTCTAAATTAATTTAATTATTATGTGAGTTGAGGTATTTTAATCTTTTTGCGTGGATATTAAACTCATCAAGAGTTGACTTATAGAATAGAGATCAATGGAAAATGCAATTCTAAGGAAGTGGAAATGAGTGAAATTGTTTGGCTGCTAATGTCATAAGCAAAAATACAAGAAAAGTTAGTTTAAGGGAGTTTTTCTCTCAAATCTATACTAATATATTATAAGGTGTTCCTCAACAAGGAAGTGTGCCACGTGACGCTATCCCTTAGAGTTTTGATTTCATCTACTCCACATACGATAAAAAAAATTAGATTATGCATGGTATAAGATTTGATTCCACGCCGCTCTCGTATCTAATGCCTTAACCACTAAAACCAAGTAATATTTGGTATTATAAATTCAATGTAAAATACTAATAAATGAAATATATAAGTACTCGGAGCATAGCCTGTGCCTAAAAACTAGTTGGAGATTTAAATCTTTCTATAGAAATGTCTATTTCTCATATTCACTCAAACTACCTTTACTTTTCTGAGGTTTTTTAGTTGTATCATATTGACTTTTAACACTATTTACACACCTTACACTATTGACCTTCTTCAATTAAGCAAAAATATATTCAAGTGAAACTTTTTTTATACTTGTCTCAATATGTATTTTCATAACATTAGCTTTTTATAATTTTTACTTAAGCATAATTAGATATTGATGTAAGTTGCGCGTCGACAAATGTCTGAGTCTTTTGGATATGACTTAAAAAAGAAGAGGAATTACTTTCTAAAATATACTTTATATATATTGGCATTCATTTTAGGAAGTTATTTCTAGACCCAATCAAACAACCACTAAATTAAAGAGTTATTTTAGTTTTCAATTTGTGTAGTATGACTAATTATAGATAATTATTTAAATTCTTAATACATTTGAAATTGAATTTTGGAAACATACTTACAAGATGAATCAAACAATGTCTTTAACTTGCTTGACAAAGATCTTCATGGAATTTAAAAGAAGATTGCTTGTCAACCATGCAAGACAGCCTACATGTCAATTATTTTTTTAATTTGGTAAATAGGAGGTATGAGATTATGGAAAGATACTCTGTTTAGTCGTGTGGTTTTATAAAATATATTAAAGTGAAGTAATTATAATATGTTTCATTAGTCTGCAATAGTTTGTTATTAGTTGTTACATTTCATATATTTTATTTTGACTATATTTCTAGCGTTAAATTAAACAAATATTATTATACAAAATGTTATTGAATTTGTCTCGGTGTTCACTGAATATATCTTCTTTTCTTCTTACAAATTGGTGATTTAAGATATCAATTGTTAAAAATGTACGTTATTAAATCTAAAAGGTGAAGTGAAAAACCTACTGATAAATGGATGAACAAATTTCAAAGAATAATTATTAAGAGTAAAAAAAAATTTATCAAAATATTTTTTGTATTATTGTCTCTTCATTGCTCATTTCAAGTTACGGTATCATGTGAAATCCTTACATGATATCCTTAAAAACGTACGGTTTTTTTTTTCAAGACATTTTAATACTAGATACTCCTTCCATTTTCAATAGATCTTTCTACACGCTATCTACATCCATTTTCAAACGATCTTCCTAAAGTAATTATTTTAAAAATTGCGTATAAGAAGTTAAAAATCAAAATACTTATGCAATAAATAAGTACTAATTACATCGATTGATGCACGATTATGTAATAAAATTTTAAATTAATAGTACTATTATAGCCTATATAAAATGTATTTGTTCCCTTTCACACTACTTTACAGTTTACACTAATACTCTTAAAATAAATAGAAATTATTTATTTTTACATTCTCTCTCCTCTTTATCTTAGTCTATGTTGCTGCTGAAAATAAGAACTTTAGAGAACTGAAAGAATAAGTGAATATCAGTCATATTTTACTGAATTAAGGAAGTAAGTCTATTAGCTCTAGTTAGAAGTGGATTTGCTTTGAATTAGGTGCTCCATTATTATAGTTGTTATTTAAATACCATATTTTTATTGCTCAATTATTGAATCCAATCCATCCACTCAACCTTATGAACCAAAATTTGATTAATGTTACTATTTATATAATTTTGTTGATAAAAGTGGATTATGAACCATGATAACCTATCTTTTTTGGTACCCCACGGCTCCACACCAAATACTTTAATGAAAAAGTAGTGGAAGATGATTAGTACATGATAAGTTCTTCCTACCAATAGTAGAATTAAATCAATAATGTCATCATAGTCAGCTCTCTATCACTATTTTTAAACAGGAGTTCATTGTCCTTTAATCAGTACATCATTGAAGGCAGTGTTTGGTACAATGACTATTAGATGCCAAAATTGTCAAGCATTCTTGGCAGTATCTATGCTTTGGTAAAGGTAAAACAAATGCTACCGTTTTAACATATCTTCTGCTTTCCCTGCCTTTCTAGTTTCTATGGAATCTTTCCAATCCTACATAAGTACACACTATTGTCAATTGACAATTGTGATGGTTGTCTTAAACTTTCTAGGTGAAATGCCCTCAAACAGTCAAACCCCACGGGCCACGACCACCGTACGTCGTCTAATATAGTGCGAAGTGACACTTTTATTTTAGAGGATTTAGACTTTAGAGTACGAACTTCATTGTTTGTTTAGCCACATTGTCTAAATTCCGTACTTTATGTGCTTTATTTTACAAAACTTAATCAAATTATGATAAAACAATCCACCCCTCCCAACGTCTCTAAGTGCTAGAACTCATGGCACCACTAAACCTCAATCACCTTGTGGTTTGGCAAATTCTTTATTTACTTAGAAACTTATAATTCACTTTATTATGTACTTTTAAAATATGTTTAAGAAATTAACATTCATTTGTAATACTCACAAGGAAAATTTGAATTCCTTATTTTTTGCAACACATATTCATCTTATAAGCTATACAATTATTCAAGTTTCTAGACTCAAGAATCATTATATACTTGCAACAAAGTTTTTTACCTTTCTTCTTCAAAGATTTTTTTTTTAATGTTTCACTTATTCTTTTTGGAACTTGTTGAACGCCCTCCTATGGGGTGTTCCACTATCGGTTGAAAGCTTACATTGTACATTGTACATTGTACCCTTACCTGCTTCAAAGTTTTCCAAAAATATCTGAAGTTTTAGAATTATCTCATTGAAATGAGATGTTTTATTTGTACTCATTTTTTAGGTTGGAAGTTGATTTACCTAGCTAAGTTTCTTATTATAAAGTGAGAAAAATGTAACATAAACCCATTCCCCCCTTTTTTTAGAACAAGAAGCTAAACTCATGAATTTGGTTTCAATAAAATATAAAATACGATGCATAGAATACCTCTTTGAAATTGCATAGACAGCTGTGACATATCCAGATAAAGTTTCTCTGTTTTTGCAAAATTTTCCAACAATTGCAAATACTTCTAAATTTCTTCTCTACTGCATTTGGAATATGACCAGCACATGCTCCACTGGAGTCTTTTGGAAGGGATGTGCAGCAGTGCAGGTGCTTATATTTTGTAAGACAAGGTATGTCCTATTATATGAGGTGGGTGTGCCAAACACAAAGTAAAAAACACACACACACACACAAAAAATGCACCATTACTATGCCTAAAATTAATTAATACTTGAAAGTAGTAATGTAGTGTCATAGACTAGTACCTGGTACATTTGACCATAAAAGAGTTGATTTTCTAAGCTACAAACAGAAACCAACAGCAGCAGCCTGCCAACCCCTAAACAGCACCTACCAGTCTAATCTTTTACAAACAACCAAGGGTCAAGAAAACCCATCAATAATAGCGTGGACCCGTATTGTAAAGTCGACCCCCAGGGGTAGGAACCCGGGTATCAGGACCTTGCATTCTCCCACGCCCAAACGATTCATGGCGCTGTCTATAAGAATCAAATTGTACCCCACCACCATACTGTCGATGAGGTTCACCGGGAACTGAATCCGGTGCTTCATATCCATGACGACCCAGATCCATGTCACTGGGCCCACAGTTGCTCCTTAAGGGGCTCATACCTGCAAGCTGGTACTGCTGTAAGCGTGCATGTGACTCTCTCTGGAGAAGGTCTTCTCTTCGTGCAGCATGCTGAGCTCGAAGTACAGATAAATTTTCCTGATATTGATTATTGATATTGGTGATTCTCTGAAACATCCAACATGTTTTTCAGCAGTCCAATAATTTGAGATAATTTATAATGTAAAAAGAGCAAGCAACATTTGCAAGATAGTCCCAAGTATGGAGCAACGAAGAGCAGATGACAATATCAAAGAAACTTCACTGACATGGATCACATTCTCTGACAAAAACAAAGCAACTTTCCTGACGTGTTTTAGAAACCCTGAAATTAAAGATGATGAAAACAAATTGCACAGCTAGAAATTCTGCAATAAACACCCAGTAAAAGAGATAAGCAGAAATAACTAAATAAGACCTTATGGATGACATCAGAGAATTTATCTTTCGACATGTGACGAAATATAGCCGTTGTTATCCTTTGGGGAAAGACCTAATAGTTCAGCAGAATGTATTTTGGCATGACAAGAGTTCATGTTATAATAAGTTGTGCTCAATAGTTTCAGGTGTTCTGATATATAAAATAATCTCACAGCCCATTTGGTAGATGGTAATAGTTTTTCATCAAAAATAAAAATAAAAGTCAAATAGAACTCTGCGATATGACATTACCAGTTACTTTCTCCTTCAAGACAAGAACAGAGATTGACAAGGAGCAGTTAGATATATCGACAAATGTATTTCAGCTGCTAGTGTACAGAAAGATCCAAATCTGAGACAATAAACTGACCTCTCTGTGTCTAGCATTTTCTGAATCCTCTGCATCATCCTGTTCCTTCAATAATTTCATAATATCATTATGGAACCTCCGGTCAAGCCTTTCCAAAGTCTGTGGGGTTGCACTGTCTTCAAATCCAACTTCCATAGCTTGCTCCTGATGATGGACTCTCTGCTCTTGGTTGTGCTCTTGGTTGGAGCCCATTTTCGTGTCTGATACATGATTAGGATACGAAGATCTGCCAGCATTTCCCCCTTTTCCTGGAATTAAAAAGGCAAACAAAGATTCAGATATAGAAGCTAAAGAAATCCAATTGGCTGATTCACAATTGCAATTGATCGAAATCACGATGAGCATTAGAAATATTACTAGCAAATAGCAATGAACTACCACTACAGGCTAAAGCCATTCGGAAATGCCCTGTCTCTGATGGACTGAAAAGAGGCCAAGATCACAAACCAACTTGCTGGAGAGACTAACATAAAGGGAATTTCTGAAAGATCCCCGCCGAATTCCTTCTTTAGAAAAGGGTAAGAGGATGAGTTATTACAGTTAATAAACTAGAAGTGGGGGAGACTAGATGCAATATAGCACCACAAATCTTCATTTTTCTGAACAGTGCGAAAGTGGAGAAGCTGAAAGTTTCGTTTTAAAAAATGCAACTAACAATTATAGACAATGACGTATTGGAGCAGTGGCAAGTCTGCTTTGTGAACGCTGTTTTCCAGGTCCAATTCTGGGAAGTGGCAAAATGCCTATTAAGAGATTGCTGGGCACACAAAGGGCCATAGGCTGCCTTACCTAATTATACATCTGATGTTTTAGATATGTGGGTTTGGACTTTGGAGAGGAAGGAAGGAGGCACTCATGGAAGGACACCCTCATCCTTAACATATAGAGGAAAAGAGGAGCGATGAATGATAAACAAGATATAGTCAAGTGAAACAGACATCCAGCGTGCAGTCAAGGTATGAAATCATGACAAGATTTTTCATGGGAGTTGCACTATCAAAAGCAGCATCTATCTATACTATATATTTGAAAGGTGCACAAGACATGTCATACAACAACTCAACAAGCAAGATTAGCACAGGTTTACTGTGCAACTAATTCGCCGTTCAATAATGTTGAGTGAAAATGGACTTGGCGATTCTTGACCCAAGACCTTATGACTATATACGTTACGCTTTAACCATCACGACAATGAATCAATTGTCAGTTTATAGCACACACACACACACACACACATAAATATATACTTTATCGTTACCATTACAACCAACTTAACACCACAGTTTCTTATCATATCTCCTACCTTTCCATATATACCAATTATCTACCACTATAACTATGAAGTTATCTAACCTCCATATTTGCATGTCCAGTTCTCTGCTAGCTAAACTGGCACCACAATTTCCCTCCACAATACTCAAGTAACTCTCATCAGCTTAAGGTAATACCGAATGAAAATCCAGAACTATTATGTGGATGATATTTGAATTTATACGTCCATACAAATCAATCAAATGTAAATTACAGCATATGGTGGAAAATCTGCACGGAATTGAGGCCCGGTGTGGTTGAAGTCCTGGCATAGAGTTAGTACGGGTTTGAAATCAACCAAACCAAAAACAAAATCGACAAAGTTAATACCAGAGAGGTCCACCCTCCAACCCCCTAAGATATCGGGTTACCACAGTCCACAGCCATACCAAAGGAGGGAGGTGGTGGTACAAAAATTTAAGCACCACCACCAGAAGACCTGACCCTCAGAATGCACCCAAAAAATCCGCCTTACTCCA
This sequence comes from Beta corolliflora, assembly GCA_947648045.1. Lineage (NCBI taxonomy): Eukaryota > Viridiplantae > Streptophyta > Magnoliopsida > Caryophyllales > Amaranthaceae > Beta > Beta corolliflora. The sequence continues at coordinate 769,800 of CANSZD010004256.1, forward strand.
CCCGCAACCCCTCACCACACTTCTTGCACCAACTCTCCACCAAACCCCCGCCATTCTCCCTCCCCTCCTTTCATGACAACCAGCATCGTGAAGTCCATCACATAAAGAAAGAATCACCGCGACAACTATCTACACAGAAACCAACAATCCCAAAATATACAGAGGTCTCTGATCTAGAATCTAGATCATCAGTGGTCGTCTTTTATCTTTGGCAACCAAAGTTTCAGATAGACCACCAAAGGTTTGCCTTTTCCAATTAACCAAGAAAAGAACCTTGGAAAATAGCCATGAGTATATGTAAAACATTTAGAAGGATGGCGGGAGAGATGTGCCATCAATGGGGGTGAGGAGGGGAGAGCAGGCGAAATGCTTTGCTAGTGGAAGATGCGCTGATGACAACAGATATGGGAGGATGAAAGAGGTGATGGAGAAGGAGATGGAACGAGAAAGAGAGGAGACAACTCGGAGAGGGGGGGGAATAAAGGAACATCAGAAGAGGAAGAAGAAAGAATACAGCACAGACAATTGATGGATTTCATTAGGCTGAACGGATATATCAGGTATCAAAATCTAGGAATCAGCTATCCCAAAACCACGAGTTTGATACCTAAGTGTAAATGCAGCAGGAACAGTTGATGGATTTCATTAGGCTGAACGGATATCTCAGGTATCAAAATCTAGGAATCAGCTATCGCAAAACCATGGGTTTGATACCTAACTATAAATGATAGAATAACATCAATAAGTCTCGCCACCATTAACATCCCCACTTTAGAAAGAGGTGATGGTGAAGGGAGAAGGAGGTGGAACGAGAAAGAGAGGAGACAACTCGGAGAGGGGGGAGGGGTAAAGAGGAACATCAGAAGAGGAGGGAGAAAAAAAACAACATGGGCAGTTGATGGACTTCATTTGGCCAAACAGATATATCAGGTATCAGAAATTCAGAATCGAGGAATCAGCTATCCCAAAACCATGGGTTTGATGCCTAACTATAAACCAAATATTAACAGCAATAACTTATCGCACAAAAGTAATACTACTAAAATTTGTAAACTTTGTGACACAAAACAACAGTGTAAGACAACTCAAAACAACGAAGTTGATGCACTCATATAAATTGCATAGCTTTAGATTATATATTGTATTCTTGTCCTAAGCACATGTTGAGTACTTGACCTACCTTAAAAGCAATACAAAAATTGTTGAAGAGTGTTACTAGCGAGGTGGTGCAATGAGATTAGTCAAAAAGGAACTCGTGTAACAACAAACTTAATGTGCAATTGCCAAATAACAATATGTTCTAATGCGTATAGCTATTGGAAGTTTTGTGCTGTCTTGCAGTTCCTCAATACTAGCTAATCTTTTTGTACGAAAGCAGTGGGAACTTTTATATCTGAAGTCATCTCAAAGTTCTATCAGCAATTCATTTTGCTTCCTAATATCTTTACAAGTTTCTAAAATGTCGAAAGCCCGTATTTCCAGATGTGCGACACCAGCGTTGTTCAGTGGATTACTTCCTTCTCCATACACCCACCCACCCACCCCCACCCCCCGATGAAAAGAAGGTGGGGGGCCGGGGTGGGGGGGAGGGGATTGACTTCTACAAGTCCTCTGGTCTGCCATCATGAACCTTATCAAAGTTATTACCACAATACTCGATCAGAACTCAGAAATATCGACGATTCTCTCAAAGGAAAGAGAAAATTATGTACACAACATGAATGTTCACCAACAGATACAGAATTAGGTAGGAAGGAAGGGGGACATAGAAGACGTGCATTAGTTACAAGCAAAAAGTGAAAGAAGATGCGAGACATTGAAGGAAGATGACTCAAATTACATTGTGTCTAGACTTTAGAGCATTAAACATTTGCATTAAGCCATTGACACAAGAAAAAAAAAAAAAAAAACTGTTTAGAGTATCAAATGCAAGCAGCTTTATGCTTGGAACTAGGCCCACATATAGCGGTTCAATGCCTATGAAATTTGGTATGAAGTTCATGGATGGTAAGAAAATGATTTCACTGAAATAAAAAATAATAATCATACACAGATAGCTACGAAGGTGTGTAGGTGTCCCGGGTACGCTCAGTTACGAAGTAATGACAAGACTTTCCAAGGAAGGATGTTTGGATACTTGAGCAAACCAATAGTACTTTCCCCTGTTGTCAGTGATATCTTCCACCGGTCCCGAAAAGGTCTCATAAACATCAGTTATCTTCAATATGACCTTCATTTGGGCCGGTGAGTGACATCTCAGCTAATAGCAGTCACCTTTGCATACGGAAAGTGTAGATTCATAATCATGCAGATATATATATGCCAAATGAATCATAGGATGTCAAGAAGGTTCTTACAATATTTTCCAAAGGGTTGTTTGAAACTAGATTTCCCAGAATTGGCCTTCCCTAGTTCCTAGGGCAATCAATCTTAAATCCCGCTGGATAGTAGACAAACCAATAATACTTTCTTCTCACAGTTGTAGAGATTTTCTCAACCACAAACGGGTCTTGTAGACATGAATTATAGCTAGGTTCGTTTGAGAATTTAAGGACAAAATCATATACAATACAAATGGACCACAGCCAAAGGACTTGTATCAGAGTCAACTTCCCTGCAACTTTCCCCACTTTTCATCAATCTTTAAAAGTGCTCTCGTGAGCACAAGTTACAATTTTTGTGCGAGTGATCAATTATAGTGTTAAGTATCATCCATGGTTCCACTCGTCTTTGAACGGCCAAATACCAATTGATCTCCTAAATCCAACAAAGGTAGTCTATATAAGCTCCATATTTGTCTCACATGTGTGAGTCATAGTGTTCAAATTGGACCGACGAAGGACGATTCTTTACCATGTATAATCTGTGGCCTCACATGTAAGTCAATATTCAAATAATCTGACTGCAATCACACAAATTGACAATTCAGCATCAACTAACTGGTGACTTGTCAAGATTGGAAGATAGCTACACTCTAAACCCTTTACGCACAAAGAATTCAAAGGACCGTCCAACGCATTGGAGTCAATTGAGCTTAGAGCTAGATCACATCCACTGATTAACAAATGACAGAATCTCAGTGCCTAATCAACAAGTGCTCAATTTGACCAGGAGGTAGTTCATTTATAATTTTTATCGTGGATTATAAATCAAGAAATTAATCATGCTCCCAATCCCAAGGCCTCTAACAAAATCATGTCCCCTAAGTCTGCTGGCCTAGCTTATATCAGAGACTGAAAAAAAGTGGTCTGACAATCATTAACTTTTTAAAATCTAAAATGGCCATAAGTAACGAGTCCTATGCAAGCAAAACCGACTGTAACTTGAAACATATACAGTAATACAAATGTAGTCTCAAAGTCATTTCTAGGAAAACTATTAGTCATACCATACCTCTGACTCTGAACAGGCTTATAGAAATATTTTATGATAAACATGAAAATAGAAAGTTGAAACTAAGGTCAAATTACTAGAAATGGAAACTTACCATCACTATAGAGATGAGGTGACATTTGCTGGGCATCTCTATCCCATTGCCACTGACCTTCTGCTTTTGTTGAAGTATATTGACGCTCTTCCTCGTTTGGAAATGAGTCAGGTCGCCTAGAATAACTATTCAACGCCATATTCTGTTGCATCCTCTGAGCAAACAAGTAATGCATTTGAGTTGAAGCATCAAGGGTCGACACACGATATTGAAAGTGGGTTTACAACGAAAATTTGAAAAGAGAAAGTAGTATAAAATGTTCATTTATCTTAAAAGTTGTTGTACAACCCACATGTGCAAAGAAGAAATTGTTTTGAGATTTCATTTCCTTAAACATAAATATTTGAGATAAGATTGCTTTGCCATTGGCTTCCGTTTTCAGTTTAGCTGCACAATTTATCAATTCCTAATCAAACAGATGATAAAATCATTTTTTTTAAGTTCATTAACATTCATATATCACAAAAAACACAAGGACACTCCTTATAAAACCGCGATCCAAATCATAGAGCATATCCTGCCATGACGAAAATCATAAGTTCATAACCCCAATTCCACAACAAATCCGCAATTACAATAACAAACTTCCAACTTACTCAAGAATCAATTCACACTAACATAATAACATTGCCAAATTACCCTGATATAGGGCACAATCAACCAATCGAGTCAATAACAATCGAACTCCCCAAACACTTTTGAGTTACTAATTCATCCAATTAGCCACAGATTCACCCAATCATCTCAACCAACTAACAATTATATGAAACAAATTACAACAAAACCTCAATCCATGATTACTAAACAAATTCAAAGTTCAAACACATCACCAAATTGGGTAAAATTCACCCAACAATTCAACCAATTAAGCAAAACAATTAACTCACTAATTCATCCCATCCCTATACCTCAACAAGTACATAATTCAAACCCATTACTAAAAAGACATGAACTTTAAACAAATTCCAAAAATCTCAAAAGGCTGAAGCAAATCTATAATAAAAGTAACATATAGATATTATTTGCAAAAGATTGAGGATACCTAACAGAAAGAATGGCGTTATTATTGAGTTGTTGTTGCTGAATTCGTCGACGACACCCTCTGATAGTTTAGTACTACTGGCTATGACTTGAACTTTCGCTAGTATTTTGGATACTGTTTGGCTAGAAGGGAAAGAGAGAACTTATAATGGAAGAGATGAAATTTACTTATTTACCTCCCGTAGTCCCATTAGAAAGGTTTCCGTGAGCCCCAATGGATTTCATTTAGGAGATATGATAAACATCTAATCGCTAGATGTTTATAAACATCTAGCAAGGAATGTAAAAGTAATAAAAGACAAAAAAAAAAGAAATTTTTTTTTTACGGATTTTTATTTACCTTTTAATACAAGTATATAAAAACACTTGTTGGGTTGCTTGAACACTATTTATTTTTCACGAACACTATTTGTTAGTTGTTTATATAAACACCATTTGTAGATACATGAACACTATTTGTAGCTGCATGAACACTATGTGTTAGTATTACATTTTTCGAGGTAACTCTTTTGTTTGACTGACAGCTTCACCTTTACTCTGATTGGGTTGCATAAATACTATTTATATTTCATGAACGCTATTTGTTAGTTGCATGAATATTATTTATTATAATCACATTTTTCGATGCCACTTTTTTTTGTTTGAGTCGACATCTTGCTTTTGTTGTCTGTATGTACATTTACGGTTTTACCCTACTAGATGTTTACTAACATCCAAGAATTGAGATGTTTATCATTTCTCCCTAAACTAGTTGTTGTACGATCTCGAATCATTTACCAATGTCCTTTTATATTGATACAAATTGTTTACCAATTATTTTTGGCACCTAAAATTATAAAAAATATTTTACCAATCACTTAAACCTAAACCTAATTCGCCTATTAATCCATATTACGCCAACAATATCCTTTTATATCAATACAAATTGCCTTTATCCTCGAGTCAATAGCTTTATAGTGGCCAAAGTACCTTTTAAGCGATTTACGCTACTTTTGAAGGAATTTTCTAGGTACAAGTGTGATATATTAGGGGAATTAGGATAGGGTCAGCGATTTTGGGTCATTTAAGCTAACGGAATCAACATTGATGAGTTACTAAGAGTGCGTGTCGGTACATTATATGCAAAACCTAAGGGGAACCGAAGAATTTTTGAAAAAAGGGTAATTCATGCATTTCGTAAAACCCAAGGTGATTGATGAAAAATCCGGTGAACAAATTACAAGATAAAAGGACTTGTGCATATTGTTTTTTTTTTTCTTTCATATTAATCTTAAATTTGATTAAATATATGAATAATCGCAAACTAGGTAATCTTCTTTCAACATTAGTCTCAGCTCATAATTGTTTGATTTAACAAGTAAAAAAAAGTCATGTATCATGCTCTAATTAATCATATGACACTTTAGAGAGAGAGACGAATGAGAATTTAAACAAACAAAGAAGGGAGAGCAAAATTAATTTTTGAAGCTAGTAACAATGTAACACCTGTAATTGGAAGTAACATGAGATAAATACCACAAGCGTAACAAACATACAATTTAGTAAAACATATAGCCAAGAATTAATTTTTAAATATAATTTACAAATTATCTATCGCACAATCGACCTTTGCTTCTTTTTTAAACGAATAATTTTTTTAATGGGACGTATGATCTTACTCCCTATGAGTGGAAAAATCAAAAGCAAATTGGAAAATAAATCCACTATAAATTGGTCAAACATTAAGCAATGGAGTATACAAATCTACAATAACACAACCCACAATCCATATCCATGTCTCATAGTCCTAGAAGCCCAAAATCTAAGTTAAACAGTGGAGTGATTTTACTAAATTACCCCTACTCTTTCCATCCCACGCAATTTGCACCGCTCTAACTCTAACGAAACCTGACTCAAGTTGGTTCCTCCAATTAACCATAGTCAAAATTCGCGGTCTTTTATATATACCTCTGTTTGCATTCTACTCTCATTCTTCAAATTCAAATTTTCGAATCATCAAACCAAATTTCTCTCTCTGATATATTTGAGCGCAAGTTTCTCTCTCTTACAAGCTCAAAACTCTGACAAAAATGGTGGATTTCTCTCTCATCTCTCCAATATTCTTCTTATCATACTATCTGCATCTGTTTTCCACCTCTTTTTTTGATTATGAGTTCTTCTTATTTCGTTTGCGTTAGGTTGTGGCGCAAAAGGTGAAGGAAGCTGAAATCACAGAGCAAGAATCGCTTCTTCTGGTATTTTTCAGTTTCTCAACTCATTGAAATGAAATTTGCTGAATCGTTTCATTTTTTTTTGTTCGATTATCTGAGTTTTGTGATTTTTTTTTTTAGAGCATTTATCTACTGGAATTTTGAAGAATTTGTTGTGTGAGGAGTTTATCTAAATAAAATCGTTTGAAAAAGTAATTTTACGTTAATCGATATTGTCATAATTGATAGTGTTTTGTTTGCTTCAGCCTTCAACTAGTCTTAGCCAGAATGATTTCCGGAAATTAAGCTTGGATTCTTAAATATATGGCTTGCATGAAATTCTATAGAATTGAGAAGTTTTACTTGAATAAATGAAGATTTTAGTCGCTAATTAGTGGACTATAAACATACTGTATCATTGGATAATTTCACTGGTTTTGATGATTGGAAATATTCAGATCTTCACACCTCTTCATATTTGAATTTCGGCTAGTTTTAGTGCATTGCTTCGAGGCACATATAATCATTAATGGATGAGTAATGGATGACTTCTGAAAGTTTCTTAAAAGAATTAGTAGAAAATGGAGATTAAGTTTCCATTCTGGAAATGTAATCAATGCTTGGCTATTGAAAATTTCTTATTGCAGACGAGGAATCTGCTTCGGATTGCAATATTCAATATCAGTTTCATAAGAGGCCTGTTTCCTGAGAAATATTTCAATGATAAGAACGTTCCTGCTTTAGGTAATATTTTCTGTTGATTTGGCTTTAGTGTCTTTAGATAGATATCTGTTAGTCTAAGCAGTATGTATGTTTTGGTATATCATGTTAATCGCCAGAAATGAAGATAAAGAAGTTAATGCCGCTGGATGCTGAGTCTCGTAGACTGATAGACTGGATGGAGAAAAGGCGAGTACACTTTTTTAATTGATTTTCCACATCATAATTGTTTAGCTACATTGCTACTTGTTAATTTAGCTGATAAATTTGCTGTCCTGTATTTCTGTAGGCGTATATGATGCATTACAGAAGAAGTATCTAAGGACACTACTGTTCAGTATATGCGAGGCTGTAGATGGTCCGGTGATTGAGGAATATGCATGTAAGATTCTTCTGCATGTAATAAGATCATTTCTCCGTTTTCAATGTGTCAATTGGAGCGAATTCATCATTATGTTGCAATATATAAGCATGTATATATATGATATTCAAGCTCTTATACCTTTGATCGGCTTATTTGCAAGTCTTCTTGTTTCTTATGATCATAGAACTGAATGACACTGCCTGACTGTGATGCCTCACTGAATAATCTGTAATTGCTGTTGTAAATCGTGCAGTTTCTTTTAGCTATCCAAATGGTGATTGTGAAGAAGTCTGTATGAATTTCAACCGCACCTGAAACAAAAAGCAGGGAGGAACTTTCAAGTGCAACTCTACCAATGAAGTCACTCCTAATCAAATGAAGTAATTCCCACTAAATAACCTCTTTTCATTTTGAATTTTAACGTGGTAGAATATTTGAAGCAATTGAATCTACTTTTTTTGTTGAATTTTGTATACTTGAAGTCTTATTTGGAGAGTAAATCTTGTAGGAGTTCAGCTTGCAAGATGATTCGTACTCTGGTTCAGCTCATGAGAACACTAGACAAAATGCCGGAAGAGGTAAAGATATTCAGCAAGTTAATCACAGCATATGATATGTTCTGCACGATCTTTGATGAAATACTCTTACATTTCAGCGTACTATATTGATGAAGCTCCTCTACTTTGATGACGTGACGGTATGTTTTTGCACGTTTACTGTATTGTTCTCGTTGTTATGTGCCTGTATTCCTGTAATGCATCTTGCTTATGCTGTGAATGACAGTTAAATCCTGAGGAACTACTTGAGCTCATTTATGGTAGGAAATATATATATAAGATGATATTTCTTTCAGAAGTTGGCGACATCCATAAATTTGTGTAGTTGTTAGTTATCAGTTAGACTGTACTCTTAGGCTCTTAGCATTACATGACCATTGTCCATTGGATCAGCGTATCTTTTGTCTCGCAAACTGCAGAATGCAGACTCTGGGTGACCTTGATTCTTAGAGACACATCTAAGTACACAAGAGTCCTAAATAAATGAGTGTCTAGATAGTCTAATGGTGGTAACTAAAAGCTCTAATGTACACGTGCTTCCCTTGTCCCCGCAACATACCTTATTTCTATGTTTTAGTTTATTCACGGTGTGTATCTTTAAGTTATATGTCAACTGAATTGCAGCCAGCGGACTATGAACCACCATATTTCAGAGGCTGCACAAATGAGGATGCTCGTAATCTGTGGAAAAGAAATCCATTGAGAATGGAGGTTGGAAATGTGAACAGCAAGCATTTCGTTTTGGCCCTGAAGGTGAGAATTAAGTTGTTGTGATATGTTTGGATTAGAAGGTTATAGTTCTCTATCTTCATAATGGCACTCATCAATCTTTGTAGGTCAAGAGTGTGCTAGATCCCTGCGAAGACGACAATGAAGAAAACAATGATGATAGTGTGAGTTTAGGAGCTGATTCTGTTCAAAGAGATGATACTTCAGAGTCTGGCAGTGAGGTCTATAACCTATTTGCCCCTTCAGCTTTGCTTGCCTTATTTATATTAAACGTCTACTGTGTTGTAAATCCACTTTAAATCTCATTCAGGTCAGCTCGTTACAGGAAGATCAGTACATAGTCCAACCAGTGGGTAATGCCCAAATTTCTGTCTTGACTAATTAGCCATGGATACTGTTTTAATAGGGCCTAATGTTGGTTTCTTTGCTAGCTTTTATGTGAAATGATGTATGAGTGTCTTTTCTAAACTTTGCTATGTTTACTCAGACATCCAGCAACCTTATCAAGAAGATACCATGGCTTCTCAAAGAAGTGGTAAGAATGCTGCTCATGTTTTGGGCTGTTGGATCAAGGAAAATATCTACATGTTTATACAGAAAAATCTGGTACTTTGCAGATGAAACACAAGATGCAGCAGAAGATGAAAATCAATTAAGCCGAGTAAAGGATTGGATCATCTCTAACATTTACGAAACTGTGGAATTCACTGATGTGCTTGCTACTTTCCCTGACATCTCAGTGGTAATAATTGTTTCTTCGGACAAAGAACACTTGCAGTTTGTTTTGTTCTTGAAATTTGTATTAGCAAAATCTTGTTTCTAAGAGTTTGCTTGATTGCAGGTGCTGATTGAAGGTAAATTGATTCACTTTACCTCTCCAGAGAAGAGAGTATGAAGAGCCTACCTTTGAACTTCCATCATAACAGCATGTACATGTGTATTTTTGACTGATGACAGAGATCATGGAGAAGCTCGTTCTCGAAGGTGTTCTAGCTAAATCTGGGAAAGATACGTATTCTCTTAACAAACAAAAGGTTACTGGGATTTACTCTTTGTCACTTATGCTCATTTCTTTCTCGTCATATTATTTTGTAACTGTGTACTTTGTTACAAATGTCTATATATAATTCCAGGATACTGAGTATGAATTTGATGTCAAAAAAGAAATAGATGACCAAATTCCACAAAATGGAGGGAAAACTGCCCCTGCTTCTGGAGAAGATTTCTTGTATATGAAGGTTGTCTACTTTTCCTGCACATTAGATTGAGTTCTTTTTTGCCAAATACCAGTAACCTTCTATTGGTAAAACTATGTGATGAGTTTTTTTAGAGATCAAAAGATGGCTTTTAAACTTTTTCGGCATTGGAGCATTTTTGCTGGACTGGAGAAAAATGATTAAGAATGTTACAAATGCTGCAACAAGATTTGTTTAGGGAGATGCATAATATGTTGTCAAGGGCTTATACTTTGAATTGATATCATATAAATTATCGATCTTGTGAAAATCATAAATCACTGCTCTAGACGATGTCTTATTTCAGTTTTTTTGTTCTGATCTATAGTGTCCTGACTTATAAGTTCTGAGTGCAGGCTTATACCATGCTCTTCCAATGGATTATGTCACAATCAGCAAACTTCAAAGCAAACTTGATGGTGATGCTAACCAAACCACTGTAAGAAAACTGATTGACAAAATGGCCCAAGATGGATTTGTTGAAGCTACAAGCAACCGCAGGCTAGGTCTGTCTAGGTACATTATACTCATGCTCGTTGTTTTTCAAGCTCGTACAATATTATCTTATGTCCATCATGTTCTGTCTCAGGCAAGCGTGTAATTCATTCAGATGCAGCTGAGAAGAAACTACATGAAGTCAGAAAGACGTTGGATTTTGAAGCTATGGTGACGATGACAATTATTTGTTTCATTCACTTCAGTTGCACCAAGAAAATATGCAAGAAATTAAAGGATCTAATTACTGAATTCTTATCTGATCAACAGGATGTAGATGTTAATGCACAGCTAAGCAAGTTGAACCATGCTGAAGTTGAGAAAATTGGTAAAACACTCACCTTTTCCTGACATCTAGTATATATAATTTATAAGATAGAGTCTCCTGTCTGCTAATTGTTTTGTGATTCACAGGAAACAAAGCTGATGTGTCAACCTGTGGCGTCCTACACTCCATTGGATCTGATATAACACGCATGCGAGTAAGATCTGAACTTGATATGCATCAAAACGGTTCCCTTAGGAGTGATCAGTCTATTTCGAAAACAAGGGAGGGTCAATATACTCCTACAAGCATGATCGGGGTTAGTGCAATTTTACTGAAGCATTCACCCTTGTTTTGTTCTTACTAATGCATACACTGTATTACTGATTCAGTTTTAATTTAATATTTCGCAGCCAGCAGTTTCAAGAGAGAGTACCATACCTGGGAATGGTAAACCCAAATCAAATGGACATAGTAAGAACTGCAATGAAGCTGATGATGTAATCTGCAGCAGGCCATCTCAAGACAAGCGGTCTAGGAAGGCAAGCATGGTAAGCTATTATATTATAGCTAGCGATCTGTTCATGTTTCAAAATGGTACTTATCTGGGCTATAAATTCTGACTTGTGATCTACTTTGCCTGGACATAGGTGAAAGAGCCAATCATTCAATACTTTAAGCGCCAGAAATCTCAAGCTGTTTAGAAAGGCCAGGCTCTACTAATATTCGAGAGGTAAACTCTTCTTGCTGATTTATGCCTTTTGAATATAGTGTACAACTCAGAGCTCTGCACACCTTGAATTTGAAATGGATGTGAACATTTAATTTGTACAATATATCATAGTTGCTGATCTATGAGTATAAAAACTTTCAGCAGACTGCCCTAGCTGGTTAGCTGATAAATCAGTAAGTTCTCTTAGGAAGTACCATACTACTACATAAGTAGCTAGAGAACTAAAGGCCTTCTCAATTCTACACTAGATGACTTCTTGCTTGTTATGGTTCAATTTCGAGTTTAATCACATTGTGTTTGTATTGAGATTTCTTGTTCAATCATAATTTACATAAAGTATGCATTTGGTTATCGGTGACCGTGAGCATCAAATGTGCACCAAATATTGACCAAGCTGGATATTGACAAATTATGAAGTTTCTGCGGTTTTACTTTCTTTTAGCTGGTTAAGTATAGAAAATTAAATGTGATATAGTTCAACTCATAATTTTATAGTTCAGGAGCTGAAAACTGATTAGCTATAATATTGGATATTTGGATTCTTAGAAATTAGCATAGTTATAGGAAAAATTGAATGTTATTGAACCATGTAGAGTCATCACTGTTGAGGAGCGGAAATAATAGCAAGTTTTAAACATAAGAATCCCACATAGGAAGTTCTTGAAAGAAATTCATGGTTTATATATCAACTTAGCAAGCAATAGGTTGTCCCTTCGGGGACATCTGATAAAATTGGAACGATACAGAGAAGATTAGCATGGCCCCTGCGCAAGGATGACACGCACAAATCGAGAAATGGTCCAAATTTTTTTGTCATTTTTTTGCCCGATTCTTTTCCTTTGAAAGGTCTCTTGAGTCTAGACGGAATTTCAGAAGTAGTATTTTTTCTGTTAGAGTTGTGGACAAATGTTTCCCTTACTAACTACTGAGTTCTTGTTTTTACTTTTTACTATCTGAACATTTGTAGCATGAAAACTTCATAAATAATGAAATTATCTCCCTTCCTTTTTCTCAAAATAGGTGGAACTATCAATCCTCGGAATACTTCAAGAAGTGAAGATCTTTTGCTGTTCCAGCAGTAACCTGGAGTTTTTTTGGTTACCAGGCAGGTGGAACTTGTTACTGAATTACTCTTGCATCGTAGTTATGGTCCAATAGACTGATAGAGAGCTATCTATTCTATTAGTATTTACGATGAAAACTTGATTAATTGATGTTGGGTTTAATCATGAACCTTTGTAAGTTTTGAAATACTGAAAGTTGCATAAACTTCTCCATGGCTAGTTAGTGCCCTATCAGAGTGTTTTCCGTTGTTAAGCAGTTAACACTTATGGTTAGAGTGAGCATTTTCACAGACTATTGTAGCCCGCAGGCCAAGGTTGTTGAATATCTAATACTGTCTACAGATGCGCTTCCCACATCAGTATTTTCACAGACTATTTCCTACTTTATTATCTGAAGGCTTCATTTACTGCTTGTCCCTTCGGGGACATCTGATAAAATTGGAATGATACAGAGAAGATTAGCATGGCCCCTGCGTAAGGATGACACGCACAAATCGAGAAATGGTCCAAATTTTTTTTTTCCCATAAACCTGTTTCTCAATTGCCTTTTTTTCCCTCGCCTAATGCATTTTTCAACAAAAGCATATCTTCTGATTTCTGAGATGATTATTGATGAGTAATTCTATGCTTCAAAACTTTTCTTTCCCTATTTAATTGATAGAGTTATTCATGATGATAGTCAACGCTAAGCGGTAATTGATCAAACAATTAGTAAAAAAAACTTCTAGACAGAATTATGAGTAACTACTGATGATTAATTAAGGATATATGGTTCAATTTTCTTCTCTCACAAATTCAATCAACCTGTAAATAATGGTCAAGAATAGTAATTTGAACCATTAAACTGGATTATCATTGATGAATTAGCCTGTTTCCTGTATGAAGACAATATATACATAAAAATCACTAATAATAGGAATAATTGATTCTAATAATACAACTTTTCACCGATTAATTTTTAATAAACCAACATTTCAATTATTAAAGAATAACGCAACCTTCATAACTTGTTTACTTACAGTGAGTCAAAATGACTAACTTTTACCATCGAAGTAGGAGCATGAAGGCAAGGAAAGATGGACGAGGTGGAAAATGTGCGCTACCAAAAACCGATTATCAATACGTCAAAAGCTCATTAAAAGAGAATACCCCAAAGGTTGCATTATTCAAGAATAATCGAAAGGTTGACTTATTAAAAATTAATTAGTGAAATGTTGTATTATTAGAATCAATTTTTCCCTAATAATAACATGCAAAATGAACTTTTAAATAAATTTCCATATCAAAACTTGTATTCATAAAATTTTCACAGAACTACAGTACAAGGAAACCGGAATGCTTTGGCTGTTTGGTATAATCGTCAAAAAATCAACACAAGCACAAATTATTGATTTGGGTTACAGTTTCTCTTCCGACCCAAGCAAAATACATTTCAGAGTCAGGCTAAATGGAAAACACTTCATTGACGAACATGTAGGTGAGATGGGGACAATTTGGTAAATTCCACTTGAAATTTTTCTCCATTAAGCTTTTCTCTTTAAGGATCCCACGTCGAGGAAAAAAAGTTGAAGCAAGAAACAGCTATCTAGTCATCTAGCACCCTGGTCAATGGTCATCTGAAAATATAGGAACTCCAGCTTTTGCCACTATCTTTCAAGGGTTAACAGAGAAGGTTAAATGAAGGCATGTCTTCAATGCCTAGTACCTCTTCCATCAGAAGCTCTTGCTCTAATTGTGCCCTTGTTGATTTTAGAACTTCCTGCAACAAGTTTAAAGAGAGCCATTAGTATGTGTTAGTTCATGCGCGCGAGAGAGGGAGAGGGGTAACGTGGAAGAATGATGATAGAATGTCTCCTTACGTTGAACTCCATGTAAGAGGCATTCTTTTCTAGCCATTGCTTATCCATAACCGCAAAGGCTACACAATAAAGCAAGTCAAAGGCCCAATGGTTTTCTGAAATTGTAGCAGAAATTTCTAATTAGTTTCAGTCACACTAGTACATGATAGTTTACTACGAATGGATACTATGCCATGCACAATTCATGGTTTGCAACTTGAAATGCTCATAATTCTCGAAAGGTTAAAAAACTGTACATTAGAAAAAAGGGCGTAATAAGGAAAGTGTGCATATAATTAAAAAACAGAGGGTAGTAATATAGAATTGGTACTTAAAAAGTGGGAAACAATATTTCATTGCTATTTTACGTGATAAATGATACAAAACCATATGTTTGGTTGAGGGTTTAGATTTTTTTTTGGTGCAAAGTGTTTAGATAATATGGAATGTTGCGAGTACCTGATAACATCTGCAAGAAAACTGCTCTAACAAAATTCCTTCCTTTCGCTGTATTAGATAAACGATAGTTAAGGTATGGCTATGAGGCTCAATAAATAACCAATAAGAGATCCAGAAACGTAAGTGTAAAATCCAGACAACAATGTTTACTTTCTTACGGGCATCTAGATTAAGCATCTGTATGAGCATAAATGTTATATTTACTCCAGCAACAGCAAAGGGATACTCCCCACGTTGCACGTTTTCCACCTTGTTTTTTCACTAAATGCTGGTAAGATGTCTGCAACAAGTACAGAAGGTGTTGAAACTACAAAATTAGTCCTTAAAAGAGGAAAGAAATAAGGCACCAAAACACACCGGGGAAGGGGGTTCCGGATTATATAAATGCAGGACATGAGCAGTATATTTAAAGGAAGAAAGACGGGTATCGAGATGCCAAATTAGTAGCACTAATGATGCCACTCTTTTCCACAATGCACATTAGAAACACTAATCAGTGACCTTTGTCCCCCAACCTTGTACCCCTTTGCTATTGTCAAAGTCAGAGTTCATCAACTTGACCATATTATTTTGCTAATATATATATATATGAAAAACTATTTTTAAATCTTGTTAGATTCGTTTCAATGTGATATCCCCAAAACAACAACTTATTATAAGCTTTATCAATACATGGTTGAAGATATTAATGGTCAAAGGTATGTCTTGTAAATCAGAAAAAAAAAAACAGATGGGCAAAGCTTTAGGTGATTGAGGAATATTAGTTTTCACTCTAGAAAACACAAAATTCTATTAAAAGTTCCTTTTAACCTAAAGGGATTACGAATTCTCCAAAAAAAAAGTGTGTCATTATTCAGAACATGTTCAATGCAAGATTATATATATATATATATATATATATATATATATATATATATATATATATATATATATATATATATAGACAAGGATCTTACAGAAAATGTCTTGGCAAAGAACAGCAAGTTCTCCAAAGATATATAGCCAGCTCCTCTGTGCATGAGTAATATAGACAAGATCAATGAACACAAAAGTCATCCATATAGGATATCAAAAGGCACACATATGACAAAGAAAGTTGAAGGCTGGCAAGTAACAAACCTGAAGTCGGTTGAGGGATCTCTTCCCTGCCATCCCATTTCTTTCCATTGCTCGGATATTAAACCATGGAGCTGCTGATCAGGGTATGTAGCATACCATAAAGCCCTGAGAGCCTCCTGTCAATACGAATCATTACAAAACATGGGATGTTTAACATCTAGCAAACGACAAAAATCGAGCTTTAAATGCATTTTCAATCAGTAGATTTGCTGTGAAGCTCTATATACTTCAATTTAGATATATATGTGATCTTGCATACTGATATGCACTCTTACCACGCAAGTATACTCGATCAGTAGGCGCGTACCTGGTGGTCTGATCTTGAGGGATCGAAGTAAATCTTCATGCGATGCTTCAACCTATTAAGTCTTTGTTCCTGTTATGTTCAAGAGAGAGTGTAACTCAACACAATTTTCAACAAACTAATAAACACTTGTGATCTCCCTATCTAGCACCTGGCAAATTGCACAAATATTCAGCTTCCCCACATCCCTTCCCGGAAAAGGGGAAAAAAGTGAAAAAAATTGTCCACCTTCTCAGACAAAAAAAAAAGGATTCAAACTTAGTAAAAACTAACTTTTCAGAAAAGTCTCCGAAAATCTGCCGTTTACAAGCCTGAACAATACACAAAATATGCATGCCAATTTTTCAAACATACAAAGAGTTATGGATTGTAACAGACATAATCTATGCCATCTCTTCCATGCCCCCACCTCCAAAAGGGTCCAATCTGCCCTGTTTCCCATCCCTCTGTACAGTGTTGCTTAGTGCTTTTACCTGCAACGGTGTCAAGGTAATGGATATACGTTCATAGGACCCCTTCCTCTTGAAGCAATAACAAGTGAGGCCTTTACCTATCCAGGTTGGTGTACCACAAGTTGCATCATCTGCACAACAGAAGTAGACCTCTGAATCTTGACTTGTTAAAATCAGCACATTAACTTTGACTATGTACCACAGATGAACTAAGATAAAGAGCATTGAAATCTGAAACATTGTTTTGAATGTCATGTATTTCAGTATTTCACAATCATACACCAGTTTTCGTGCAAAGAGTTTCCTGCACCAGCATGAGGAGAAAAAGCACAAAACTATACATACTAGTATGTTGCAAACAGGGAACTGCTAGCGCCATGATGATCTTTGGCATACAGTTCCATTAAGAAACTTGAATCATATAATTATAAGGCATTCTTACTATCTGACATTCAGTAAAAATAACCCTCTTATTATAGTTTTCCAACAAGAAGGCAACAAGTGCATGGTTCACATGACTTGACCAAAGTGAATTTCTGAAATCAGATTTCAATGGACCAGCAAAATCCAGATATGATACACCCAAAGACTCATAGATAAAGTTATGTGTTTATGCTTAAAATCCAAAGACTGGAAAAGGTCTAAAGAAACTCAAGCAACAAGCAAAAAGCGAAAAAGTTGCATTATCAGTGACTAGTGGCATACTGGCATCATCAATTCATCATTATACTGATATTATTAAGCAACCAAACCAATAAAAACGAAATCTCTCATGTACAACTATTGTTTATCCATGCAATATTTTCTTCATCAAAGGAGAGAGTTGAGACAAATTAAAGCTGATGTGACCCTTTTTTTTTTTGGTTAATCCCATCAATATATTAGCATACTACATTTTCATGTGACGATATATCTTCATATCACGGTTAACACAAAAGAGAGAGTTGTGAAACCCTCCTTTCAAAACAACATGGTACCTATATAAAGTTAACTTTTAAGTAAAAAACAATGAAAGCACTGAAAGACACCTAAAATGCCAGGATCCCGATAATTATAAAGATAAGGTGAGGAAGAGCTGCCGGGCAAAAAGGTGAACACTAGCTCAATGCCTCAAAACTAGGATTTTGATATCATTCTTTTGTTACGGGCATAGGATATATAAATGAGCCAAATCACAGTCAAACCACCATCACCAAATTTATTGAAGTCACAACTCACAAGCATGTTAGTACTATTCATAAGTTAACAAAACTTTGTAACAAAATCTTAATCTATTCTTAATTCTGTAAAAACTAAGGTAAAATACTCTTTCTAGCTTCATGACAAAGGTAAATGATGATTTTTTAGTGTCAAAGAAGCAACTCTTTCAATTTCTCCTAATGGGCAATATCTACCATATCAAAAATTCCAAGGTTGACTACATATTGGGTTGAATTTACATCTCTTGTTTGGTTAAAAGCAAATAATGCTGGAAGAAATGTATAGTAAATGAATCAGAATTACCATGAAGCAGAAATTGCATAATTCCCACATGAAAGACAAATATCTCAATCATATACTCTAGTTCTTGGAAAAATGCAATACACTATATTATATTGTCAATTAAGCATTAAAATTTTAACATAAGCATTTCTGGAGCAAATCGTTCATGTACTATAATAACTGAAATCATTATAAATGAAGCTCAGGAACAAACCATAACCTTCCTCAACACAATTTTTCACAAGTTTCATCCTTTAATCAAGATCACTATTATATTCTCTATCATAATCATTAACAACAATTAACAACAAAAAAAGATCCAATAATCCTTTCAATAAAAAAAAACCGCTTTAATTGACTAAATTCTTTAAAAGCATTACACATAATAGGAGCAAGAATTGCACAAATTACTAATTTATCATTTCTGTAACATAATGATCTCGCTCCCAAAAAAAGAACCCCGGAAATTGCAGCCCCAGAAGAAATACACAATGGAATAGTAAATTAAATTGCACCCCAGAAAAAAAATTAAAAAAGAAAATCAAATCAAAAAGACCCAGATGAATATTTCTTTGGGCATTTACATAATAAAATCAAACATGAAAGAAAGGGACAAAAATGGATAAATAAAACTAGAAATCAGAAAATCATAAAAAAAGAGAGAGAGAGTAGTACGGGAAGCAACGATGCAGGGGTTTCCATGGTTTCTTTCAGTGCCCATTGATAGTAATATTGCTAAAAATTGTTGTATGTATTGTGTATTTGTGTGTTGATTATATGCTAATAATATTCTCTTTCTTCATCAATTTCTCTACTGTAGAGTGGGTAGTTCGTTACTACTTACTCCTTGGACGGTTAGATGAAGAGTGAATAGTGATGACTCAATGATTCGGTCGTCGTCGTGAGTGAGGGATAAGTTTCGATTGGTTAAGAACTTCCTCCCGTTTCAGGTGATCCGGGATCGATTCTCATCCCCGCCTCGTGGGCTCATTAAAAAAAAATGATTCGGTCGTCGTTTTGTGGAAGGTCTCAACATCAACTCCTGCTCCTTGGTGGTTTGTGACACTAGCTAATATTACCTTTTTTTTTTTAATCTACACACTTTGCTTTTTGTGCTTTTCTTTTTAATCTACTACATTTGCTTTTTATTTTTGGTAGCATGTCGATCTCTTTCTCCTCTTTTTCCACTCATGTCATCCACTTTTTTTAATAGTTTAACCCACTTTTTAGTTTTACTCTCACACTTTTCGGTTTTTCTCCACTTTTTAGTTTATCTCCATACTTTAGCGACTTTCTGCCTGGTTCCCCAAGGTGAAGTGTGTAGATTAATTTGAAACGGAGGTAGTATACGTCTTTTTTAATCGCTATAATTTGACTCTTGCGTAATTTATATGGTACTCTTAAGTCTTAATTGAAAATTTAATCTTTTAGAGTATTAGTAATAGAAAATTAGAGATATCAATAGTTAAAATTGTGTGTTGGCGTGGATGTCATCTACCTTAGTTGGTAAAGTCTTGTAGGGGGTGGTATTCGAAGATATGGGATTGAATCTAAATGCACGTCATTTGTCTAGTCATTTTCGTTTACACGCAAAAAAAAAGTGTGTTGGGCTTGTTGGCAAAGAGAAGTCGAATTGTAGCGATTAAGAAACAATGGAGGAAGTATGTATGTATAAAATAGTCAAGATCACCCTTCGATTTTTTTAAAGTGTTTCACTTTGACTTCTTGGACTATATATGGACATATTTAAATTGAGCTTATTTATTTTCAACACATAAACATAAATGTTCTTATGTAAAATATTAGGATTTTTCTTATGACATATTTCATTCGTTCTTTTATAATGGAAGTGTTTGACTTTTTGCATTAAATGTCAAAGATATTAACAAGTCAAAACTATAGATTGGTATGTGGGATAAAAACTTTACGCAATCATAAAAAAGAACGGATTGAATATTATTTTTGTAAGTGTTACTATTAGAGAACTAAAGGTGCTAGAGGTCAAAGTTGCTCGTTGGCAAAATGAAACTTGTGCGTAATTTCAGATTTTTAGGTAAAGAATATTGTTTTGGTATGTTGGTTAACCTATTTGTTTCCTTTAATTGTTGACGGGATAAGTAAACTTTATAATAAAGTAAAATAATTGATTTAGAGTATGTTATTTGTTGTTGGATACTTTAATTAAACTACGGTCTAGAGTAGAAATATATATATATATATATATATATATATATATATATATATATATATATATATATATATATATATATATATATATATATATATATATATATATATATATATATATATATATATATATATAGTGAGATTGATCCAAAAGATATAGACCTCACAAATAATTTTCATATATACTTCCTATATTTCTTTAAATGTAACATTTGATTTTATGGTGGGTGGATTAAGGCTCTGTTCTTTTGGACTGAAATAATGAAAATACAGTTCAGACAAATACTGATTCGGTTCGGTTCGGGAAAGTTCGGTTCTGTTAGTTTTTTCTACTACCAGTTTCGGTTTTGTTCGATTTAATTCAGTTCAATTCGAATTCAATTGATCAAGTCCAAAGAACAGGCTAAAATAATCAAATGTTGCATTAAATTTTAATGCATTACCCTTTTTACCAAAAAAAATGTTGCATTAAAAAAAGTGAGTAGAAAAACAGAAAGCATGACTCATGAGCCATGAACCCATCCATTGCAGTCAACCGACAACCAAAAGGTAATCTGGTTAGCTAGTCCTAGTCCTAGTCCTAGTCCTAGTCCTAGTCCATATGGTCTTTGTATTCTGGGAATCAAGACAACTGCTAATTTTGTACAACAAATTGTGAGACAAATTCGTGACAGAAAAAGTGTCCCTCCCAAGAGACAAAAAGTCTAACAGCCTGCAAAATTCAATTTATAAACACAGTTAGATCAGTAGATCTTAAAAAAAAGTTGTTAAGTCATTGTTGTCTAAAATGAAATTCAGATATCTAAATACTCCTTTTCAAGGAATCAGGGCCCAGGAGCCATTGAATTATAGCTGATGGCTCTATACGAAATTAATGTTCTCTCTTTTAAATGGACTAGTTTGGCTTGTCCTTGAGAAATCATTTGTAATTATTTTTCTCTTTATTTATTTAGTTGATGGACACAACTGTAGTTTTAAAATTTGTATGAAGTTGCATTTAAATTGTTGTGAGAAATATATAGAGAGAGAAGCTATTGATAGAAATATATCAGAACAGTGTATTGTATTCGAATTGTGCAAACTCACTTCTTACATCGACGGTATTTATAAGCCAAAAATTTCACTTTGTACACACTTGCGTATTTTTCAACAATTGCAGTGGCGGAAGAAAAGCTTTTCCCAACATGCATTAAATGCGTGTCGGGACATTCACTGACGCTTAACAATGGAATTTACCATTCCGGGTGTTCTCTCAACACTCCCCTTGAATATCCACTGATAACTCAGAATAGACGTTGTCTCATCAAGAACCTTGTTAGGAAAAACCCTGTGGGAAAAATCCATAACTACGGAAAAGAGTACAACTATTATGTATCCTTATATGCTTAAAATTATGTGCCTCATTAAAAACCTTGTCAGGAAAAATCCGGTGGGATAAAAACACGATCGAGAGAGGAAAAGAGAGTTAACGCATATAATACTTTCCCTGAATCTAACATATATCACTGAAGATGACGCATTCCAATTTTTCGGATTAATTCTTCAAATTTCTTCGTCGGAAGGGATATGGTGAATAAATCTGCGAGATTCTCACATGATTGGATTTGTTGGATGTTTATCGTCCTTCGCTTTTGGAGGTCGTGAGTGAAGAAGAGCTTTGGTGATAAATGTTTAGTTTTGTCTCCTTTGATGTACCCTTGACTTACTTGGGTGATACAACGTATTGTCTTCGTAGATGATAGTTGGATTTGTTGTTATTGTTTCCATTCTACATTCTTCTTGGATATTCTTGATCATTGACCTTAGCCATACATTCCCTTCCCGGCTTCATAAAGGCAAATTAGTTGCATTAATGATGTGGCGGAGTTCAAGTCTCACCATTAGGTTTCCAAGATATTACGGTACCTCCATAAGTGAATAGATACCGGGATTGAGACTTAGCCTTTTGTGGATCGATAGGTACCGTATTTGCATATCCAATGAATGACGCATTTGGTTTCAGCGGTAGAATAATCCAGATCTTGTGTTCCTCGAAGATAACGTAATAAATGTCGACTCCATTCCAGGTGTCTCTTTGTTGGTGCATTGTTGTATCTAGCTAACAAGTTTACTTTGAAAAAGCTATGTTAGGTCGAGTGTTGTTAGCCAAGTACATTAAGGCACCAATCGCACTTAAATATTGTACTTGGGACCAAGAATTTCTTCATTTTTCTTCTCGTGGTCGAATGGATCATCTTTTACGTGAGAACGCACTATCATTGGAGAACTTATTGGGTGGTTTTTGTCCATGAAAAGCGTTTGAATTTTTTTCTAGTGTAGTTTGATTGATGGACAAAAATCCCATTCTCAAATGTTCCATTTTATAGCAGGGCAAAATTTTGTCCTCACGAGATCTTTCATCTCAAATTCTTTCATCAAGTACTTTGCGGTCGCCGATTTCTCTAGGAGTTCGATAATATTCGAATCGTCGACATAGATAGCAATGATAGCGGGAATCCTGATTTGGATCGACTTTTATGAAAACACACAGTGGAAAAAGCTGCTTTTCTTACCTAACAAATGCTTTGGTTGTCTAATCACCGAGCATTTGTGAAAAGTTTAATAAAAAATTCACAAATGCTCGTGTTGATTAGTCAACCGGAGCATTTCATGTCAAATGCTCCGGTTGACTAATCAACACAAGCATTTGTGAATAGAGTGCTCCGCGACTCTGGTCCATCAACCCGAGCATTTGGCTATCCTTTTTTTTTATTAGTATTAATTCCCCCTACCTCCCTCCTTCCCGAATTACTGTTCCCCCAGTATCTCGCCTTTCTGTTCTCTCCCTCCCTTAACTGGTTTCTCTTTCTCTCTCTCATCCCGTCTTCATCTTCTTCTATACTCAACCACCGAAACGCTAACTACTCCATTTCTACCCTCCTCTCCATCTCCTTATCGTCACCTTGGTTTTCAATTTCTGATTTTTTTTTTTTTCGATTTCTGATTTTTTTGTTCTAAACTTGAACCCTAGAAATCGAAGAAGGTTTATTTCCTTTCACGAGTTCCCCTGAGTTTTTCTTCTCTCTTCAGATCTTGATGTCTCATCACGAGTTCTTAAGCGCCGTTCTTCAGCATCGCTCTCCTCTCTCATCCATTTGTGTGAATTCTTCAGCGCCGTTCATTCAGGTTTGTGATTTTTTTTGTAGTTGAGTGTCAACTTTGCTCACCTAACTGTAATTCAATTAATGTTCTCTCGAGAAACTCATTTTACGTTTTTTTGGTTGATTCTTAGTAATTTTATCACTGATCTTTATGCTTGAATCCCTAATTTCGTCTTTTTTTATTTCGAGAAATTAGATTAAGAACTGACCTTGGAATTAACGAAATGCGAGTCAACAGCGGCGGCAGGAGGCGGCGGCGAAGGTGGTGCAGCTTAGTAGCAACATGAGATCTAAAGTGAACCCTAATTCTTGCTTTCTCTTTCCTTGTTCTCAGATCTAAAGGTAACCTAATTTTGACGCCTCTTTTGTGTAGATTTCTTATTGCTTCACCCAATTTATTACGTAATAGTGTAAATTCATATACTAATATGTAATTTATTTTGTTGATTGTTAGGAAATTCATGATAGTGGAGCAACTCTAATGTCGAATTTTGGTTTTCTAGTAGAATAACATAACCATTTTAGTGTTTCGTTTCTAATGGGCAAGATTTCTTTGTGTTTTTCTTCACATCTGTGCTTCTTTTTGCTTGAATTTCTGTTTTAAGAGTGAATTAGGATCTGCATCTTTGAGACATTATGTCGGACAGGTGTTATGCGTTGTTAAATCAGTCTTTAGTTATGGAGGCATGATCCTTTTTTTTTCCAAATACGCAGATTTTAGGCCTCTTACATTTTCTATAGTTTTCAATATTGTGCTAGCAATAAGATTAAAGAATCGGTCTTTTTGTGGAGATCGATGAAACAAGACTAGTAAGCTTGAGCAGTTTAGCAATAAGATATAAAGTACAGTGTGCTGTATTTTCGCTGCATTTGCACTTGGCTAGAATATATGACTGATTACCATGCATTTCCAATTTTGGTTTCATTCAATTTTTAACTCTTCTTTGTTTTGCTCGAGTAGAATCAGGGCAAATAGGCAATCAGCTACAAGATCCAAGGAAAGAAAGATGAGTTACATGGCAGAACTAGAGCACAAAGTCCAAACCTTGCAAATTGAAGTAACTTCTTTATCTACTCAAGTGACCTGCTGCAGGTATTAGTTTATATGTGATGCTCTTTAGTTTGATTTATACTCTTATTTTTAGCATGATTTTGGAGCATTCTTGTGTTTTAGTGGATTATTAGCTATTTTTGAGTTATTGTTCTTGTACTGCCAAATCTTTTTTTTTAATTTTCTTTATTGCACTATTACCTCTCTGATTTATGGTCACAAATGATAGAACTAACACCCTTAATTTTTATCTCTTCAAACCCGTCCCCAAGCTGCAATGATCGTTGTTGCTCCTCTAATGGTGCTGCCAATGTTGTTCCTGCTCTAGTGCAGCAGCAATCGTTAAGGTTTTTTCTCTTAATTTACTG
This sequence comes from Beta corolliflora, assembly GCA_947648045.1. Classification (NCBI taxonomy): domain Eukaryota; kingdom Viridiplantae; phylum Streptophyta; class Magnoliopsida; order Caryophyllales; family Amaranthaceae; genus Beta; species Beta corolliflora. The sequence continues at coordinate 795,079 of CANSZD010004256.1, forward strand.
TAAAGTGATTCCTTTTATTTGATGTTGTTTGATTTTCTTAACTCCGTATTTTACTTCAATTTTGTTCTGTAATCCAGTGTGGTTCTTCGATTAATCGAAGGTTAATCCTCGTATTTTAGGTAAAAAATCTAGCTTTTCTTTTGTGTTTTCTAAGTTGTAAATTCTTAATTTGCCAATTGTCTTTATTTTTCTTTCGTTATATGTTTAACCTTTGAGTTTAGACTTTGAGAATTATGTGCAAAAAAAATGCTCCCATAATGTTCTGTTGGACTTCTTTTCTTGCTTTCTTTGGTTAGTGTGCTTTAGGTTGTTGATTGTCGTGTTTGTGGTGATCCGAACTTAGTAATTCGCTTTGCTTTTGTGTACTATAAATTTTTATGGTTTTTAAAGGTAAGTACTATCCGGGTTCTCACTTACCTTGCATCTTGGTATTTAATGTTTTGGCCATCTAGATGATCTTAGATTACACAATAGATATTATAAACTAATATTGCTTGTTATTCTTGATGATGATAGTTACTACGTGTTATAAATTGCTTCCAAATTTAGTGCCGTTGATCTTTTTTTGGATATGGTATTAATCCTTGTTGCGCTTGAATTGGAATTGAGGATCGCCTTGTTGGATGCATATAAGAATTTAGAGTCCATAGTTATGAGCCGTAAATTCCTTTGATGTCCATTATGAGAATTGACTTGGTTGATTATTTTGGTAATACAAACGTGAGAACTATAAAATTGAATTTTACTATCATTTTGTCTTACTTTATGATGATCTCATGAAGAGATCAAATCACAAAAGTAAAACAATATATTAAAGGGGTGAAAGTTCATACTTAATATCTTGCTTTGTGTCTCATCTATGAAGGCGAGATTTATCTACATTTCCTCATAGGTTACGGTTAAAATTTAGAATTTTTATGGGGATGGCGGCACTTGATTCTTTGTGGTTTAAGTCTTGATATGTGTGATATGATCCAACTTTAGCTCGATTCGTAGAGTGGAGGACTATGCTTGGTCAAAGAGATGACTTTTAGGTTCTTGATTCGGCTTACCCTTGATTTCTTTTATCCCGACTCTAGGCATGATTGTTCTCCTTTAACGACAACTTTGGCTTTTATTAACATATTTAGCATACTTGAATTAATACGAGGGTAAAACTTTCCGGCCCTAGTGGAATATTATTGGAACAATTAGTTCTTAGACTATTTCTGACCATTGAACATAAGGCGACCTTCGCTCGGTTGGTAGAGGCGGAGGGCGCAATGGTCGATTGATACCAAGTACTCCTTAGGTAGGCTGGTTCGAATCCGTCAGATTATTTTGTCTCTTCTCTTTTTTTTTTCTCCTTGCTCTCTAGTATGCTTTTTAAGACTTTATGCGTAAGCCCTTTAGTTCTGGGATGTGCTTTACTCTGAAACCAAGTAGAAACATAATCTCCTTACGAAATCCCAAGACACTATCCAGTCCTCTACGGCCTTTTCATTCTGTTTGATTTCTGCTTACACCTTGACCTTTGCCAGTCTGCACATTCCTAGACAAAATGGTGGTGGTTTGGTTTCCCTCTGGAATTACGAGTCTATGATGTTGGTGTATGAAGTTTTCCAGTTTGGGGAAGTTAATGTCTAAGATTCAGATATTGTCACAGAGTGTAATGTGTGTGTTATGCGAGATTTGTATACTGGGAGTTATAATTACTTTATGTACTTATTGTTGGTTTAATATCATTTAATGATAATATCCATTTTGTTGCATGTGTAATGGCTGCTTCTTCTTGTGTTGTCGTTGTACAGCTTGCTAGCTTCAACAAGCTGTACAGTTATTTGAAAAT
>CANSZD010004257.1:0-129269 GCA_947648045.1 Beta corolliflora
AGCAACTATGGTGCTCATGAAGCGTCCTATTCCCATAAAGGTTTTAGGGGAACCTAGAATAACACTTCAGTCGGTGTTGGAGCTTGGAGCTAATGAGCACAGAAACAAAATAAACTTACTATCAAGTCACTCCTTAACATTCACAATGTCAACTCTCCTTAACTTTTTGTTCTACATTCAGTGCCACTGATGGGTTCAACCAACAAGTATTCATTAGAATTAACTAAAGGATGAGCGAAAGGGAAGGACCTATCATTCTCGTTTCCAAAAGCACATATCTAGTGTGAAAAAGCCCTTGCAGAGCCCAAACACTTGGTGCACTTGAGAGGAAGCATTGTTGACGATATTCATTATAGTCCTATTTCCAGCTTCAGAACATCGGATTACAATATCTCAATATCCAACAGTTGAAAACCACATAACAAAAGAAAAAAAAGGCATTTTCCATGGGAACCAGTTAGCCTCAAAGCCCAAGCAAGAATAGTCATGTGCTGGATAACATTGCCGCTGAGGGGCATGAGCTCGGAATCTTGGCACAACAGTTGCATCCACCAAGTCCCAGAAGAAAAAATGCCAATTATCCTCAGGATCCATCAGGTTCACATAGGTCATCAACTATTGGTAAGGCAACGTCGAGTTTGAATGACTAATGGACAAACACCGGGAAAAAAAAAAGAAAAAGAAAAAGAGATAAATATCAAGACTTAGATCTGGAAAAAACCATACCTTACATAAAGAAATTACAGTGATGAGTGAAGAGGTTCCAAAATAGGCTAATTAACAAATAATGTACTTAGAGTATGGATAAATGCTTAAACTTGAACTAAGACTACTTTGCGTTGGAAGTGAAAGATAGCATGCCCACCTTGCACACATGACCTTTATATTCTTGCAGTAGCTCACCAGAAGACCTATCATTATATAGTCAGTTAATGCATTGGCAGGGAAAATTTTCCAGTTCAAGCCTTCTACCAACAAGAGGAATGTAACATACCTGTCGAGAAGACGTAATGTAGAATCCAGACAACTTGCTAATACGCAGTTACCATCATTAGACAATGATATACAGTTGACAGGTTGTCCCAAGTTATCAGATAGTTCCCTGTATATATCCAGATAGGATATCTCAGCTTTTTCCAAGAAGAAAATATGGACCTCTTTACTAGCATTTTAAGTTAGTTCCTACTGGCAACAACTTGATTCAGTCAATGCACATACCTACCAGTTCGAATATCAAATGTTCGGACAGTTCCGTCAACACTTCCAGCGATAATTTCACTATTCGTCAAACACACTGACATTACAGAGTCTTGAAAAGTGTCGATGATCAGGAATATCATAAACTTGAACATCTATGTCAATAATATCAAATAGAAGCCTTTCCAACTAAAAGTTCCCAAACATCATTTAGAGCACAGAAGCAAATCAAGCACTAAAATGCGTCATTCTTGAAGAGAAGACAATCCACTAAAAAGGGGGACAACCTGAATTGGTTCAGCACTGTGAGATCTACAGTCCCAAGCCGCACAGAACGATCATACCCAGCTGATACTACAACAGATGCATACACATTGAACTTCACTGCATTTACCTGGAAAGATAAGGAGTTGTACATTTCTACCGTGCATGAAGCAAAAAACAAGATATCAATTGCAGAAACATATGACGTGATGTTTAAGCAAAGGCGTTGATGCAGTTGATTTATTTAGGGACATAGGGAAACCAGTGAAGACATTGAAGTACTATATAACAGACATTGTAAGAACAGTGATTTGCACTTTCAAAATATTCTCCAAGTGCTATTTGAAAACTTTTCATAGTGGAAAAATTCAGTATGATACGGACCTAAAACCAAGGACTCAAACTATGTTCCCAAACAGGTAGAATCAGATAAATTTTATGAGTCACGAAGTATGAGCCACCTCTACACGATGAACTCCGTAAAGATAGCCACGAGATCGTATCTTGTCTATCTTCCACAGTACCAAAAAAGCTAATTCATTACAAGGCTGAAGCACCAGTATCATAATTCAGACACCTACATATGATATGATACTTGGATAGTTCAAATTATAGGGATACTATACATAATTCCTATGAAAATAGCTAGGTCTGAGCACACACAGTATTCGTTCTTGGGTCTAAGAAGAATAGCTATAAGCAATATCATTTGCACTAATAAGCTCCCCCACCCAATCTCTTACCCACACCCCATCTTGCTAAGACAAGGTTTCCTGAATTGTTTAGGAACTATTGACTCCCCAATCATTTAAAAGCAGTGCTGGACCATTAAGCTCTAGCTCTTTGGATACATTACTAGCTCTTAGTGCACTAGCTCTTTAATTTCGTATTATGAAGACTCTCACTGTAACTTCCTCAAGGAAATACAAAAGCACGCCGAAATTTCAATGCTTCAAACCCTCAAACTTATTCTCCTAAAACCCACCAGAAACTAAAAATGGAAGTACAACCCAAAGCTCCATTTCGCATTAGCTCCAAAGGTTTCAAAAATCAACATATAATCACAAACTCAAATAAAAATGCACAATCATACTTAACAATATGCAAGATGAGGTCAAATTACTATTGTGAAATCCCTCCTGAATGGGCATACAACAGAGAGAATCCTACGACACTTTGAATCCCTAAACTACCAATCTCCACCTCTTCTTTGCTATAGTATCACCAGATAGACAAGGCGTACCTTGAAGTTAAGCTGCTTCTCTTTTCCTTTTTTGTGGGTTGAGAGACCTTGAATCTATTTTATTACTCCATATGCATGCTGAATAGATTTTTTTTATAGCACAACATTTGAGTAAGCTTCAAAAGAGGAGGATTTGACAACAATATTTCTATGTTTTTTGCCAAGCTCCATTAAAGCTCTGCAATCACTCTTGATCTTCATGCTCTGAAGCTATGGTTACATCTCAAAGGAACAACACATGCATTTGACAAGGTTCATAAGCCTTATATATAGACAGCCAGAAGCGGCAAAGCAGGAGAGTAGAAACAAGAGATACCATGATATGCCCGCAAAGAGAGAATAATCACGCATTCGACTCCACAAAGAAATCTTGTATAAAAAGAGACAAAGATATTACCCCAGCTACTGTGTGTGTGTGTGGAGGCCTGGAGGGGGGGAGGTCAAGTGTACGCAACAACTCTTGTAAAAATCCATAAGACCCTTGATCTAAAACAAAAATTGTATTGTGTACCATGAACATGGTACACCCAAGGCTATTTTTTTGCTCATTGCTCATTTGAAATCATCCAAATGAGCAAAATGTACTAAAAAAGGAGAGTTCCAAATGAGTAAAGGAGCAAAAATAAGTTTTGGGTGTACCATGCACATGGTACATTCGGGTGTATGATGAATGAACTCAATCTAGAATACAGAACTACCTGCTACAGCGCAATAAATTAATAGTGCAAACATATAAAAAGCCACTTATAAAATAATTAATGTAATAAAAACCAAAAGATATTGAACCTTTCAACTCCTAAAAACTTTCTGCAACATTTGTTTTCTCAAATTCTCTAACACATCTTTGCCATTTATATTTTTAATAACACATTGTCAGTGCATATGAAAGTTCCGTGTTTTAACTTGCAAGTTGCAACCAATATCTTGGAACGTTTAAAACTGTGACCATTGCTTTTCTTTTTGAAAACTAAATATGATTACCTCAAAGAACAACACAAAAGCCAGCAAAATTTACTTTACTACCTTCATGAAGCATTAGTCAAAGGTGTCTGTTTGACAAAATCATTGCACTGCTAATGCCATTAGATAAACAAAGCATGAGCATCAACTAACCTCACTATCATGTCCGCGGAACTTGCGAAGTACACGACCAGTAGATACATCCCAGTAAAAGATTTGACGGTCACCACCACATGATATAAGCTTTGAGTTGTCCCTGAGTTAGACATTGATGATTGGTTAGCAAATCAAGAAGTAGTGTATTTACACGACAGATGAAATCCTTGGACCCAAGCTGAGAATGTCTTTAAATTGTTCCAAAAATGGCATATCTTCAATCACATGAAAACCTTATAACATTATTTCAGTTAATATAAACAACTTCTCACCTAAGTCTAAACACATAAATACAAAAAAAAAAGTTAGATGAAGATATGAACTTCGGTCTTCCTAATGGCTGCGTCATCAAGTCACATGTACGATTTCACAACTTTGAGCTCATCTTTCCACTAAAAAACTTCCAACATAGTAAAAGGCAGCTGAAAGTATCATTGAATAAACAGGGGGCAGGGGGATTTGAAGTTGAATTTCTACTTGATGCTATTAAGGTTTTAGAGACATATGTTAAACTTATCCAAAATTAAAATTGATCATCTAGAGATGTACAGTAATATTACCATTCAAGTGCGCCATAGTTGTATGGAGATAATTCATAGATTATCCCAACATAAATGCCTCATTGTCATGTTTGATTCATCTTAAGACAAAAGTCAAATTTTATTTTAAAGAACTTATCAAGGAGAAAGTGCATTATATGCGCAAATTAGTACATACACATGTACGTATAAAGAGGACAATGCACACAAATCTTTTGCCAGCATTCAAGTTCGGTATTGGATATAAAGCATTCACTAAGAAAGCATTCTAATATAAAGATAGTCCAACTACAAGATAATCAACATAAACCCATGATGAAGATAATTTCAACCCACTCAGTCACATTGACAATACACACATGCCCATCAAATCCAATCAACAAAATCTCCCTTACTTCCTAGCTACTAGCTAGTAACTACAATTCACAAAGTCAGCCCTAGAACTAATAAGGGTAAAGTTATTTGTAATCTAACTTGGTTGGTAAAATCTTTGAGAACAAATTCCGTCTACATAGCCGCACTTTTCAACCCACTCAATCACATTGACAATACACACATGCCCATCAAATCCCATCAACAAAATCTCCCTTACTTCCTAGCTACTAGCTAGTAACTACAATTCACAAAGTCACCCCTAGAACTAATAAGGGTAAAGTTATTTGTAATCTAACTTAGTTGGTAAAATCTTTGAGAACAAATTCCGTCTACATAGCCGCGCTTTTCAACCCACTCAATCACATTGACAATAGACACATGCCCATCAAATCCCATCAACAAAATCTTCCTTACTTCCTAGCTACTAGCTAGTAACTACAATTCACAAAGTCACCCCTAGAACTAATAAGGGTAAAATTATTTATCATCTAGCTCAGTTGGTAAAATCTTACAAGGTCGTATCCAAGACCTGAGAACAAATCCCATCTACATAACTACGCTTTTCAACCCCACTCAATCACACTGACAATACCCACATGCCCAGCAAATCCAATACCCAGAGTCATCCCTAAAACTAATTAAGCTAAAATTATTTATCATCTAGCTTAATTGATAAAATCTTGCGGGGGTGGTCTTGGAACAAACCCGTCTACATGACTGCGCTTAGTCACTCTCTAACACAAAAAAAAACATAATGATTTGCCAAAAACATACCCATTGACAGAAATATAGAAACCCAAAAGTTTAGAGATAGAAGAGAGAGAAAGTACGAGGTGACGTGGACGTCGCGGACTTCACGGCCGTGAGATTTGTAGGTTTTGATGTGAATGCCACGGTGAGGATTCCAAAGGCGTATAGTACGGTCTTTGCCACAACTCAAGCAGTATTTTCCATCGCCATTAAAACGGGCTGCTAATACGCCGCCTTCGTGCCCTCGAAGCACGCTTGCCTCCTTCGTCGGTAACTCCTCCCCACTCATTCTCTCTCTTTCTCCCTCCAAGTTTCCCTCCAAGTTAGGGAAAGATCGTACGACCGCTAAGCCCTACAAATTACACGGTAGGGTGAGGGAAGAGCGCGCGATGAACATCGAATCTAAGTCTTGGGTTATGAGCAATAACCAATATGCAATAAAACGTGTTCCAACAAAATGTACGTATGTTTATTTGAGCATGCTATTTGCTATTATGTACGTCGCACACCTTCACCATGTACTAACGTGTGCGCCATGAGCCTCCAAACCCACTATTATGGACTAACTTTTTCGATATAATAGTTAGTTTAATTTTTATTTAGCGACCAATTTGAATCATTCGGTTCTCACATTTTTTAATCTTATTTAATCCCAGTTTGATCATTTGGTAAGGCTTTGTTATTTTTTAAAAATTATTTGTTGTAGTTCTAGATTAGAAGGTAAACAAAGGAAGAAGAAGAAAATGGATACCTAGGTTAGTACGAGATATCTAGGTACAACGTCGGGTTAGAGTGAGATGGAATGAGATTGTTAGGAGAATGAAGGCTTGAGTTCGTCCTAATTTTATGTTAAAATTCAGACCATGTATTCAAAAAAATTCGATCGTCTATTTTAATAATTAATGATCTTTAGAAAATATTATATTTCCAGGGAAGAGCAGTCATCATGTAGTATCTTAAAAATGGATTTTTCACTTAAATGCAATATAATTTCTCTATTCATATTTTCTCATCTTCATCCGATTCTGTTTTAATAGAAATATAGGGCCTTGGTACGGGAATTTAGGAGAGGAGAGAGATAGAGAGAGAAAGAAAAAGAGGGGCTCAGTGTAATGCGGAGAGAGATAGAAATCGTTGCCAAATAAAATAATGTTTCATTTATTTTTAAAAGCAACCTATATAATGATAAGTGTTTACATTTATTTTAGGAACGGAGGAAGTATAGGAAATCTACTCAGGTGAATTTTTATTACATGCATACTTGCACTATTTTTTTAATGCAGTATTTGGCAAATCCTATCAACTAGTGTCTATTTCAAAGGCCGACAATAAAAATTAGACACTACCGAATTCCATATTTTTATTTTTAGTTTTTATAAATACCATCAGTGACTTTCATTCAAGGCTAATATGTCATTGCCTTCAAATTTAACTATTTGCTACTTACTTAGTAATGAGATCTTTCTATATATCAAAAAGAAAGAATAAAGGAAGCGCCTGCTTAACATAATGGTTCAACTAACTTTGAACTAGGTAAATCTCGCTCCTTAAGAGGTTTTATATAGTGGAGAAAAAAATGGGAAAGAAATTGCACACTTTGAGCCAATTGTTTGCAAACAAGAACAGAAATGCAAGAGTAATTGTTTGTAAAGCTATACTTTGAGCTAGATACAACATCGAAAAAAAGTTTTCCATCTTAACAATATATATACCCAGTTTACCTGTCTTCTACACACCCACCCAATTTGCGCAACAACCGGAAGAAGAGAAAGTGTGGCTAACAAATGATGGTTTTGTAACTAATAAATATGATTATAGAAGACATCGAATTACCAATAGCAATACTCAACAAGTTAGAGGGAGCATCATGATTTTTTTTGTTATCCGAAACTATGGCATTAAACGCAAGGATATGTGGTGATGTCCCAAAACTTGCAGTTCTTCTAGATTGTTGTGTCCCTAATTGATTCAATGAAGCTTGCACTTCTGATCCCAAATTATAATCAGAATCAGCAGAATCACGGAGTAACCCATCGCTGCCCCTTCTCTTCATATCCCCGGTCCCATAAAAATCACGTCGTTGAGATAATTTAAGAATATCATCACCAATCTCCCAGATCATCTTCGACTTTAGTTCGCCCGATCTTCACCGGATTCTTCAGCAACCTCTGGCATATGTCTCATGGGTATCCTCGGCGCCTCTTCTTGTATGAATGCACGGAACTTGTTCTTTGAAGGCTGAATCTTACTGCAGAACGCTTCTAGGAAGTTGGGAATGCAACCACGGTCAAATGCATTGCGCCTGTTGTCTGCTCTGTATCTGAAGTTCTCATATGTGGTCTGGAAAATGGAGATACAAGTGAAGGAGCATATATTCAAAATACCCAGAAAAACAAACAGGTTTCTCCTTTTTCTTCCTCTTTTCAGTTGTGTTTTTGAAAAGGAGGGGGCGGGAAGGCTAAATCAGATAAACTAGAAAGCAAACAGGTTTCTCCTTCCATTATCCCTTTTGAAGTGGTGTGTGTGTTTGGGGGAGGGGGGGAAGGGGAAGGGGGAAGGGGGTAGATGTGCAATGAACCGACCTAAGGGAGAGGGGTAGCATTGGTACTGCATTATTATTCAGTTGGAGGTTGGCTTGAGGAATAAGTTAGAGAGTTAGGAAGGGAAGAAATCCTATAGATAGAGCATATTTGGGAGACAGATTATGTTGAAAATTGGTGACACGTAGTCAGTTAGTTTCATTGGGAGAGTGCCATTCCTCTCGAAAGAGTGGCTAGGTTGTAATCGGTGATTTAATCATCAATTCAATCATATCATCACTTGTTCTTCCCCTAATCATGTTTCTCACTCCCATAATCTCTATTTCCTCAGCTCTTACCCATGTATACTATGCAAACCTCTCTCTTACCTGTCTCTGTCTTATAGGAATATGGGAAACTGTAGGAGGTTCCTTTGGAACAAGGGACTTAACTAGAATGAGGTGAAGAATATTTTGTCTTCCCTTTGCATAAAGGGAATTTTGGGGATTAGAGAGTGGAACTGGAGTATCAGACCTTCATGGCAAAACTGGGCTTACCCCTCTGGCAAAAATTATTCCCAACTTCTTACCGGATTGTGCCAAACTGCCAACTGTCTAGATGATTTTAAGTCTCACCTACATCTTTAATGGGATTGCGCCACTGAAGCAGATATAAAGGCGAAACGTATCTAAGTTCATTATCCCAAATCCAAATTTTGACTATGGCAACAATAGGTTAAGTTCAACTTATCAGGGATGGAAATGGACGGTGATTGTTGCCAACACTTACTGGCATCTCCGACAGATCCGCAAGAGTTTTTAAGAGCTCTGAGACTTAACCCAGATTACTGCCTTGGAGGTTAATTTATTTCTCATAATTGCAGGTTAAAAATCATGTGATCACTCTTCCGCGACCAGTGGTTGTGCTGCAGCAACCTCCTCACGGTTTCCTTAAACTTAATACTCACAGAAGATGGTGAAGGACTGGCTTACTAGCTACAGGTGGGGGAATGGTTTGCATTGAACCTGGGAAGTGGTATTTTTGGTTTCTCAGTCCTTCATTAGGCCTTTTCTCCTCTTGCTCGAGATTTGATGGTAGTGCACAAAGTTTGACCATTTTTTGGAGAGTACGCAACACAAAAGCTGACCATTGAAACGGATGTTGCCTATATCAAAAAGATAATTGAGGACATTGGGGTAGTAACTTAAACCACAAGTTGGACGGGGAAAGTAGCAGCGGATTTTATAAGCTACTGGGTAGGGAATGGACCACTCAATTATCCAGTACCCAGAGAATGTTCGAGCCCTAACCTAGGTAGAATGGCTTTTGAACTGAAGGAAGAAAAAAGATTTTCCTCATGCTGCAGCCTGCAGGAGCCCTGGCAGCAGCATATGAGGTTGAGTTCAAATCGCTTGAAGCAGTAGGGATGGAAGAGTATGCTTTCTCCTTATTTGCAATGCTCTTTTGTGATATATGGAGTCTGATGTTTTTATGGTTATGTTTCGTTCCATGGCTTTGACACAAAGCCACTAGTTATCTTTCGACATTGCCTAATGCTTGATGCAATTATCTAGTTTGGTCTCTCTTTTCTGTACCAGAAACATCATTGCTCACAAAAGGAAATGAGTGCTGTGTTTTTAGAGTGAACGGAGCTCAGTAAAATAAAACCATATTGTCAAAAAAAAAAAAAAAAAAAAAAAAAAAAACCACATCATATACACAAGACCAGACCCTCATAAAGAAGACTCTATATAGTTGGTGCTTAAGCTCCTACTATTGTCTTTCCAGAAAGGCAACAGCAGACAATGGCACACAAGCCATGACACAACCAAACTGGAAGCTTGAGGAATGGCCAAAGAGAGCAACTAAGCGAGTGAGACGAATACCTGGTTTGTGCTTATCAAGTACAGATGGAAGCCTGTCAGACCCCCAACAAACCACAATGCAATAAAGCAGTACGACATTAGCACCACAGAGGCTGGTGATTCTTTAATGGCCTTCCATACATTGCGATGCTCATCAACAAGAAATTTTATGTGCAAAGCCGACAGTGTGAATACGAAGATGCAAAGAAGGGTTGCAGAAGAAATGAACATAAAGAAGAAACGATAGTTGAGCTGCAAAAAAATAAGATAACAGACAAATGTCAGACAAGTTATCAGAAATGATTTCTTTTAACATATTGGAAATTTGGCGTGAGGAGGAAAAGAAAAACATAGTCCTTTTTTAACAATCAAAGTAATTGCAATAAGCTACTCTATGCATGTTTTTATAGTAAAATATTCTCCTAGTTCTTTAAAACAGCTCAAAATCAATCATCAAGAGTTCAAGACTGATCTACATGTAAATTGCACACAGATGTGTTAAACTCTTCTCAGTTCACAACTTCACATATTTTACAATTCCCTTTCTTCCAGGAATTAAGGACAGCAAGAAGCAATAGAGTTGCACTATGACGTTCAGAGATCTCTCTACCAGATATTCATCCAGCACATCACAAAGAAAAATTCTATCCACCAACTCAAGAAAGGGGAAAAGAGGAGGGAGAGATTAGAGGAAGAGGAGAGAGAGTGGGCCCGGGGTAGAGAAAGAAAGAAGGAAGCAGTAACGGAGGAATATGAGGAAAGGAAAAAGAAGAAGAAGAAGTAACAGGAGCACAACAGAGCATTTTAAATTTTGGAATATAGATACTTAGTAATATCCTCCATGTTGAACCCATGAAAGAAATTAAGAGGCTCAATTAAAGGTCATTTTTGTCATCTTTATCAAATTAAAGACAGTCAGCAAACTGACTAGAAGTCACACCATTAAGGCATTAACCCGGAACCTCTCTTAAGGCTCTCACCTATTACATTGCATTTAGGAGTCACATGTATGCAGCTTTACATCTCAGAGAGACTTCACATAGAACCTTAACAGGAAATCCCGCATTATAGTTGTAGATGAGGACAATTGTACGATAATCTCAACTCTTCTTTTTCTACTCACGAGATTCACATTTTTTAATGATTGTACAAGTACTTGATGAAGTAAATTTTCCTATCAAAAACTTTTGGATATCCAACTCTACTAATGATAATCTCATGGTAATTCAATATATGCCAACAATAGCAGGGGACGATAGAAGGGGAAAGGACAAATGTCCCAACAAGCACTGGAGAATAAGCTGGGTACTGAGATTGTAAAGCTGCATACCATTCCAATACATTGCCCAACCCAAGGACAATGGTGATCGAATTTCTCCACACAATTGTTGCATATCGAGCAATGAGAACAACGAGGTGGACGATATAGCATACATGTTTCACAGTACTTCACTTTAACAGGGACACCATTAACAAGGACTTCTTTGGTACGGGGAATTGCAGGCTTGGCGTTGGCCTGCCACCAGCCTCAGAAGACTCATAGCAGAATTCTTCCTCTGGTGGATGTGAGTTGCGAGGAATGATTCCTGGATCACGGGCTGAAGTAAATAAAAGAAGAAGCAATACCTGTCATCATCAGCAGAAAAATTAAATCATTCAGAACACCACATTGCACAGTATGGTATTGTATGAGGAAAAGAAAATAGAAACATAAATAAAACCAGAAACGCTAACAAGTGGAAATTTTAAAATTGGAAACTGAAGAAAGGATATTAATATTTTTCTTGAATTTTTTTAAAAAATATTGATCTATTAGCTTACTAAGAAGAAAAATTCTGCCTTCTAACTTATGTTTTGATAATTAATTTATTTTAAAAAAAAATTAACAAAGTCTCAACTCCACACCCCCTTTTCTTGCACTTTATACAAGATTTACCCACTATCGACAAGTTGTGTTCTTCTATTATCATTTCTACTCCCGTCTCTGTCTTACTTTGCCCAACTACAAACTAAAGACAAACACCATTAAAGCAGCTCTCTATGACAATTAAAAGCCTCAAGTTTTCTCCCTGCTTCCTTTAATCAATTCCCTATATTATAGACCATCTTTCTCTTTCACGTAAACGCTAGATCTGCAAAGAAAAGGTTCGGTCAGCAACTAGGATTTTTCATAGCTATCAAATAAGCTTTTGATTTATTTTTTATTATTATATTTTCGGGACTGAAATGCGCTGGAATGTTTCACATGTCCACTTACCGCTTCAAGTACATTTTATACCCATTTGCATTTTAGTATCCAAAATGTGCCTGATATGATGAGACAACACCTGGAATTTTCCTGCTTCATAGTCTAAGCACGCAGAGGGCTATGCAAAGAAACAATAATCCATAGATTCCTGGTGAACATATGAGAAGCAGAGAGCGCAAGGAAAGAAGAATGTGTCTGTGTGTCATAAGACTAGTAAAATACATCATAACAATGCGATAGTTAGAAATGCATAAGGAAACTACCGAGATAACCTTTTCTTATAAAGTATAAAACTAAAAATGACTACCAAATCCAGGTTGAATATCCGATAGGCAGTTAATACTTAAAATTCGGTAAAATGTTCAATTCAAACTGAAAAAAATCAGCTCTCTCAATGGTACATGCTGTACATCTGATTCATTAACTCTGGGCATGTTTTGGATCAGAGGATGCTCTTTTAACTGAATTTTTTTAACACCCCTCCCTTATATGGCCCTCCACAGCGATTTTGATAAATTGAATATGATAAGGCATGTTTTACCTTGCCAAAATTGATAAATAATTCAAATGAAGTAATTGAAAAACAAGCATTTCATAAAATACGCTTTTAACTGGAATAAAGATTCAGATGACTAACGTAGATAGTGAAGACAATGGCCACCACCAGAATGGCATATCCAGCATTATATGATGAGAACTTATGGAGAAGATTTCTTGCTACAAAGGTACAAAAGATAACTGAAGGCACAAGTATAAGTAATATAGACACTGTAAGTGATCTAGCATCCGGTCCAAATATCAGCCTCCCATTGCATAAAAAGATCTGCAAGAGACAAGAATTTCCAGTAATGCAGAAACAAGAGGTGTTAGTCAAGAGGATCAACCAAAAATTTAATAGGTACAAAAATAATCCAATAAATGAAGTATGTAATTTTGCAATTTCTGAATTCCAAGGATATAAAGTGCCGTGTCATCTAAAAATTCCTACAAGAATCATTTGTTACAAAGAAACATGAAACATAGTAGGAAACAATCCATCACAATAGAGAGATAATTAAACATCCATATACGTGATTATGAATTTTATACCCACCATTACTACTGCTCTAGCCTCTTACGCAAGCAACATACAACTAATATGATTCCTTTCTCAGACTCACCCCCACAAAGAAATTGTCACCCCTTGAATTTGAAACATAAGCCTTAAAGGATGGGAAGCATAAGGAAGTTAACACTGGAATTTAAAACCTAAGGAACTAAAATTATTTTTGCAACCAGTTCAAGAGGGGAAAAGGTAACAATCATACAAGGTAGTAGTGGTCTCACAAATTTAATACAAGTTGATAGAGTTATTTTCAAATGGAAGAGGTTAAATAAAATACAAACAAATTTGTACCCTGAAACACTAAAGATGTATGCACAACTTCCAATTGGATACTATAGGACACACAGATCCAGAAAAACAAGTCCGGCTCATTTGAAACTCTTATTGAACTATAACAAGTCACTCGGATTAGGTTTGACTCAATTTCTCGGGGGATCATTATGAGTTCGGGTTGAACAATGCTTGTTCAAGACAGGAGCACTCTGATTCGGGTTGGCAGAGTGAGTTAAAAACTTTTAAGACTCCTCTTGATTCCCTTTTCAGTGCAACATATGCAATTTTGTCTGAACAAAGTCTACAAAATATAAGTACCATATAGCTAGTTGTAATAAGCATAGTCATCCATAGCCAAAACCAAACATAAAAAGCATGTTTAAACTTTAAATTCAATAAAAACTATGTCAAATCCAATGATATTGATACTCAAAGGTGTTTTTGGGTTTCGATTCAGAAGCGTCACGTCAAGTCCAATTGACTTTGACCCCAAAAGGAATTCTAAGTTGTTTAGGTTCGGATAAAATTGGGACTATTGTCACAGAATCTTGGTCAAAATCCCACAATTTTACTGTGGGGTCGAGTTTTCACAGGTATACTGGACTTTGAGAGCAACTAACACCTTACCAAGTCTTCAAACTTCAATAAGCAATAATAAGGCTGATTATCAAAACTCACGTATATTGTTAAGCATATTGAAAAAACCTCCTAACATATGATGGTTTCTTAAGAAAACCACTTTAGCAATTGACCATTGTGTTGCCATAAATTCAACCGCCATTTGCCCTGTTCCTTGGCCAAAAACTTATATCTGCATTGATTGTACAGCAACTTCTACACACAATATGACTATATGTATACACACGCACACATACACATTTATATATGTAGAAAGTAGGAAATGTTAATCTTTCTCCCTTTATTGGCTAATTAAAATGTTTGCGTGTCTCATTTATTATGAAGTAGCAAACGTTGCATCCTTGAAAACATCGAAGGGGTAAAGGCTAAATGTATTCAACCCCACTTACCCAGCCGGACTGAATCCCCTTCAATAGTATCACGTTATTTTGTTGATATTGATACATGTATAATTTAGTCAAATCCGAGTCTTGCAGAACTTCATAATATACTAAGCATGCGCAATTACGAAACAAAGAAGCATATATTTCACGCACTAGCACAAAAGTCTAGTCTATACAAGCGATCTGACCATCTTGGTCACTTAGTAATCGGGGAAAGTATAGTCCTTTGAGCAAGGCTCGATACAACACAATCGCATGTGTACAAACTTCAGCTCCATATAGCACAATCCCATGTGTGGTAGTTAAAGGAACTTGCATCCTTAAAGATGCAAGAAAATTCAGGAGCAAATATAGGAGTTGAGACAGAAAAACAAAGAGGCTACTTTCCTAACTCCGTTTGTGAATTGTGAAGCAAAATTACCAGCTACCTAGCTCGGTATTCCCATCATGCACTTCAAGCTATCTACCACTTAGCAATGAGATCAAATAAGTAGTTTCTTGACAAGTAACAAAGATTCAAATAAGCAATTGAAAGAAGTATTTTTGAATTATGGTCCACCTTTATGGTGTTAACTTATACAATCATCCGGCGTAATTGAAGAAAAGAGAGGAACCTATGGAAAGGAGTTTCATTTGTCTCCATTAGTTTTCTCTCTATCTTCAATCACATGCCCAAGCCAGCTATTCATGGTTTAAAGTAATAAGTAGGAAAGAGAGGAGCATATGCAGTACTTATTATGCAGTTTTCATCAACTATCTAAGCTTTTTGAATAAGTATTAAGCCTTTGGTGGCGCAGCAAAGTAAACTTTTGATAAGTGCAAGAATGAATATGACATGAGTAAAGATAAATTCTATGCACTCCCATTACTCTTCTCAATCGTGGATGAGTGGATGACCCTGGATGGAGTAATTCCCTCTGTTCTTTTTAAAAAAAATGGATCCCCCCTCCTATATTTGCAACCATTACATAAATATTAGCAATATTCCATTCACAGTTACTTATTTACCATGAAATGACCCGAACTTTTTACATTTACCATGGACTACAACTAAAAGTAAATTAGATTTACTTCGCAATGACGTCTCAATCTGTGTATAACCTTAAAACAACAAATATATAAGGACGGAATACCTAAATATGTGCAAAAACTCCATTATCATAGGCCCCATCACAATTTCCTTAAACAAGAGTAATAAGGACGGAATACCTAAATATGCGCGAAAACTCCATTATCATAGGACCCAGCACAATTTCCTTAAACAAGCGTGATTTGTCCTACTCTCCCAATTTTCACCCCACAGTTTACCCTCTCCAACCTGCCCTCCACTACCACCAACCATCTTCTGTGAAAGCAAACAACACAAGAAACCCTCCAACAATTCTAGCTGTTTAAACTTTGGTCTGAGCTTTAATAATAATGGAAAGAAGGGTCCTTCAGCTACCTATGTCTTCACCGTACTTGAAATTGAGTTCAGGGGTACTTATTAGCTAATTATTGAACATTCTCCAGAAGGCCCACACCTTCAGTAAATTAGGTTTACTGCCTAAACATACATGGCCTTCTATGACGTAAATATATGAGTCCAAACCTGTGTTGTGTATATGGCTGTTGTAACTTGTAGCTGAAGATGGACATTACCAAACCATTTCACAAGATGGAATATGAATTAAGATTACAAAGAAAGAAAGTGCACTTGAAAGGCAAGATAAACGACCTCAAGATCCTCTACAGTTTTAAGGGTGGAATTAAAGGACCCTACTAAAGCTAATGTTTTGGAGAAGGGTTACTGGTTCAGTATGATGAATGTGAAGTTGAACAACTACCTCAAATCATGGAAAAGCCAGGTGCCATGGAGAAATGGGACCTAAACAAGCTCTTCAATATCTACATCTCAAAACTGAGAGAACCACCTCAAACCTTCACCTTTTTTATTTCCATGGTGTCCTTACATACTATATTTCTATTAACCACTAGCTATGTTAATTCCGTGGCATAGCTACTTAGGTATACATCTTTTGATTCTTCTTATAGAACAAAAAACATGGGTCACATATACCCTGGGATCTAAGGGAGGTCACAATGTAAATCATCTTGCATAGAATGTTTTAATAGAGGCTGCTGCTATTTAGAAGAAGGGTTCAACAAATGAACGTAAGTCAAATAGATTATAATGTAGATTACACACACACGCACACACGCACACGCACGCGCACACACACATAATCACGCAAAAGTGGGAAAACGAGGGAAAAAGGGCCCAAATATGGAGTCAGCCATGCAAATCCTTATGAATCGCAACTTCAATTTATTGGCCACATTCTTAGAGAATGCAAGCTGACTCAATCCTCCCAACCCATCTACTTATTTGGGCTTGCCTCTTCTACTTTTACCGTTCCTTAAAAGGATTTTTTCATTAGTCTTAAGTCTTAGATAGTGTAGAAAAAAGCTCAAGGTGCATTGAGGTGATAGGGATCCTAGTGCACCCTAGGCGCGCCTTCTGTGCACCTCAATGAAGTGAGGCGCAACTAAGTATAATTCAAAAATCTGATGTAAACGGTGTGCTTTTTGTGCGCTATTTTACGCCTCGGTGCGCTTTTGTGTGCATCTTTGAAATCGCCTCGCCTAGCACACAAAAGTGCTTGACCCCAATCACCTTGCGCCTCAGGCGCGTCTTTTAATACATTGGTCTTAACAGGACAATCTAGATAACACCTCTTAACAAGCCTGAGCCACCTAAACCTTATTTTCAACATCTTATCTTTAAGTAACACCTTTCTAATTGCTTCATTTTTATTCCAATCTTTTTGGCAAGATCGCAGTCCACCATTACTTTACATGCTTGGCTCAACTGAGAAACAATATTGATCCATGCAGTATTTTAATACATTAGCTAACTAAGAGAATTTTTCTGAAGTTCAACAAGAATCTTATAATCAAATATGACTCTAAATGAGCTTCTTCATTTTAACCCCCTCCCCAGCATTTATACAGTTAGAAGTATCCTCATAAATCTACCCAACACATTTAATTATAGACCTAGATACTCGAATTTAGCCTTCATCAGTATGACAAAGATATAGATCTTCATTTCCAGATCTTAAGTATCTCTATCTGTTATAAACTTGCATTCCATGTTTTAATTATACGCAACTTAACCCATACTCTCCAACAAGCTCACCAAAATTCTAGGTTATACTTAGACTTAAGCGACATTCAATTTCCTGAATGTAATTATGAAAATTGAATAGGGCCTACAGAACTTTGTAAAAAGTATAGAAGTACAACAATGTTGCAGAAGCTCTATAGCCACAGGGTATTTACATTGGAGATATGACAGCCCATTGACCTCGTCCTTTTCTTTCTTTTCAGCTAATTTTCTCACCTCCTTTCGGCTTCTGCAAGTAGCACCAAAAATAATCTGCAGCAATCCTTTTCACGAAGTTCACAGATAATCAGTGCACAAAGCCTTCAACCCAACAAGGACTTATCACTGCCTAAACAAAAATTCTAGCGACACGACGGCAGCATAAGATTGGTTGATCCTTCAATCCACCATCCATCAGCTCATTGCATCCCTTGAAAATTCAGCAACCCAAATACCCAATATATAAATCTGTACGCAGCTAGCAATGACTTCCATTGAGCTACAATATCAGGACTCAGAAATTATTCTTAACACTAAAAACCTCCTTAAACACCAACTGAATATGACGCATACGTCTTTACTCCCCAAACCCAAAATCTTAAACCTAGACACATAATCACAGCATTTCACAGTTGTTAGCAATTATATGGTCACTTTCTAGGGAGCTAATTATATGAATAGAGGCCTATGATCTCCCATGAGGTTTCAGATTTGACTCTTGCAAACAGGCATAATCAACAAGTATAGATGAGCCTAATCTACAGTAATCTTTTCTCATCTGAACTTTGGAAGGAAAGAATTACTCCCTCCATCCTTTAAGATTGCTCCATTAGAATATATTTAGTTTTGAAAGTTTTGGTTGGGTGAAGTTGATGAAAGAGAAAATTG
Source organism: Beta corolliflora (assembly GCA_947648045.1). NCBI lineage: Eukaryota > Viridiplantae > Streptophyta > Magnoliopsida > Caryophyllales > Amaranthaceae > Beta > Beta corolliflora. The sequence goes on from CANSZD010004257.1 coordinate 18,553, forward strand.
GTGGTGGACCAAAAGTAGTGTGTGTGAAAGTAAAGTGGCGGTCCCTCATTGCCAATTATGGTATGGGGCAAACTCAAAGGGACAAACAAAAAAGGAAATTTGGGCAATCTTAGAGGGACGGAGGAAAAAAAGGGAAAGACCTAGTTTTGACCAGCATTGTAAAGAACCTTCCAAAAAAAATCTTTATCATGGATCATTAACTATGTCATTGACACCAGCCACATAGTAATACACCACATGAAAAGTTACGCAGCTAAGTTCAAGATGACAAAAGGCAACCTGTAAGATGAAAACATTTCCATAACTAGAAAATGCAGATAACAAATGAATGGCTTTTACGCAGGGGAAAAGAAGGAAAGAAACACATGATTTTCCATATTCAAAGTCCTTCAATATTTGAAAGTTATTACTCTTAAGTTTCTTTTCCGTCCACGTCCTAAAAAGCAGAATACAACAAAGGACATAAATCAGGAGAGAGCAATTATATACAAAAAAAAAAATCATGCGGACTAGGGGTTAATAATTTCTACCAAAACACTGAACCCTGACTTAAGAGCTAGAAAGTAGGAACATGCCTTAAGGAGCCAACAATCTCACTCAAGTTTTTTGGGCCTATACCAAAATCTTCAGAGAAGTGAACAAGCTCATCCTGAAGGAACTTATCAAATGTAACCTGGGCCTAACTTGGATGCTTATAGAGAAAATAAGATTGGGATGGCATGATTTTTCACCTTCGCCATTGTCACTCTTCTCTGGAATAAAATTCACAATCTTCCCTTACCTATGTCTAAGGACACCCAAAACAAAGGCATGCCAAACTAATTTCATGATTGGTCGAAGCTAGTCTTAAAACACCATACACTTATTCTTTGTTGATCAGAATAGCTGAGTTCGCAAACACAATTCCCAACAATCAGCGATTCCATCTCAACATGAACTCATCAGTATACAATCAAATAACCCACCTTCTTTTTACCTTAATTTACCAACCTGCTAACCACTTTATACCCCCAATTATCAATGAAATGCATATTCATGCTCCTTCCCAACCATCATACCAAGGAAACCAGGTGTATACTGCATAGAACCGAGCCAGTCGATATCATCCGGTTTCCCCATTAACTAGGAAGAAGTCCAGGTCTACTCCTAAAATGACAACTACCTATGTGTATATCACTAAATCTTGCTACTCAAAACTGCCAAAAAATCAGAAGGGACTCTTGCATTCATCAATAAAGCTACAGTATCACATCAGGATTCAAACTCATCCCAGTCAAAAATGTGCTGCCAACAACTGCTCGAAATTCCACAAAAATATGATCCTTTGACCAATCTTAAACATTGCACCCTACCCAGGTCAAAAATCACAGCTAAAACCGCAAATAAAGCAAAACCCAGATCAAATATCAACAAATTAAACACACCCAGAAAAAGATTACACCCCAATTATGATAAAGAACAATAATTAAAAAGTTCCAAAAACGACGCCAGCTCATCAGTACCCAAGTTACAAAAATCAACAAATACCCAGATGAAATTACATCAAATTAAGACAACCCCGAAAAAATCAAGACCAAATTAAGCTGGAATTATGAATCAGTAACAAAATTACAGAAGGATAAAAAAAAACAGAAGAGAGAGAAATAACAATCTCACATTGCTTCCTTTCCAAGCTTGATAAACTCGCTTAGCCATTAGAAAACAAAAGAATCAGTGTAGAATACACCAATAGAGAATCGAAGATTCGTAACTTGTTGTTGGTAGCTTCTGCTCATTCTTCACAGTCTTGGAAGTCGTGCAAAGAGGAGAGAGAAAGTAAGAGAGAGGCGGTTTAAGGGTTCAAAAAATATGCGCTGAATTTAGTAATTTCATTCAGGACGACAGTAATGAGTTTCCTCTGTTGCCTTTCTGCTTTTTTCCACACTTTTTTTAAAATATAGGGAAATTTCACTTGGTACCAGTGAGTACCACTATACTTTGGGCTTTTTCATTTGGTACCCAAATTTTTTTTGGATTCCATTTGGTATCATTGTAGTTTGGACTTATTCTATACTGTAACATTATATTAAACAAAATATTTATTTGGGGGTTAAATAGGGTTAGGGGTTTGTCTAATTTTACGTAATTAAGGTTTTGGGAGTCATTTTTCTCCTTTACGACCAAATTTAAGGTCCAATTTCGTAAAAAAAACAATTAAGCATTTCCTAACTCGTAAAACGAGGTTCTGGTCATTTTACTCTAATTTTCGACTTCGATTTTGACTCATAAGGCCAAAATGACTCCCAAACCTTAGCTGAACTATTCTCGATGCACAAGGCACGTAAACGAAACAAACTACTAACCCTATTTAATCTAAAACTAATGTTTTATTTAACGAAATATTACGATATAGAATAAGTCCAAACTACAGTGGTACTATATGGAATCCAAACAAAAATTAGGTATCAAATGGAAATATCCAGAAGTACGGTAGTAAGTGGAATTTCCCTTTTAATATATTACTCCCTCCGTTCTTTTTTAGATGTAACACGTTGAGTACTATTCATTCACCTCTCTTTTGACCATCAATTATATACTTCCTTCATTTTTATTACCCGCAATACTTTCCTAAAAGGGAAATAATTAATTACTTGCAACACTTTCTATTTTTGCTTTTCCTTCTCTCTATCTCTCTCCATCGTATGGGTCCTCTTTTTTCCTCTCAACCTCTCTCATACCCAAAAATTGCATTGGGTGATGAAAAAAAGTGTTGCGAGTAAAAAACGGAGGAAGTAAGAAAAAATATAGTCAAGTTGGATCTTATTGGATTCATCTTGATATACACTTTTCAAATATGTATTTCTTATAATTTTTACATTTATAAAATTAGAGATATTGTAGGTCAAAGTTATATCTCAACAAATGTGAAAGTCAAATGTTAAATCTATAAAAAAAAATGGAGGAGTATAATAGAAGAATAAATTAATGAAAATCAAAGAGAAGATTGTAAAAGAGGGGGGAAGAATGTTTTTGGAGGATACAAAAAATACGTATGTATGGGCGTAAAGTCGGAAGTATTGTAATACTGTTTGTTGAAGAAGATGAAAAGACGATTTTGACCTTATTATGTGCTTTTTTTTGAAAGTTTTGGAGGATGAGAATTGAGAGTAGAGGCCTAGAGGGGTGTTTTGGGTAAAGAATTATAACATAAGGTATCTAGTGATTAGACAGTTGTCAAGGTGGTCTGTGGAAATGAAACGCCTGCCCATAGTCATCAATGCTTGGGTTGAATATTTTATATTCAAAAGTTATAAAATAAAGAGTCAAGTTTGTTTTTTTTGGTAAGAGTTTAGTTTGGAAGGGTTTTCAAATATGCCATGTTATTGGCATTAAATTAAACTTAGGTCCTCATTGATAGGTATATAAATATTCTCCCTTCTTTATCAATTGCATCATTAGAAAATTTTCAAATATAATAATGATTTCATAAAAGTTGGTTACATTGTAAACCCATGTTCTTTTGACATAGTTTTAGTTCAGTTCAACTCATTTTAGTTTAATTTAACTACTTTTCTCTTTTAATTTTCTTATTTGCAGGTGAAGTTCGATTAAATGTCATAAAAACAATTGAACCGAACTTAATTGAGCGAACTAGACCGAACTTAGCGGGCCGAATTGAACCGAACCGAACCGAACCGCCCGAACCGAACGGGCGAATTTAAGCAACCGATTAATTGTAATGATAATAATTTAGGAAGCCGAACTAAAGCCGAATTGAAGCTGTATTGAATTGAGCCGGGCCCGAGCGAGCGAAAATAAGATGGGGAGAACATGCCCTAATAGTTCAGCCCAAAAGAATAGGGCCTAAGACCGTCTCACTATTTATATTAAGAAGTCACTTTTTGTTTACTTTATTTTTTATGTGACCTTTTAACTCGAATAGTGGTCATTTGGTTTACATGGGAAGTCAAAATTTCCATGAAATTGCAAATTCATAGGAAATCATTTACTTAATCAAATTCATGGGAAATTGGTTAAATTGTTTGGTTGACAATGAGAGATTTAAATTCCCATGTGAATTTCGGACCTAGGTAAGTAACTTCCTCCATTTTGTTGAAACTCAAAATTCCTAGGAATTTCTAATTCCTTCATCTTGCTATTTTGTTGTCAACCAAACAACTCACCAAATTTTCAATTCCTATAAATTTCTATTTCCCATGTTTTCTCATATCAACCAAACAACCACTAACATAATAGGGTTTTGGCAAACTTTTTGAGGGAGTGACATAAAAGGATAAGTTGGTCTTGTATGCGCATGTGATTATGCTAAAAAAAGAGAGACATGTGCCTTTTTGGTATCTTCTGATACCGAGTTAAGAAATGTTGTAATTAATATGAAACTTTTCAAACAAGTATACGTTGTAATTGGAAAGGAACAAATGAAGTATAACAATAGATATAAATTAGAGGTTTTCAATCCTTTGCAAAAAGATTGATCAAGTAATTCTCTAATGTTGGTGTTGATAAACATTGGATTATAAGAGCAATTTTGAACCCAAAAACACTTGTTATTTTTTTAGGAAATCTCATCTTCGTCTTAAGGGATGCGGAGGTGTCGGTGTCGCAGTGCTTAAAGACATATTAGTGACACCTCTAATGGGTTCACAGTGCTAAACACATATGGCCCATCACGACAAAATATCGTTTTCGTCTTAAGGGGACTGTTTAGAGGTGCCAGTGTCGCAGTGCTAACGATATATGAATAACACCTCTGATGGCTCACAGTGCTAAAGACATATGGCCTATCACGACGAAATCTCGTCTTCGTCTTTTAGATAAGTTCGTGGAAGTTAATCTTTTTATGATAGAGAGTGCGCCTATAATTAAGGTGAATGACAAATATGCTTCAATATAATCAATTATCAACTATTTTACCAAACACTTTTGTATAATAATGGAACCGACTCGTCAAGCCAACTAATACAATGAACCATTAGCTATAAACTCTTTCTTAATTGTGAATAATGGTGTTAATTTCTTTGAATTCGTTGTACTTGTACTTTGAATTTGAGTATTCCATGTTGTTTCTAAACATCGATATGTTGGGCGTGTTCGGCACAAGCTTTCTAAGTAGCTTTTAGTGTCTTGACTAGGTCAAGACACTAATTTAAAAAATAGTATGGTTTGGTAAGTTAATGGTGTAAGTAGCTTTTAGTGGTATAAGTAGCGTTTTAGTAGTGTTTGTGAAAAGCTACAATTTGTAGCTTTTGGGGTAGCGTTTAGTGGTGCATAAATTATATATTAAAGTTTTGTTTGAGTTTTTAATTAATTATTTGTAAACAGCTAGTTTGACAGCTTCTTTTACCGAACATCAATATCTTATACCTTGTAACTTTGGGCCAATTATATTCTGTACCTAACCACTAACAAGTTCAAATTTCTCGACGTTAAAAGCTACTACCACAGCTATTGTTGCCGGACACGCCCGCTGTGGTGTGCCAACCTTGTGCCCATACTATGTGCTGGACTTTGTTGTCTCATTGTTTGTTGAGACTTGAGTCTGCCTATCTCAACGCCATCTTCAGCTAGTACCAATTTATTCATGTCAAGTGTTTCTTGCATCATAGCTTGTTATATATAATCAATAAAATTAATCGATGTGATATGACTGATATCTCTATATAGAACAGGGATAGATGATACATGTTCGGGCTATGCATCACACTCAACCACTAATATAATTTGCATAAACTCACATGATATTTTTGTATTATAATGCATCATCGTGTGCGTTCCCTATCATTAACAATTAATCAATAATATATACATATCATGCACTAGTTATGGTGATTATTACAAAGCACCTTGCCTGAGATGAGTCTCATTCATTTAGAATGATCGAGATCAGACGATATCGTGGTATCAGTTTATGGGCTTAAACTTATAGATGTTCAGAACTAAATTGATAAATTTCCGAGTTAAATTGATACATGTCAAGCTTAAATTGATAGATATTTGAGTTAAGGTGAAGATGTTCGAGTTAAGGCGATACATGTCACCCTTCTCGGCCATGTATTGGTGAGACAATCTCACATAAGACTTTTCGTAATGAATATGATCCCGTATATGGAACATGTGGCATGTTTGGCAAAAGTATTTGTTGTAGTAATTCTGTGCGATCATAATAGTCGTTAGCTACTAGTGGTTAGGTGTTAGATGTCATATGCTCGAGGTTAGTTGTCAAAATAACTCTTAGCGTAATTGGTGTTCGATAAAACTAATTGTTGGATCACTAAAGAACAACAAATGGAGTACGGACAACCTTTTAGAATTACTTCTATTCTTTTAACACTTTAAAACACTACCTTAACCACTAAAATTGTCTTAAAATGTTACCTTACCAACTACAAGTACCACTTTTAATAAACTTCCAACTTGGTCAAATATCTAAACACGACTTATAAATATATTATCAAACTCGCATTGTAACCTAACTATCTATATAGAAGATAACTTTTAAACAATACGCAAATTGTCACATAAATATGCCATACTGTAAAAAAAGTAATGTACTTAGTAGCCGCTAACATTTTTATTAATAACTATACCTTTTTTCCCTTAGGACTTAACAACTAAACCTTGTCTTTGTCATTAAAGTTTGAAAACTTATTTATAATCTTCATCATAATAAAAACTAATCAACACAATGCGCATATCGGAGATTGATACATCTACTGCATTGGGTAGACTACTTATAAGAAATAGACCAAAAAAAATAATCGAACTTCGTTGAGTTGTACTCCATTATTTATTAATGTTGATCTATAGTGAGTGAGTGAATTACCTACTAAGGTAGATAAAGTTTTTTCCCCACTTATCATTGAAAGTTGAAATATACATCCAAATATATTAAAAGGTGTTAAAAGCTTAAGGAACGGTGTCGCGTATTATTTCTGCAGGGTGTTTTTCTTTCAATGTAATCCATGTATCTATAAAAAAATTGGAAATTTCATGGTATGAGGCCGACCCAGTAAGTAGCTTGAGTTTATATCTTTAAAGTCTTATGTAGGCCAAAGTATTTAGTGCTATCATATTAAAGTATGATAATATTTATAAATAAAATTTTCCTTATCGGGGGCATAGCCAGGAGTAGTTTTTTATCCAAAGCCAGCATAACTAATAGGGATGACATGATTGGGCGGGGCGGGTGCGGAGGATGGTACCGCCACACCCGCACCCGCCTAAAATTCTCATCTCAATCCCCCCCCACCACCCATGCGGGGGAAAATTTGAGCCCGTCTCCGTCCATCAGGTATGTATTTATACCCAACCCCAACCCCGCTTCGTACCCGCGGCGTACCCCCATCATCCCCACCACCACACGCATAGGTATCCGTATCCGTTTCGTACCCGTTTTATACCCACATATTTATATTTTGCAAGATAAAATTATTAATAATATAAGTATATAAATAGAATTTTAATAATAAATATGCGGGATGGGCGGGGGTGGGGCGAGGTGGGAAGTATAACATAAAATCCGACCCATTCCACTTGCGGTGCGGGTACGATTTTAATCCTCATCCCCGCCCGGCGGCGGGGATGGTCGGTAGTCTCTACTTGGCCGCCCCACTGCTATCCCTAAGATTAACTAAAACGACCTTGAACAATGATATCGACCACTAAGCACGTGGGAGGTGAGGTGATTAACTGTACTTGTGTTTTGACTAATTGCACCTTTTAATTATAGATTATCTAAACACCAATTACAAAAGTGGTCCAGAATCCAGATTGTTCTAGGTACTACTAATTACTAAATAGCTTTGGGCCCAAATCCTCGGATCCTTCAAATCCATTTCGTCACACAACAAATCACAGCCATTAAATCCCCAAATCCCTCAAAACCCTAATCCTTGCATAAAACTCCCTATATAAATCCAAGCTTCAATCAATCAATCTATCTCATCAGTCATCACCTTTGCCTACCTTATTCTCCAAACTCTTCATCGTTTTTTTCCATATTTTCTTCTCCACCTCTTTTAATCTATAGTTTTCTAAATATACTTTTATCCGCTTTTTTAATACTTGTAACGTTTTTTATCATACAAAGTACTCGTTAATATTTTTGGTAATATATTCTCTCTTTTCTCGGCTTTTTTACATTAATAGAAAAAGGGTAAATGATGATAAAATCTAAGGCTTGTTTCTCAAAACATTCGCAGTGGCCGCCTAAGAGTTTCCCCTTTCGCCGGGGTTGAGACTCAATGCTGCTTTTATCCTTCCTTGGATGTCTGAACCCTAATTTTTATTCTTATTAATTATTTTTTATATTTTCTACATTTTTTGTATAATTATTAAAATTAACGGGGACTAAATTGTCTGCCCCTTCAGCATAAAAATATATTTTATTTATTGCTAAAGGGATGGAATACTAAAGTCCTGATATTTAATTATTAAGTCATCCGTCACTTTGTCAGCAGTAATTTTTTTTTCTCGTTGATCATAAAAGATGACATATTTTTTTTAATGAATTATCTTTTTATCGGATTCGTAATAAGTGAAAGATTAGCGGGGAGCGAGATTTAATAAGCATCATTTTCAAAGCCAAAAAGTCGTAAAATATCGTTTTAGTTTCTCGAAAAGGAGGAGAGAGATACTTGAAGTTTGTGATGGGTAATCTTTGTCGTTTTGTCGTCTTTCTATTTATTTAAGGTATGTTTTACTTATTTTGAAACGTTCTAAAATAGTAAGTGTTTCACTTATTATGGAACGGAGAAAGTATGTTTTTTTAAAATCTGTTTTCTGTTTTTGTTTTCCGTAGAATAATGTTTTGAAAAAGTTAACTTAGGTTTTGGATATATATTATATTATTTTGATGTAAAATATAGTTTAGGATGATCTAAAGTTTTTTATTTTATCTAATACTAACTGTTTTGAGAACTAGCTTGATTGGGTTAAATGCCTAATTACTGAACAAAAGCTTACCGCTATTATGATGGTTACCGCAAGTCCGCAACAATAATTTTTACCGGACAGATCTTTGGTGTTGGATAGACATAGACTAATAGGAAATTAGTCTTATACTACTATGTATGTGATGCATGTAAAGTGAAAATAAAGCTTTTTAATAACCTCTAATAACATGTAATTAAGATTGTTCAAAGATTTCCTCTAAACTGAAAATTGACCTAATCTATATGTAACAAATTTTTTTTGACATAATCGAAGTATGTAACAAAAATATTATGTAATTAATAACTTCTAGAAGATAAAAAAAAGGGTATTAATCTTTAATTTGATGGTAAATGCCAAATAAGGAAATGAAAAATCTATTTAGGACAAAATATAAATGGAAAAATAGGCGTTTATTTGGGACGGATGAAGTATATACATAATACAACTACAACTGACATTACAACGTTAATGAGTTTGTAGTAGTCGTCTAGTTGGTGATGGACAATGAAACTAAGACAAAAACTACTGAAGTAGTGAGATAAATAAAAACGTAAAACACCAATATACACAATACATTTTTTTTTGGGCAACAAGTACATACAAATAAAGAAAAAATACTAAACCCACTACTTGTGACCTAAGGCCACTTCATGAGTTACGACACTAGACCCACGACAACTATTACAAAGCAAAGCATTATTAACATCATCGAACCTAGCTTTTAATACTACAAATATGACAACCATTATCTAAGTGACGCTTTTTCCTTGGACAATAGTAGAAGCTTGGTAGAGGGACCAAATCCTTTCTTTTACTGCCCGTGGCTATTCTGCATGCTGAAGAACAAATTGTGGTCTTACCCTTAGAAGCGTTACTGGTACTGTAGCCGGCAAAATAGACACGCACCCGTTGGCCCGACCCAAAACGGACCATAGACTCGTTTTAACTCCGAAAATAATGGGGGCGAAATGGAATCGAAACCGAAATAATCCGGCAAGAAAATGACAAGCAAGTAAATAGACCCGAATCCACCCGCCCGAAAGTGGCCCGATAATGATGACCCGATCCCGACTCGAAAAGTTTTTTATATTAGTTATTTTTTAAACAAATTTAAGGAAAAAAATTGTTATGAAATACTATATATGACTTAACCACCTTCCATTTATTATTTCACTTAGTTTTATTAGTCTTATATGCGTTTTTTATTTGCTATATCAAACCCGTTTTAACCTGGTTCGGTCTAAATCGACCCGGAGTGACCCGAAATTTAATGGATCCGAGATTGCCCCGTGCACGAACGCAACTCGAACACAACGCCGGTCCGATTATAAAACGACATGTAATGACCCGACCCGTAACTGACATGAATGACCCGTTTGCCACCTCTACCTGCTACCACCATGTGATCGGGACTGAGTCTTCATTCTCCTTGCTGGCGTTGCTGCAATAGAAAACCTTGAACATTGCTTCCCACTTGAACTTTGCGCACACCAGGATAATGCTTTAATATTGTTCTTGATTTTGGTATCATGGCCTATAACACAATTGCTGTCTCCAATATCATCCTCTCCATACATTTATAACAAACATTAAAACGTTGATGAGCTTGTACTAGTTGCCTAGTTGGTAAGGACAACGAAACTAATAAGGCAAAAAATAGTGAGATTAATAGAAGTGTGTAACTAATACCCTCTTATAGTGGCGGCCAGGAATTTCGATTTGGGGTACAAACCGATTAACAAACGCAATAGTAGGGGGAAAAAAAGTGCATAAATTGTTTAATACTAAGTGTTAATAACCAAAATATGCATAGTTATACAACCCAAAATAAGAAAAAAAAATCATATAGTTAAGATTAGATTTGCAACGTATGAGTCCTCATATTTTGAAATATCTTCATCTGGGGAAAGTATACTTGTTTTTAATCTTCAATTTCAATTACACACTGACTAATAAATAATATCAACAATCATTTATATCTTTCATTGTTATTAGTAACGAAAACATGTTATTTCTAGTTATTTAAAGACGAATTGCAAAATATTATGATTATGAAGATTATTATTGTTAACCTTATTTGACCGTTATTATAATATTTTTTTAATAATAACATAATCAGCCAATAGACAATATTACAAATATAATACTATATAATAATCATAATGGTAATTTAATTAATATTCTAATTCAAATTTATTGATCATTGACTATTTGGACCTTATTGGAACTTATTGGACCTGATTAGACTTGATTGGAACTTATTACACCTGATTGAAACTTATTTGAACTGAACAGAACTTATCTGAACTGAACTAAACTAAACTAATTGGACCTGAAACTTAATTTATTAAGGTGAAGAGAACGCACCCTAAATGCAAGATTAACAAAAAATTACAAGAATAAGAAAAATCGGATTAAAAAAAAATTGACTCATGATAGACCTTGGTATGAGACTATGAGTAGTAATATTAAGCAACTTTTAGCTACATAAGCCCAATTTTTAAACTCATTCTCCGACCTCTAAAATAAAAAAACTCTTCCACAACTTTTTATAAAATAGGCTTTTGAATTAAAAATTTATTTAACCTTTTTTATCAAACATCCAAATTAAAAATATTGTAATCAATCTTTAATATGAATTCAAACCTTTAATTTTGCTTGAACCTCTCTTTACCAAGGAGGACCCTAGTTACAAAAAATTCCCTTAAACCTTTGCTCTTTTTATGACACACTAACCAAGGCTTCCCCCGTTCTTCATTGGAGAAGCTTGTAAATTTCATGGATGTCATACGGTGGTAGTAATTAAATGAAGATAATGGTAAGTTTTTCTTCTTTTTAATGCCTGTTTCTGCTTCTTTAAGAAATCCATTTTACATCAAATGATATCTCTGTAATTTATAGAGACATAGAACTAATATGATATTCAACACTATGTAAACGAAGTTCAGGAACACCCCTGAATCAATCTGTTGAATTCTTAAGAACATGGGACAATCTTAGAATCAATCAATTATACACATACTCATAATTACTGTCTATTTATTCATTCTGTTTGGTCATAAATTCAACATTTTTGATATTCGTTTAATGAATAGTTGAATAATATGTGAAGGTTAGGTTCGTTGGAATCAAATGAAGATTAAAAGAGAAGTTAGTGTTTTTCATTGTTGAAAAAATTCAGAAGTGGGTGTCAAATGTTGTCACAAATTGAATGGGTTTCAGCTTATGGGTCTCATTTATCAGCAGCCACCATCTTGGGTGTGGTTGGCTTGCTATTGGCTGTTAGAGATGGCAGAATGGGAAGTTTCAACAGTTTGCTATGGCTTTCAGCAAGAGATAATGCTTCTGAGAAGCCATTAATTGTACCCAGGTTGCGAAATTTGGGGAATAATTGTTTCCTCAATGTAGTTTTACAGGTAAATGTAGAAGCTTTTTTTGTTTTTCTGTTGAATGGTTACTTTTTCCTTTTTTTTCTCAGTTTGTACAGATTGACAATTTGTGTAAGTCCTAACTTGGCCTTTTTTGGGTTGGTTTTGGTTCAGTCGCTTGCTAGTTGTTCAAGTTTTAGGTGTTTCCTTGAAGATGTTCAGACATTGCAGGCGTCGTCTACAATGGAGGAGGATGAAGATTTGCCACTTTTGGTATCGTTGGCTGATATATTAGAAGGTAATCGTGAGGTCTTTATCTGTCCTCACTTAAGTTGACTGTTGTGTTATTAGATCTATGTCTGTCTTCCTAGTTGTTGTGATGAACTGATGACCTTGTGACGGTATACGGCAAATTTTGGAATAGTTTTTAGGGAGGATATATCTATGAGCATATCCCTCTGATTTGAAAGAATTTAATTGTTTTCCCTATGACTTTGTGGTGTCAATGAATGACTCTGATCGGGCTAGTTCTTAGTCTTCTTACTTTACTGATCATTTATTCTCTTTGGCTTGTCAAATCCCTTTTCTTTCCCTCGGTTATCATATGCGCTAAGAGCCTAAGACCATGGTCAACTGCCGAAGTCCCAATTAGTGAGGCTTCTTTCTTTTGCCAGGAGAGGCAAAGGTGGGACTATTGCTTTTAATAATTTTCTTGCCCATATTTTGATTAGGCTTCACTCGTGGCAGAATTGAGCACACTTCAGGTGAAAAGTAGACCATTGAACCCACACAAAGTGATGGCCTCCATGCAGCAATATATCCCGGAGTTTCAATTGTCAAACCAACAGGTGCAATCCTGTTTGTCTTGCAGTTTTTTCCTTGACAATCTATTTTGCACTATGCCTCTTTTTCTTTTTTAGACCTTTGGCTTTATTATGATGATGACACTGCTTCTCATGTATAACTGGTGATTGCATCTACATGTAGGATGCAGCAGAAGCATTTCTTCATCTTCTCTCCTGTTTAAGAGACGAATTATCAGAGTCTTATATGCCAAACCATGGTTCCTTAGCAGATTTGGCTGCCCCTACCAGTCGAATACTCGCTCTCGAGAGGATAGAGGACATAAAGGAGCCAGAAAGGTGGCGGCAGCAATATCTTGGGCCTTTTAATGGGATACTTAGCAGCTTCCTGACCTGCCGGAGCTGTTCTTCTGAGGTTGGTCATTGGTGGCACTCATCGTCATCTGTCATTGGTATTGCATGCTGCTTTTATTGCTGGTCTCTATAATTGAAATATCTTTTTTTTTTTGCAGATTATGATGGATTTTGGTTTCTTTCACACCTTGTCTCTCTCCCCAATTCCCAACTCTGGTGCTTTCATAGTATGCTTCTATAGTTTGATTATCTTCTATCTGCCCTGAAACTGTTTAAGTTCTCCTTATGTGACTGGAGCTGATATTCAATGTGACTGGGGTTGTCTCTATTTCTCAACATGAACTCAATGTTAGCTCGATAGATTTACGCTAGAGGATTGCATTAAGAGGTTCCTGTCTCCTGAACATGTTGAGAACTATTCCTGCAGTCGCTGTTGGCATATTGCTGCAATTAAATTTTTGTCTTCTGTTGGAGGGCAGCAGGTACCTACCTTTATGTGCTTGCTTTATAAAGAACTATGTCACTTATTTTGTGTTTGATGAATCTTCCTTTTTGACATTTTTTGGTATGAGACTGATCTCATCCACATTGGTTTCCCTGATTTTTTTCTTTCATTTGTTCCTCTCTTTGGTCAGGAAGAGATAAGCAAATTGAGTTGTTGTAGTGAGCAAGATTCTTGTGGCTGCCAGAAGTTATCATCACTTCAGGCCCTTCCTTGGTCAAATCGCTTTTCACATGCTTTTAAACAACTCAGTATTGCTCATTGTCCACAGGTATGAAAATTTGGAGTTCTTTTCCCAGCTCCTATTTTTTGCCATGTACCAAAACCTGACTTTTTGATGCATAAAGGCACACACATGGAGGTCCTCACATGCATGCACAATCACATAAGTGTAGATGCTCATCCATTCTACTAAATTCTTTAAATATGCACCTTATTGGAAGTTCTATTAGCTCCTTTTTTTTGTGGGGGAAGTCTGTTACATATTTTCTCTATTCTCCCACCACCTTTAGTTTTTGGTGGATAAGACCAGATTCCATTGCTGTTGTCCCAAATGTGATAGAGTGGCTGACACGCCTGACAGTTTAAGGAGCGCGACTCTTCCCTTTACCTGCTGATCAACTCATCTAAATTTATCTGGCAGTGGCTTGCTTCTTGTTTTTACCACAGACCATCTCAAAGTCAGGCCACTTCTCTGCTCCAAAGTCCAAACTTAAAGTCAGCCCACTTCTCTTGTGCTAATTACAGATTTACGGGACATGTGCTACCATCCTGAGTGGCCCTTTCCTTGAGAAGACTATATCATTAGTTTGTGGTCTCTGCAGAAAAAGAAGCTAACAATCTGATCCACATTGGGTCCACTTGAAATATTTCAATATTTAGTGCCAAAATACTGGGATTTTGGGCTTTGATTATTGTGGATACTTAACGGGAACATAAACTTAGATTGATATTTTTAACACCAAGTAATTTCAATTCGAGAACTAACCCTTAAAATCTAGCTCAAAGCGGATTAAATAGAGCCCAAAAATAAATTTCATTAAGTATGAAGAAAAGTAACAAGGTCAAGAAAAAAAGTAATAGAGAGACCTCTCTTTAAGCCCAAGGTTCAATGTTTTCATATAATCACCAAGAGCTAATTATAGGGAGAAGGAGAACCAAGTGCAAACTAAAATCCTAGCTTAATAGAATCCTAAACCTATGTGATATTGAATATTATGTAAGTACATAGACATACAATCAATTGCCAACATAGGAAACTAAGTTGTGACTACTATGAATGGTACATTTACACATCATCACGGAGGTCAACGAAGTCAACCTTCTTGAATCTGTGTGGGTCGAAGTCCTCATCGTCAAAGTTGCATGGCTCTTTCTTTACAATCCGATCATCTACTTTAGCCGATGAAACTATTCGTTCCCCTTTAACATTAAGTAGAATTTTTTCATCACAGAAATTGGTGAGAAAATAGTTCTCTCTTTTCTTCCTTGTACACATGTTCAACATTTGGCACAAAACCGGAAAAAGCTACGAATGTTGAACATGTGTACAAGGAACAAAGAGATAACTATCTTCTAACCAATTTTCGTTGTGAACAAATTCAACTTAATGCTAAAGGGGAACATATAGTTTCATTGGCCAAAGTAGATGATCGGATTGTAAAGAAAGAGCCATGGAACTTTGACGATGAGGATATCGATCCGGATTGATTTAAGAAGGTTGACCTCATTGACCTTATTGATGATGTGTAAATGTAGCATTCATAGTAATCACAACTTAGTTTCCTATATTAGCACTTCACTCTATGTTTGGATACTTACATAATATTTTAGTCAAATTAATTCTTTATTGATATACGTTTAACTAAATGGGACATTAACCTTATGTTGGAGCCAAAATAATACTGGATTAGAATTGTGCAATTGTCATCATTTTGAGCATACTAAGAGATGATGCACATGCATCACAACTAAAGCATGGTTGAGACAATAGCATGGTTAGACCATATAGTCATAGAAAGCATATGATTTTGAGTGAGGGAGAGATGTGATTATATTTTCAAAATCAAAGGAGGAATAGGTAGTAGATTAAGGTTGCCTACTAGAACGACCTCGAGGAGGGGGAACAATATTTTCGGCACGAGGTGGGGGGATCACATCTTCGGCCTCCCTATCCACATCCCCAAACATTCTCGGCCTCCCTATCTAACCTAGTGGCCTCGGGTGGTCGGGAGATAACAATGGTGGTGACCTCTAACAAGCTACCTCCAACGCTTGGGGTCTAGGGTAGGGTGGATCCATTACATCCGCCGCAACACATTAAGATCAAGAAAGGGGTTACTATCTATGGCCTTGAGTTGCTTTAGGTGCTTCCCAAACCCCTTGTTGATAGCTATTACGGAAGTCGTACCACCTATGCTAAGTTAACTTCTTCATAAGTTAGTCCTCTTCTGGAATTTAGTTGCACGTTCCACTCTTAGGAACTCACATTCCACTCTTAGGAACTCATAATGTAAACTTTTCATCTCTTGAACTTATTCTAACTCTAAAGCTTTTTTGCTTGTCATCATGAAAATATTAAGGGGCAACAACTTTGAATTTACCGTCTTTCTGATTGCCTCAGCTTTGGCTAAGTTCTTTCTGATTGGAACCGCTTTGGTTAAGTTTTAACTATGGTTGGCGCTGCTTTGGCTAAGTTCTTTTTGATTACTGCCTCAATCATTACACAAACTGTCAGTCTTAATCATCCATGTCCATGTAGGGGTATTGAAATTTGATCCTTTCTTTTGTTTCAGGATGTATATCTAATTAGGTTTAATATTTTGTCCTTATATTCCTTCTTTTCAAGTTCCTTGAATCAATAAGAAGCATTTTATCTCGCATGATTGGGATTAACCCCTTCTTCTTGCGACAAAGATTTGCATGAGATAGTCTCAGACTACATTGTTTGTATGATTATGATTTATGACTTCTTGCAAGATGCTTAATTCATCAGAAACTAGACCTAAGATTTATGTTGTGTCGGTGATATATTTATATGAATGGTCCCTACGTCCAAAGATGAAAACTTATATGGTGGCCTTTTCATGGCCACTAGGTGATCAAGTTTCTTACACAATAGGGCACAGTTTTTATATGAACTTGTAGTTATAAATGTATTTTCCTACTTGGCTAACTTCTTTGTTCGACAGATTCTTTACCTCCATCTCCAGCGAAGTTCATTGAATGCATTTGGGGAGCTTGTGAAAATTCAGGTACTTGAAATTGTGGTTGGTGGTCTGTGCCATTGAGATTGGCGTGACAATATTCGACAATTTCATGGGTGACGCTAGTAGGCTTCAAATATAGTGCACTCATGAAAGAACTGGAAGAAGGAAACGGGCAGGATCTGCATTCCCAAACAATTAAGATTGAAATATAATTTTTGGTTCATAATCATTTATTCTTCGTTTTTTTCATTGTTAGGTTTTCGAAAGACATTCTACTCATCATACTCTCTCTCTTTCTCCCCCTCTCTGTCTTAATGCATGCCTTTTCTAAATTTGAATTTTTCCTTGGTTAAAACATGGTATGCGAACTGTTATCTCTTAGGGGGCGTTTGGTTGGAAGTGGGGAAAGGGAAAGGAATCTAAGTAAGGGTTAGGAAAGGAAAGGAACCCCAAACCCCTCAATTTACCCATGTGTTTGGTTAGACAAGAGAAAGAATTACAAAAGTTGACCCTTTACCTCCCTCCCTCCCTCCCGCCCATCTCTTTCTCTCACTTACGCCGGCACCGGCGTCGCCGCGTCGACCACGCGACCAGTGGGTTTCCCTCCCTCCCTACAACCCGGCGAAAGATTTCAACTGAGTTTTCTATCTTTCTCTTGTAGATCTGATGGTTTTGGGTGTGAGGCTGGTGGTTTCGATGGCTGGGGGTGGGTTTTCGGTTGGTTAAGGTGGTGGTTTCGATGGGTGGGGGTGGTTGTCTCAGAGATGGGTGTGGGTTTTCGGTTGGTAAAGGTGGTGGTTTCGGCGGTGGGGTGGTGTTTCGGCTTGTGGGGTGAGGTTTTCGAGGGCTGGGCTGGGTAAATGTGGTGCTTTGGAGTTTCGGGGTTGGGTTGGGGTTGCAGGGGGTCCGGTTGGCAACTCAGGTGGAGGGTGGTGGTGGCGGCTCAGGTGGAGGGGTGGTCGCTTGCGTGTGGTGTGGAGTGGGGTCAGTGGGTCAGCCTGGTGGTGGTGGTGGTGGTGGTGGTGGGGTGGTGGTCAGTTGTGTTATGGTGTAGAGGGATTTGGGGGTATCCAAAACCTTGGGGGGTGCTGGGTAATGAATCTAAGGGTAAGGGGGGTAATTCTAAGTTGAAAAATGGGTAAAGGGAAAGGAAAAAACCATTAACCAAACATCAAGTAAGGGAAACATAAGTTTTGAAACCCTTTCCCTTTCTTCACACCCCTCAACCAAACGCCCCCTTAATCCATTCTCCAGTCTACCTAACTTGTTCTATGTCAGGTTTTTTCAGTTCTACTTATTTTCTTGGTTCATATAGTCGTTATTATTGGTATTGTTACAAATGTAATTGGTTACTTGCAAATGCAGGGCCATATATATTTTTCAATGATCCTGAATCTTTCATCCTTCCTCAAATATGAGGTTGGCATTCAAAAGCGAGAAATAAATAAGCCAAAAAGACCAACAGATCAGCAGCCATTTCCGCTATTGACCTCTCATCCCAAAAGTGTCGACAGGCATTCAGATCTCTGTAAGCAAGAGTGATTAATTGTCAACCCATCATTATCTTATTTGAAGTGTTTAATTAGAACATAAAAGTAACTGACAGAATTTTTGGTGATGCACTACAGCAATAGTCAAGGATGATACATCACAGTATTTTCCAGAGCCTTGTTCGTCACTGACTGGAACCTGCTCCAACACAGAATTTATACATACTCTCAAGGTTGGTCTCTCTTCATAACGTTATTGTAAGGAGAGGGAGGATCAAGTGTAGCTCAGCCTTTCCACTGGGAGGCATAGGCTACTTTAATGCTTGTATATTGGTAAATTTGGATTCTTGCTGGATTCATGTCTTTGGTTAATCCATCGTGTTAAGAGTCATTACGAAATTTTCTCTCTCCTTTTTGCTGTTGTCATACTATCCCTGGTTGACAGCAGTTCCCATACTGCAAACGTCGACATTATCCTGTTGCCTCTAAGAGGCTCTCTTCCATAGTAATCGGGTAGGAGGGGCGGAGTGGTCAGATCTATGCGGGCTTACCCTGCTATAACATAGAGCAATTTTCAGTTTCTGCCAGTTCCATTGAAAGTGAGCAAAGAAAGCTTCTTTTCCATCTATCAAACACATTCCAGGTCTTATTTGGGAGATGAATATTACTGTAGCTTACGTGCAAAATTTGCTGAGATTTTTGTGCTAGAAAGATCATTTAACAAATTTATTTCTGTATGTACAGGTTACTGATCCACCACCTCCCAAAAATATTCTGTATCGTCTTGTTTCTGTTGTGGAACACTTCGGAAAAGCTGGGAGTGGTCATTACACAGTATATAGAGGAGTTAAAAATAAAGTGGAAGGTCTTGATGTTAGAGAAACTGATACTCCTTCGCAAAAATTGCGATGGTTTCGCATTTCAGATTCAGAAGTACACAATGCTTCAGAAGAAGATGTTCTTGGTGCAGAAGCTACCTTGCTCTTCTACGAGAGAATTTGAGCTAACAGCTTCAGCTAAGGGTGTCTCTGTGTGTACTGTTCCGAAACCTGAATTAAGGCTTTATTACGGACTAGAATATACCTGTTGTGTACTGGACTAGAAGTTTAGACCCTTGTTTTCTCGCACCTCCTTTTTTGTCAAATTTTTTTGTTCACTTGTAACAGCTTGATATTGTCTTCTTTAAGGGAAGTAGGTAGCGTAAATATATTATCAGCTGAGGCTCCATAGTTCAGTTACAGCATATATATGTGATTTTTATTTTTTGGCCATGCTGTATATGTGAAATCGATGCTGGTGTTATTACACAACGAAACAGCACTGGAACTGTCCAACAAACCCTATAACAATATTTCTCTTGATGTGATGTGTTTAACTGCTAAACACGGTCAACAACTTGCTCTCACAAAACAGACCATTAGAATTGCAAAATACACACCAGCTCCTGAAATTTAGAACAATGTGAACCATCAAAACGACTGAACTTTTAGATGATCACCTTTTACTCATCAGTTCCTCAATAAAAGCAAGCCTTCTCGCCCGTAAGGACTTGACCTGCTTTCTTCCATTATAAGAAATTCTCCACATACGGAGAAAGCGGATGTGCCCTTATTAGCGCAGTTGCAAGGCTTTCTTTCGTGAACTCAAAGAATAAGAATACCAGCGAGTTCCTCTTTCTTCGCTCATTATAATTGAATAAAACATCGAGTAATCAGGCATGAGAGCAATGCAAACCCAAAGTCCTTTATTCGTACATAACCTTAAATGACACTATGGCTATGAAGAGAGTATTAGGCTTTGGGATTACTAAAACTCTAACCTTCCATAGCCTATTACCCATTACACCGTAGCAACATTTATCGTGCAAAGCGTCTGTCAAAATCAATAGCGTGCATAATGTTGCAGTAATACTTGTAGATGTGGGGAAACTAGTATAGCATACCACTGATGTTCTGTTTTCATTCCTCATATATTCGTCATATTACAAACTAGACATACCCGATAATTATCTATTTTAGACTACTTCCTTCCATAACATATCCTACTTTCCCCTCCGGTCTTTCCAGAACTCATCCAACAAAATGCAAAGGTCTAATCTTTGCAGTATGCATTTGTAAAACAGGACAAGACACTCATATATAACAGCAATTGACATCGCTCACAGGAAAAAGATTCACAGCATCAATATATCTTGTATTCTTGTATATAAAGCAAGTATACTCCTTAGTAGAGTGGAAAGCCAAAAAAAGAAAAAAAAAGCTATAGTAGCGAGCACAGAATGATAACATTACATGATTTAGACAATCACAAGTCTTAGAATGCATTTCAGTCACAAAAAGTTTGGCAATTTATTCGTTCACACAACAGTTAGTAAAGCTGTGCGTCCATACTCCATGCTTAGCAACTCCGTAAGCCTGCATGACAAATATGAAAAGATAAGAATGTCACCTATTAGCGCCATCTTGACAGCAACATAGATAACACAATCCTAATTCATTATTAAATCCATTACTAGTGTCTTTAATTTACTTTCATTATCATATTTCAATCTCAAACCTCAATTTGAAGTAGTTTAGTAGGAAACTAAATGAGACTGAGGTTCAGCTTACACCACTGCTCAAAAAAAATTAGAGCAAGCACACCACAAAATGCCACCTCAAGCGACTCATGCCCAGATAATATCCTGCTAATTAATTGTAAATATTGGACCGTAGAAGTAAAGGACGCGACGAATGAAGAGCAGAGGCAAATATGTAGCGCGCTTTCAAGGAGAGCAAAAACGAGGAACCACAATAAAGCTCAATTGATTTCTTTACCATTAACGATTGGGCACCAATTAGAATCTCATAGAATACTCTATACAAAACTTTTATGAGTACTGGGATTTTAGAAGAGATTCTACATCATTCAAGGAAGGGCACAGAGAGAGGCCGGAGCAGCTTCAGCCTTCATATCTTCATCAGAAACATAGAATCTCAAATCATTGTCACAAACACCCGAATTTGAGGCAGAGACACAATTAGGCTTTAGAAGATGATTCGGGAGTGATTCCTACACACTTCCATTACCAATAAATCCACCCCCCAAGGTTGTGAGCCACAATTCATCAAGCTGTCAAAGGAACAACTCAACCAAAAGCTTAAGCTATGGAGTCCAAAGATCGGTTTTATATGTCAAATAAGTATTGTAAGTAAATTGCTCCTGGTTGTTCAATCACTTGATAACCAGAATTCTATCATGCCCCCTCACATGAGAGCTCATTGGGCTTGAAGTGCGGATGCAACATAGACTCCTTCATACCCAAAGCTAAAGATTCTATTTTGGAAAGGAGGCGTAGATTAGATTGAACCCGTGACCTTCTTGTCACTCGGCTCCAAGCATCATGCCAAGGGACCAACTCACCAAAAACTTAAGCTAATGATCGAGCACAAAGATTGGTTTTATATTCTATCACAAGCATATCTTCATCAAAAACACAAATTCTCAATTCTTTGTCACACGCACCCGAATTTGAGGTGGAGACGAATTAGGTTTTTAACATCTTTCGGCGTTTTCTTATTCCTATTCAATTTCAAGTACTTCAGTAATCAATTTAACTAACAAATAAGGTTCACGGCCTTCGTTTGTTCATTAAAAAACCAACTCAAATTTCTAGATTACAATTCATCAATCACAAATTAGAAACAGAAAATACATAGTTTCAAACGCAAAATTCCGCAATTACAATTAACTATTTCTACTTTCTAGCCGCGCAATTCTATTACTCGAAGTTTATTAAAAGAACCAAAAAAATCTACAACCATGTACTTCACCAATCAATTTAATTAACAAATAAGGTTCACGACCTTCGTTTGTTCATTCAGAAACCAACTCAAATTTCTAGATTACAATTCATCAATCACAAATTAAAAACAGAAAATCCGTAGTTTCAAACGCAAATTTCCGTAATTACAATCAACCACAAAATAGAAACAGAAAATCCATAGTTTCAATCGCAAATTTCCGCAATTACAATTCATCAACCACAAATTAAAAACATAAAATCCATAGTTTCAAACGCAAATTTCCGCAATTACAATTCATCAACCACAAATTAAAAACAGAAAATCCATAGTTTCAAACGCAAATTTCCGCAATTACAATTCATCAACCACAAATTAATAACAGAAAATCCATAGTTTCAAACGCAAATTTCCGCAATTACAATTCATCAACCACAAATTAAAAACAGAAAATCCATAGTTTCAAACGCAAAATTCCGCAATTACAATTCATCAACTACAAATTAAAAACAAAAAAAATCCATAGTTTCAAACGCAAATTTCCGCAATTACAATTCATCAACCACAAATTAATAACAGAAAATCCATAGTTTCAAACGCAAAATTCCGCAATTGCAATTAACTGTTTCTACTTTCTAGCTGCGTAATTCTACTAATCGAAGTTTATAAAAAGAACCAACAATTGTTTTATAGTGTAATCAAAGAGAAAGTGAAAAACGATGCATGAAACTTACTCAATTGTAGTAAAGTTCGAGGCCCATGCCATCGTGAATCTCGTAGTCTCGAAGAGTGATGTGATCCTTGTAAATATTGTACCATTTTTGAATTCGAATTTTATCAGAACGAGTACCAGTTTGAGCAGCAACAAGCTTCTTTAGGTCGCCAATGGTGTCATCTTCGTTGCACTTTACGCGTACTTTCTTCCCCAATCTGTCGTTCAATACTACCTCAATCATCCTTCCTTCTTTCTTGTTGAGAGAGAGAGAGAGAGAGGTGTGTGTGTTAGGAATAAGAAGTAAGATAGCGTAGAGAAACAATATTCTAGAATTTTCTGCAATAGGTTCCTCTGCTCATTGAGATATTCTATCTTATCTGATGTGAAAACAGTGTAATGCTCTATTAATCACTTACCTAGGGGTGTCAAAACAGAGTTACCAAACGAGTTTCAGGTATACCCGCGGTGAGCAAGGGTTAGGCCGGACGTCGTGAATTCGATTGTCGGTGCGGGCGTGATTGGTCGGGTTTTTGTTCAACTTGGGTCGAACACATTTGAATCATTGGATTCCGGGTCTTGGGGCAGTCGAGCGTTCATTTATAAGTCGATCCATTCCCGGATATGAGCGCCCGTTGACTTTTTTTTTGCCGAGTTTGCGCAGGTCGTATTTAGGTTTCATTTACGGTTGAGTTAAGTCAAATGTACTCGGGTTGAATTAGTAATGACCTTAGTTCGATCATTGTGAAACATCGAGTCCATTCGCTATTGAACGTCAACTCAACTTCGGGTAACTCCTGATCGGGCCATCTTGATTTTGCTATGGATTTTGTAAACGAATCATATTAATAAAAGTATTAAGATTGACATATATATACATATGTGTGTGTGCGATAAATATATGGATGACAACGAAAAACCAATAAAAACACTATATTGATTAAGTGATGTTTAGTGTATTCTCTTAGTCAACACTTATTTCGAATAATCAACTGCGTAAAACCACTCTAATGAGTAAAGGAGTAGAACGACTCTTCATATGTTTTAATATTATATATTATAACCAACGACAATAATAACGAGTAGACGATCAATTCTAAACTTCATATAAATGATTTATTATTAGAAGCATTATGATTGATATATAAGTTTGTAAATAGTTATGATGGTAATGAGAATAATAATACTAATAAACATAAAGCGGCAATGATAATAGGTAAAAATACAAATAATAACTGATAATAGTAACAAGGCTAACAATAGCAATAGTAATACAAATAAGAACAGGGAATACTAACAATAACAATAACAATATAAATACTAATATGTTGAATCATTTTAATATAAGATTGATATCAAAATAATTGTAAAACCAATCTAGTACTCTATTGATTATAAATTAGTATAACGACTCTTAATATGTTATAATACTATGAGACCTAAGTGATTATAACGAGGGTTCATATGTTGCACAATAATAATTATAATAAATTATACCCCCAAATCATTATCCCCTATAAAAGCTAACCATAACTTATTATAATAAGTAAACTGTTAACAAGTAACAACCATAAGTTAAGTAAAATAGTTAACAAGTACTTACTAGTTACTAAATAGTAACTTGTTAACAACCATATAGCTTAATACTAGTATAAGATTAACAACCATAACACTCCCGTATCTTTATAAGTTATAAGATTATTTAAGGTAATTGTTTTTATGTTATACTATAGTTTAATACTAGTATAGTATTTATGGTCTTCTCTTAACTTTGTATATATATGTGACTATAAATAAACTATTTTATCAGTAGGCTTATATATATGTGACTATAAAGAAACTATTTTATCAGTAGGCTTATATATGTTAGTACGACATAACAATAACAAACATATATAACGCGGTATATATGTATTATGTTGTGACTATATATGATAAAGTATAAACAAACTATTTTATCAATATGTTTAATCATTTTAGTAGTACTATACATTGGTATTAAAATAATTGTAAAACCATTCTAATACTATATTGATTATAAATTAGTACAACGACTCTTGATATCTTATAATATTATAACAAATGACAATCATATGTTTACAACAACGGTTCATATGAGGCTTAAGTGATCATAACGAGAGTTCATATGTTATACGATAATAATAATAAACATAACAACAGTTTATATAAATGATAGTAAACATAATAGCCATAAGTCAATAGTTAACTAGATAGTAACTTGTTAACAACCATATGTTAACTTAGCATTTAGTCAGTTAATCACATAGACTTATACCAACTCAGTAACTCACTAGCTTGTTCCTAGATAATTGAAGAAGTTGTTACTATATAAGATTATGAATGTATCAATATAGATTATAAGCTAATTCAAGAGAATAGTACACTATTTTATCTAATTCAAGATAATAGTACACTATTTTAGATAGTAATCTTCATGTTAAATGCATTTTGAAACTAAAACATGTATTTGGATTGAAACAAGTTGTTATCGGACGAGATCAATGAATGTATCATTGTAAGTCGATAATCAAAGTCAATGTAACATTACATATAAGTTCACTTTAATAAATATAATTATACTATTACTTAATTGAGTAATAGACTAATGATAGTTGTATAAGTAACGCCATAAGTATGGAGTCTAATTAAAATTTAGAAACTCAATTCATAACTCTAATTAAATAATGATAATAATAATAATAATAATAATAATAATAATAATAATAATAATAATAATAATAATAATAATAATAATAATAATAATAATAATAATAATAATATGCTAATTAATAAATGATAGTTATGGCTTAAATACTAATCATAATAATTTCAATAAAAATAAGCAAAATTTCAAATTAAAGTTAGTAAGTTACTAAACCAAGAAAATAATTAGTAATATTATAACTTATAAGAATATAAGATTATCAATCATGTGTGCTAGGTCATCAATCCATGTGTTAGATCATTCTCTATTCCTATTGGTCAAGAAATAATATCATGGATCATGAATTAGAACCCTTTGATTTAAGAAGGATCAAAATCTAACCATTAATCTCTCAAACCCATTTTCATTTCTTTAGTCTCTCTTCCATCTATCCTCTCTAAAACCCTAATCCCCACCCCTCTCATCCGCCCACCTCCACTTCCATCTCTCATTCTCTAAAACTCTTATCCTTCAATTCCACTGCTTCAGATCTTCTTTCTCTTTCAACTCAATCACTTTACGATGATCACTATCTATGAGTCTCTCTCATCAATTTCTGATTCTCATCATCGCCGTAATTTTTGTTTCCCGACCCTTAAAAACGGCCTTTTTTGCACTCGGTTGTTTCGGAGATGCGAAGTTGTCTTCGTTGCTTAAACGGCGTCGTTCGCACCACCGTCGGATACTCAGGTGGCACTAAGCTTAATCCCGAGTTCCGGCTTGGCCGATCACGCCCGAATCCGTATAGATAATGATGTTGTTAGGAGATTGCGAACGAAAATCTCGGTGGAGATCTTGCTAACCGAAGCTCTGCCGGAGGCCAAGATCGAAGATCTTATCGAACGCAAAAGATCGAATATCTGGAAACGTGAAGGTTCAAGCAAAACTTCATCTCAAATCTTGATTTGAACAAGCGAAGATCTCGATGAAGGTTGCTGACCGAATTTTTGTTTTTATTTTACCTTTTTTTTGAAAATTTTTTATCTGATAAACTTAGATCTGGGATTGTAATTTTCTTTTGACATTCTCAAATTCAATAAACATATCTATTTTTTGCAGTATTTTATTTTTTTTCTTTGTCATGAAATTGAAGTAGGTCTTATCTCGAATTTTTCATATGGGTTTGTTTAGTATAAAGAAAAATAAATCGTAATTTTGTTTTAGTATCTGAATTTTCTGTGTTTGCCATATGGGTTTGGATTTTGAAGTATAGGGTTTAATCAAATACTTTTTAATATTATTTGAAAATGGGAATATTGGGTAATTAAATGAAATATAAACAAGTACATGATATTCAAAGTTTAATCCTTAAATTAAATGTAATTTAGTTTTTTATTTAATTAATTATTAAATGTAATAAATTTTATAAATTAATATATTTAAATGATTCTGTAGATATAAAAAAATAATTGAATTTTAGTAATATCTAGTTGAGTACGGTCGGGTTCGAGTTTGAATGCGGAGTGCGTGCGGGTCGGGTCAACATATAATCTTGCCAGAGTGCTGGTCAGTCCGGGTAATCCCGGGTCGGGTTTCGGTCGGGTCCGGGGCCGGCCTCACGAGGTCGAACCAGGGTTGAGTCGAGGTCAGAATCAGGTTGACCCAGCGTAATTATATCTAATGTATGCTTATATGCACGCAATGTATGCTCCACTCTTATATGATTCTTTCAAAAGTAAAAAAAAAAAAATGCGTGCAATGTGTGCGAAAGTATATAAAAAGATTAAAATAATTGCGTAATTATATCTAATAACTTAAAATAATTTGTCAGAAAAAACGGGTGAAGGAAGAGCAAGAAGAACTGTAATTGTGTTAATAGTAATCATGGGAATTGGGAAGTATGCTATTAAATTAGGGATTTTGAAAAAAAAATTATAGTTTATTTTAGAAATTATTGACTTCCACATAAAGTATACATTGCTTGTTGTATTTTTCTTATTTTTGCAATCACTTTTTTTAGTAAAGTAGTTATTTTTCGGTGTCTTTTTTTTTTTTTTGTTGTCCCCTCTTTTCGCTTATAATATACTCGCTCCGTTCCTTAATGGACTCCCATTTCTTCTTTGTATATTTGCCAATGCATGTTTTGTATCATTAATATTTTAATTATATATTAGTAAAAATTATAAAAGTTTGTTTTACAAGACTCCTCATGACTATGTTTTTCCTTATATATTGGAAAAAATTGAATTTTTTTCTTTACCTATGAATAATACCAAAATTAGAAATGGAAAATCTATTGTGGGATAGAAGGAGTAAAATAGAGATGAATAGAGATAAAATAGAAGATAAAGTAGTTAAATTGTATTAAATGTCTCATTGGTAGTGGTTAATCATTATGAATTCTAGGCAACATTACATTTAACTTACCAGGTTAATTATCGACCAATGTTAACAAGATATTTAAGGTGACAAAATTTTATAGGCTTGTAAGGACATCCAACTTGCCACTAAATTGATTATTGATTATGAGAGAGATCAAAAGTTGTTAACTTACCTAGGCCAGCTAATTGGAATCAATATTCCCTGAGAATAGGTTAAAGCTAAGGTTTAGATAAATTTCCAAATACTTCATCTGTTTTTTTTTTTATATAATTGCACCACTTTTCTTTTATAGGTATTTCTTTCTTATTGCATCATTTTAAATTATACTTCCTCCGTTCTAAATTAAATGAAACACTTGCCATTTTAGTTCGTTCCAAAATAAATGAAAGCATTACCTTATTTGGTATTCACTTCTCTCATTTCTCTCCTCATCACACGGCCCCTCTTTTCTTTTTTCTCTATCTCTCTCCTCTTCTAAATCATCGCAAGTGCAAGGTCCTACGTTTCATTTAAAACAGAACGGAGGAAGTAGTAAACTTTTTGGGCAAATTCAACCTATCTATAGTAATTAAAGGCATTTATGTCCATTTTCACTGTTTTTTTTGTTTTGCTGTCCGAACCAAAATTTTGGTGACTGCTAATAACAAGTATATATCTTAGAAAGAGAACATTGGTAGTGGTAATGTACCTTTGACCTGATTGCCTGATGTGTCTACAAACAGTAGACTATAGGCAATTCGTTCATATTCTTTTTTTTTTTTTTGATAATACATAAATAAAGAAAACAAACAAAAACAAAACTAGCGGCTCCCTTTTCTTGCTTTTACAGCAATTAAATGAGCTTTAGCAACTTTACTTCTACTAACCTTAATTATTCTAAAACTATGCAACTTATTTAAACCTAGCAGAGTGTCATACAGAACCTTTCTAATTGAAGTATGAGCAGCTTCTAATGAACACAGACCTTCAACAATCATGGTACAGTCAGTCCAAATCTCAATAACATTCATTTTTAACTGTAGAGCATGATTTAAGCCCAGGAGAATTGCTTTTGCCTCCGCTTGTAGGCTTGATATTGCTTGTATACCTGACCCCCCTCTTTTCCTTTCAACACCATTTTCCAAAAGTGTCCATCCATAGGCAGCGCTCCAGGAACTCATGTTTTCTTTGTCATCCTTTTTCCATGCCCCATCAACAACCAAAATCCAGTAAGGTTGATAACTTCCAGACCAATTCTTACAGAATTGAATTTCTTTTAACCCTTCTTGTTCCTCAAGCAATACTTTATCCTGTTTTTGATCATTGTTGTTATCCTTAACGTAGCTTATTTTCCATCTTCTCCTCCACTCATTAATCATAGTCATGGCAAGACTTGGGTAGATCTTACCGTGGTCTTTGAAGATCATTTTGTTGCGTAATGTCCATATGCTCCATAAGATGATGATAAATTCCGCCACTAGATCCTCAGCATTATCCCCCATATTCATGAGATACCATAACCAGTGTCTTGTCCACTTAGCAGCATTACAGTGTAAAGGGTTATCAGAAATAATCCCTAGGTTTGAAGCTTTCCAGATGTGCATTGAGATTGCACAGTCCTTGAAAATGTGAGTATCAAATTCCTCTTGTTCCCCACAAAATGGGCAAGGTCTCTCACTTAGGATTTTCCTTTTCCTAAGGTTTACTCCAGTGACTAATGCACCATGATATAGCTTCCAATAGAAATACTTCCATTTTGGCCAAATTTTTTGTTTCCAGAACTTAATCCAGAACTTAGATTTTCTGTTTTCTTGTCCCAACAGCTCTTGACAAGCCCAGTAGCCCGTCTTAACGCTATACTCACCATTCTTTGTACCCAGCCACGTTTTCTCATCAACATGCTCTTCTTCAGAAATATGCGTGGCAAGAATGTTTCTAGTTGTATTGTTATCAAACCATATTTGAAGCATACCCTCATCCCATTTTTTATCCGTTATGAGATCCTTTACCCAACACGACCTGTCTAAAAAAGGGAGACTTTGATTCTCTTTGAAGTTGATTTTGAAACCTGCACTGATCCAATTATCCTCAAGAATGTGAGTTGATTTGCCATCCCCTACAATCCTACCGACCCCTTTTGACAGGGACATAACACTCTTCATAATGCTCCTGCCACCCCAAGTGCAGATTCTCGGAATTTTCCCTTTCAAACTCTTACCAAACCAATTCTCTGAGTACTTTGCTCTAAAAATTTTACTAATGAGTAGACTCTGTTTATGATCCATACGCCAAATTCGTTCATATTCTACTACAATTAGATTGTCTTATATGTTGGCGAATTTGGAATTATAAATGGATAAGAAATTCATATGCTACTATAACAAAATAGTTTTTGTTTGGTAAACATGTATTTCTCACTGTTATTGCTTTAAAAATGAGGAGGCTTTCTGCTTTATTATAGAGTTCCGATACTGACTTGTGTGCCTCATGGCTTTCTTATAAAAAAAAAACACTGATTTTATGCGTAATATAGCAAACCAACTAAACCCCAGACCTCAGTAAGAAAGCTAAAAGCCTAAAAAAATGTAACATGCACAATGAATATTGTTGTTGGATTATAATTTCCTCATCCAACTCGAAATTGGCGCCGGAAGACAAAAAATGGGGTAAATGAAACTGTTTCAGCTTCAGTCAATCATAATCTTCAAGCTAATTCTTCAGCAGTAATATTAATCAGAGGGACCAATCATTTTCTCAGGCAACACATACTGGTGAAACTCTTCCTCTGTAAGAACTCCGAGCTTCAACGCAGCATCCTGCAACCATCCAAACCTTATCATGATCTCGTTTCAATTGTCGGACTGTAAAATTAAGGCGCAAAACTAAAACTGCAAATTAATCGTCCTCTGCCCCGCTTATTTAGCACATGATTTAATTGTAAACTCGACTTTTGCACATCAACACTTAAATTATTTTAAGCAAAAGCAATATCTCCACGCACGCATAAGAATATAAATTAAGAATTATCACCTTCAATGTAGTTCCTTCTTTGTGCGCTTTCTTGGCAACTGCAGCGGCATTGTCATAACCAATTTTCTGAGAGATTAGCATAAAAGATCTAGTCAGTACAGGAAGCAGTGCATATGAAACCATAAGAGTGATTAGTGAAGGGGTCAACAATAACTTACAGGGTTTAATGCTGTCACAAGCATAAGTGACTGCAAGTATAGATGGCAACGTACCAAGAAGCAAAAGAAAAATTATCAGTTAAGCTTGTAGTCCAAAGATACATCAGAAAATAAATAACTGCAACGTAAGTTACTATTATGCACTCGCCTCATTTAGCAACTTTGAAATTCTCTCCCTGTTGGCTTCAATTCCCCTAACGCAATTCTTTTCGAAAGAAGCAGATGCATCCGCCAGTAATCTCAATGACTAAAAACAGAAGTGAAAAAAAGGAATGAATACTGCAAAAATAATAGAGCAGGAGGTATACAAGATTCTAACACAATAGTCAGGATCAGTTCAAACAAAACTTGGTTCCTGGTAATGTTGTTGCATATCAAATCCAAATATCAATTAGAAACTACCACTCTGTCATTCACAAGGTTATAGTTGGAGTCTCTTTAAAGACATTCGTGTAACGTTGATGTTACTTTATCTATGCAGATACATCTAATTTGACTTGATCCACCCTTAATCACTTATCCATGTCCAGGCGATAAACACAGTACAGGGTGAATTGGATTATCTGATGGAAGCTCAAATACCCGATTCATAGGTTTTCGGCAATGCTTCATAATTATATGCGAGTGTTTTTTTTCTTAACTACCAAATTCAGCTTAATAACGAGTATATCTACCAAGAAATGAGAAATCAGATATAATCCACCATACATAAGGAAGAAAGAATATTCAAAATTTGCATATTACTTCACTCAAAAGTTGATGTTAATGACATTGCATATGATCATGATAGAATCACAATACGTACATGTAGGAGAGCATTTGCCATGAGGGGCTTGTAAACATTTAGCTCAAAGTGACCATTTGAGCCTCCAACAGTAACTGCTACATTGTTTCCCATTACCTGCCAGTGTAAACAACTAGAAGATCAATGACAATGTTTCAACCAATGGAAACGTTCATTCCCCTTGAAATATTCGAAGCAGTCCTACATAAAAATGATATAAAAAGCATATCTATAGCAAAGTACTGTGAAAAATTTGCAGATTCGGATCATGCAAGAAGACCGTGATATAATAATACCATAGAAGCCAAAATCATATTCCCTCCAAAGAGATTCTATAAAACACAATGCGACCTGCTAGCTTTACCTGAGCACAGACCATAGTTAAAGCCTCACACTGTGTGGGATTAACCTTCCCCTGGAACAGATAAAGTAGATTTTCACAATTAACTACTAAGTACTAACTGAGGCCCAATAATAAGGAAAGAAATGGAGGGGGGGGAGAAAAGGACAGAAAGGAGGAACACAGATGAACAAGGACATTACAGGCATGATACTGCTCCCTGGTTCATTTTCTGGAAGAATTAATTCACCAAGACCACATCGTGGACCACTGCAAGAAGAGAAAAATGAGCAAAACACAATTGTCTTGATATAAAAAACCAGCTTTTATTGTTCAAGCAATCACACCTTCCTAAAAATCGTATATCATTGGCAATCTTCATTAAAGAAGCAGCCACAGTATTTAGAGCGCCACTTGTTTCAACAAAAGCATCATGTGCAGCCTAACAAAAACACATCAAATCAGAGGAAACAACTAGATGGTGCTAACTTACTCGCAAGCATAGTGAGTACATAAAGAAAGTCCTGAAACTGCATTCAGAGGCGTTATACTAACCAATGCTTCAAATTTGTTTTCAGCAGTTACAAAAGGTAAGTTAGTCTCTTCAGCAACTGCTTCAGCAATCTTGACATCAAACCTGAAGGATATTCATAGGAAGATCAAGGTTTTAAAGCA
Source organism: Beta corolliflora (assembly GCA_947648045.1). Lineage (NCBI taxonomy): Eukaryota > Viridiplantae > Streptophyta > Magnoliopsida > Caryophyllales > Amaranthaceae > Beta > Beta corolliflora. Next base: position 51,720 of record CANSZD010004257.1, read on the forward strand.
AATTATCACATCAGTCTAGAAACACATTGGACAAACATACTACAGAAGTCATTCAGATGAGACATAATCTAAAAGCTGTATGACACTTATCCCACAAACACTCTGTATCTAGCTACACAAAGTATACATTGTGGTAATGCTGTGGCAAATAAAATGTCTTCACTATATAGAAATCAACCCACTTTTTGTCTCAGAAAATTCTTTCATTAGACCCCCCCTCTCTTTCCAAGCAACCAATGGAGCATGCCTTGTGAGTTGTGACAATAGATGAGTAAGCAGTAAGTATATGATAAATGTAAACCCATAATTTTCTTAAACACAAGTCATACTATCATCGAATTTACTTTAATATACCTTCAAGACAATCAGTATGATATACAGCAAATTACAGGAGACCAACTGCTCCCAACATTCTCTAAGCTTGGACATTTGGCAAGTGAAAGTACCAAAGTTCATACAATAAAAAAAGTAGCTCAGAGCTGATGGTCCTACTTGATTACTTTTTAACAATAAACGACATTGAGATGCTGAGAGGATCATATACCCTTTCTTTGTGTTTAATCCAGTCCCTACAGCAGTGCCTCCTTGTGCAAGCTACAACAAAAGCGGAATTCAAGAGTGGCAAACAGATGGAATAGTGTTAGAAAGGGAAAAATTAGCTGAGTGCTTCTACCTGATACATTCGAGGCAGGGAGCATACAACTCTATCAATTCCATACTTGACCTGCAACCACAACACAAAGTTAGAGGATCTGCAGATTAAATAATAGATGGGCAATATTAAAGACAAACTTCGTATTCATATAATTTACGGGAAATTACATCCACTGACAAATTTTGACCCAACTACAACCACTGACACGAGCTTGACACACTAATAAATCAGATCAAACTTGACAACTTTAGACAACTTTTAGCACAAAGCAATCATTTTTGCATATTCATTCAACAATTTTGCTATATTAGAAGCAAATAACTCACTTGAGTAGAATAGCCGCTGAACTCTTGACCAAGTGTCAAAGGTGTAGCATCTTGCGTATGTGTACGTCCAATCTTAATTATATCTTTAAATTCAACAGACTAAAAAAAGAAAGTAAGAGAAGTATTAATTACACCATAAAATAACAAAAGAGAACAAATTAGTAAAAATCATGCAGACAAAAATGCTCATGCAAATCTGTCAATGCTAGCTGCTAGTTGCATAGTTCCATGCCTTTCATATAGTAGAAGTAATAAACTCATTATACCCCCCCCTTTCCCCCAAAGCAAATATTCAGGCACAGTATCAATGAAATTATCCTGACAAAGTTGTTCAGTGCAATTTCAAAGCTTATCTTTCTTCTTCATTGTGAGTTAGAAAACATGCTTCCAGCCTTCCACGGAGGCAAAATTGTGTTTAGACGTCTGTAATTCTTCCAGCTGCCAACTCTTTACTTCCTACTACAGAAGGCCTAAACTGTGCCACTCTAACTTCCCCATTTGCTCACATACCAAATGAGTAACTAGGCTTTACCACTGGCTCTTCTAAGTGCAGATATGCAAAGAGGGAAAAACAGGAGCATGCCAGTTAAAAAGCACTTCTACAGTTCTACCTAATTTCATGTGGATTAAGCTATACATGTCTGTGTGTGCTGCTGCAAATTTTTATATAGAAGGGAGGGGGAGAGAGGGGAAGGATGCTGGATATTTTTGTGCATAGTTTAAGACACTTGTTCTAAAGAATGGATTACAAAGGGAATGATAAAATAGAACTACAAAAACTGCAAGGATTGTATTAAGAAGCCTTGCATAAATACGAATTGCATGGTCACTCACTTTAGCATGAAGTGAAGAATGTAAATTCTTCAAGTTTGGTAAAAATCGTGAATTTATTTCCATAGCTGCTGCAATGTGCATCACCTGGAGAGAAAATGACAAGTCGGTACTGGTGCAGACGAAAACAATATTTTCAATGCAGAAACTACTGAATCATCTGTTTCAGTCAAGAAGGACACAATCTTGAAATGGTATTTGACCATTTTGAAGAACCTTCACATCCTTCAATAGACTCATAATGAAATGCAGATGTAATATCTACACCAATGAAGAAAGCACTACAAGAAAAAAAAAAGCACTTACAGTTGGGAATGTGTCATTAGAAGACTGTGACCTATTTACATGGTCATTTGGATGCACAAACTTCCCACCACGCTTATGTCCAAGGATCTCAGCTGCCCTATTCGCAATAACCTGCATTAATTATCAATACACACAAAACACATATAACACGTACATCCAAAGGGGGAAGAGATGAAACTTTCGCATGTCCCTTATAAGCTTGCAAGAAGCATAAACACTAACCTCATTGGCATTCATGTTGCTTTGTGTGCCACTACCTGTTTGCCACACTACAAGAGGGAAGTGATCATTTAGTTTCCCCTCAGCCACTTCTTGAGCAGCCTGCATTACTGCTTTTCCTATTGTTGGGTCAAGGCCGTATTCCATATTCACCTGTAGCAATACATCAGATAAGATTAAGTTCAGAAGCTAAGTCTAATTAGCTTAAGATACTCGAAGACATGATACGTACAAGCTCAGATTTTTAAGTTACCACCAAGATATTGAAGAAAAGGCACCTCTTAAATTCTAGCAAATAAACCTTTGACGAGTTTGATGACCGCACCGGGAAAAGCAATTGAAATGTATTTTGCCATTTTATGCAGTTATGAGAGAATCTTTACTTAGCACCAACTACCAAATATTATTTGGCATTTCATCATGGAAAAAAGAAACAAGAATAAAATATACCTTGGCAGCACATTTCTTTAAAATTCCGAATGCTCGAACGATAGGCTCAGGCATACGTTCACGCTCCCCACCAATTTCAAAATTCTGTAGGGATCTCTGAGTTTGAGCTCCCCACAACCTGGAATAATCCGTCACAACAGCCAGAATGTGGTCAGGCTCCAATATGATGGAAGTAGAGTAACCAATTTTCGAAAAGGAATTCAAGCCGGGAAGTTCATGCATATATCTAATAAGCAGGCTCAAATCAATACTCTAGTCTGAACTTAGGTGAGGGTCGCTATAAGTATGACAATCTAAGGCAGGTTTAACCTTTGAACATATTGACCTCAGTCAGACAAGCTACGCAATCACCGTCATGTATAGCGATTACAAATATCAGATTCTTGGTTCAAAAAAGTGATTTACTAGATTAAAACAAGAAGTAGTAAATCATTCTTGCATCACATTACTCGGCCTAAGAGAATGAAAGACTCAGCTTTGGCCAATAAGGAAGCCATAGAAATACATACGCTCTTGCCAGAAGAGCATATGCACATGCTCCTTAGCTATAACCTATCCTCTCCTAGTAGGAGTAGAAAAGAGGGCATGATATATACTGTAAAAGAAGACATTGTTCTCCTTGTCCTTCCACCCCAAAACACGAATAGCTCACTTGAAACCTCCGCATTCGTCGAACAAAATTGTTCATTATTTTCATTACTTCTCTTTCAGAATAGGCAAATATCTGACGGCACAACAGTTCCACTATTCTCGTGCTCTTGCACATACTCCTTTCAAGTATCAGAGGTCCATCTTATCTACAATCATAACCAAACTCAGTAGCAATGTGGTACATTCAGGAACATCTCAATTCCCAATTCAACGTTCTAGAACAAGATGCACGGTGAAGCGATCAAGTTAGATAAACTGATCACGACACTCGAAAAATGGCAGTCTTCATTTAATCCAACTTACATTAATCTTGTAATCACATATTTGATCTGATTAAATTTGAATTAAATCTTTCAAAAACAAAGTAAATCCCATTTCCTCTTAACATACTCATCCTTTAATTAAAGCAATCCAGTTCAATCGCTTTACAATGAAAATAACATCTAAAAACTCAAAATAACAATTTCATCATATCATCCATAAGTTCGCATTTCGCAACACGAATTAAACCATAATAGTTCTAGTATGATAAAATCATCAGCTCAAAAACTACCAATCCAGAATAGTAATACTACTATGATAGTAAGAAATCACGCATGAAATAAAATAAAAACTTAGGTTAAAATTGATTAGTATGAGAAGAGACGAACTTGTCAGAGGGGACATGGATAGGGCCGAAAGTATCGCGCTCCTCGCGAAACGAGGAGGAGTAGAATCTGAACCACGCAAAACGTAGTGCAGCCGACGATCCGGTTGTAAGCCGACGATTAGCGAGATACATCGCCATTGTTGCTGCCGCGGACAAGCTTGATGAGAGAGAAAATAAAAGTTTACGAGGGAGGAACTAGGAAGCTGTGATGTGATAGCCTTTTTACTAATTTTAAAAGTCAAGGTATTATTTTTATAAAAAAAAATCTATATGAAGTAGTATTTTTTGTAGAAAGACATTATTTGTTATAATTGTTGTAAAAAGATATCTTATGATATTAGGCATGATAGATCTTTATTTGAGTATTGTGGTTTTTTTCATGTTATAAGGGCTGCATAATACGGTATTCGTATGGTGGTAGATTAGGCAGAGGTAATGTTGAAGCCTAGTTTGTATGGGTTCGTTCCCTCAAAGCATTGTTGCTTTGGCGGATATTGATTTGCTATAATAATATGCTTGTGTTACCCCGTTTAAAAAAAAGATATCTTATGAAGTATAACTTCTTTCAAAGGAAAAAACATTATAGATGATGATTTTATGTCACTGAATTCTGGCTAAAAAGTCAATTATTTGGTTTGTTGACTTTAGCATAAGTCGCCCATATATAGAAAAAGGGTTGGTCAATAATAGGAACTTTGACCTTTTAGTCGAAAATCGACGACAAAACGGGTGTTTTTAATAAAAAGTAGGCGTCATATCAAGTACTTTTTTCCCTCTAAAAATTGAAGTATAAGATATATCTTCAGTAACAATGGTAACAAATAAGATATTATAACACAAATTCTTTGTTTCAAATTATTTACTACAACAAACAACCATGTAATCATCTCAATGCCACTAGGATAAGATCAGTTGACAATTAATGTATCAATCAAAAATTTATGTCTAATACAACAAACAACCATGTAATCATCTCAATGCCACTAGGATATATAGGATCAGTTGACAATTAATGTATCAATCAAAAATTTATGTCTAATGTCATCCACGTACATTGATATTTTGGGAATGACAATCATTAAAATAGAGAAACCAAATGAACCGAAGTTCCATATATACATTATATTTTATAGACTTTCATTTGATCACAAATCCCGACCAATATACAACAAAAAGTATAGCAATGTGTATCTATATCAAAATCTTTTCAATGTATATACTTCCTCTGTTAATTTATCAATTATTACGTTTACATGTAGAGTTTTCATCCCTCTCAATGCACACTATTGATATCTACAATTATCAATTAGTAAAAATTATAAAAAGTTGATATTTTGTAATTATATATATTAAGACGAATCTAACAAATCCTACATGACTATGTTTATTCTTACATATGTATAGTTAGAGGGAAGTGTATAAATAATGTAAAAGTCTAAAAAATACTTGTTACTAAAAAATGAAAGTAGTATATATTAAAGATTTGAACGGTTAAAGATAATCACCTTTGTGTAAAAAAAAAAAAAAGGAAAATCTTTATAAAGCTTGTACATCATAAGTTCATAACAAATACTTCAATTCGATAAGACACCTACATGATACAAACCTCAAGATCCAATTAATAGACATATAGTCATATAGCTTAATAAGTGCCTCCTGAGCTTGTTTACACTAAATTACATTACCATTACCACTATTTATGACCACTAACCAAACGGATCGTTAAAGTAATATAATTAAACCGGATTTTCTATAACCTTACAACCCAGAAAAGAAGAAAGCATGAGTAAAATGACAAAAATAATGCAGACAATTCCTGCTTTGTTCCAATTCCTTTTGATGTCATCAGCTAAACCTGCCTTGCATGATTGGCAATTGAAGCAAAGCACATTTTGATCATTTTCCCACTTGTAGCAGTCTGTATTGGTGTAGTTCACATCCTTGGGTTTTGTCCATTCAGTTGGGCTTGTGTAGTTGAACTTGCAATCATTTGATGGTTTGCAGCAACCAGACTATCCAGTTAAATGTAAACGTGATCAGTAAATGTTATGGCAGCCAATATATATTGAAGATAAATTAATCCCGTTTTGCATCGCTTTGATCAAATGTAATTATCCCGATACTTTTATGTATGATTAAGATAGACTTGATATTAAATGGAGATTGATACATCGATAGACTACCCACTAGAATTAGTTAAAAAATTATTAACTATGATGAGTTGTATTCCACTAATTATTAATATTTGTCTTTTAGGACGGTAGACAAAAACATTTTCATATGAAGTAATTGCTATCTGATTTAGTGGTTCCATAAATGAAAATATGAAACTGCTACTTTTTATAGTAATTTAATAATATATGAAATTAAATACTTTAGTAGATCTATAACTCAAAGTTTAATCCTCATTTTCATAGGTTAAGCCAAGTGGGGAAAAAAAAGCAGCTTAATTCAAAACATTACTTTAAAATAGATAATATCTCAACCTTAGGTAGCAACTTCATTCAACCCTAAAGTAGCTACCAGCTAAGATACCGCTTTTTACTTGTGAAATATCGCTACCTCAAAGAGTGATTAATTAGCTGGATCAAAAAATATAATATTGTAGACCACTCTTGCGCCTAAATTTTTTAAAGAATGGTAAGGAGAAGTGTGCTATGGATTTGGAACCTCTTGCAGATTAATCCAATCCAACTACGTAGGCAAGGTTCTTTGGGAGTGGGGGGGAAAGGATAAGAAAATCTCACCCCAAAAGTGTCTCTAGCGAGTGGGATTTAATCTCAAGGTTAACATTACAACTAGACTAAGTACTACTTGCGTAAAACAAAGCAATACTCTTGAGCCTACATAGATAGTATGATTAGGGGTGTAAGTGGATTGATTTGGATTGGACTTTGCCAAATCCAATCCAGGTCCAAAGTTTTTGACTCGAGAAATTGAGTCAAGTCCGATCCAAATATTTTTGAGTCGAGTCAAGTCAGATAATTTTTTCTTTAAGTCCGAATCCAGGTCTAGTCAAGTCCGATTATTATATTTTTTTCCCAATTTAGATTCAATGATTCACAATGTTTTCTCATAATTGAATTTGAAAAATTAAGTTCATTATATCCATTCCATAAAATAAGTCACATACATCTTATATAATATATATAAATATTATATATATAAATATTACATATATATTATATATAAAAATATTTTTGAATTTGGTGGACTTATTGGACTCCAAAGAGGTGAGTCCAAATCAGGTCCGAAAATATTTGGACTTGAAAATTTGAGTCCGAGTCCAATCCAAAAATTTCAGTCAATCCAGGTCGACAAGTTTGGATTACTAGATTGAGCTTTTGAACTTTTCGCGATCCGCTTACACCCCTAAGTATGATCATAGATTAAAAATGTGACATGCAATTATAAGACGAGGAGAGCAATACCTCGATGGAAGACAAGCGCCTAGAGAAGAACTGATCCTGACTGTCTTCACCAAACTTATCCTGGAACTTTGAGCAAACTTGACTCTTAACAATACAATTCTTAAGATCGTTCCAATGCTTAGCATTATCAACCCTCTTTTGAAGCCAAGGAGAGTAATCATCCAACCTATACTCTTTATAAGCTTTCCAACCCAAAGGCTCACCACCTCCCTTAGCACTTACTACAAGCGCAAATATGGTGTAGCCTAAGAGAGTACAAAGCAGGACGAACATAATGTAGCCATGGCAGCAAAGCTGGAGGCCCTTAAGCCGCGCCGCCCAGCATACGCCGACGACGCATAGGATGAGGATGAGGGTTCCAAGGGTGATGATGGGTGCATTTAGGAACACCTCACACTCAGTGCTTAGTTGATGTTTAAGCCATATTCCCATAACAAAGATGGGAATACCTAAGAGAAAGGTGATCACACTTATGCATATGTATACGCTTATACTCTCCCTTGAGTATAGGAAATACATGGGTGGGTATCTTAATTATGTTGTAGATTATGGATTGGGGAGATTATTTTGTGCAAAATTTTAGACTAGCTCTTTGAAAATTACAATACTAGATATTCAAAAACCTTATCACTTGGTTCCTTGATTGTAGTAATTTAGCTTATATGGTTGCCTCAAGTCTTTATGGTCAACTATTTAAATTAATTGATTACAAACTTAATTACTTCATCTAGATAAGTTAGATTAAAAAATATTAAAAGGGTTAGGTACATATAACCAATCTTAATCAACCTAGTAAATACAGGTAACAGGTAATTTAAAAAATTATTTTATGTTGATTAGTGGGTAATTAGTCCATTAAGTAGATAGAGTTTTCCCTAGGATGAATAGTTCTTCATTATACAATCTTTACTATTTACTCTTTTTATACATGCTTAAAAATGAAGCACCTTGAGATAAAATATATAAAGAAAAAGTTTTCGAAAAAACCCATCTACTTTAAATTAGAAAAATTAGGAGGGCCACACTAATCGAGATTCTCCAATTGATTAAATCGATAGATTAAAAAAATGTTCACAAGAAGAGTAGGTCTAAGAAATTGATTAGTCATGATTCATGAACGACAAAATTGATTTTACTACGATTTAGGGGGAATCCCCATAATTAGTTTGTCTCCTTGCCATAGAAGAAAATAGTTTTAGAAATGACTAATACTTTCCTCCTGTCTTTATAATATAGTGTTTGTTTCGCTTTTTCGCGTCTGCCCCAAGATATACTTTTGACGACCTTCAATATCTTCAATTTCGTATTAATAAAAACTATAAAAAGTTGATATTTTGAAAGTACGCATTGAGCGAACCACAACGAATCCTACATGAGTATTTTTTTGTATATACTCCCTCCGTCCCTAAATAGAGTGCCCATTTTTCCATTTATGTTTGTCCCAAATAGATTTCTCATTTCCTTATTTGGTATGGGTCCACCAATTAAAGTATTATTTTGTTTTCAACTTTTATAATATCACCCACTTTCTCATATGGCCCACATTCTCTCTCCCTTAATAAACAATTCAAAAAAAGTGTCTTAACTTATATATTTAATTATGATTTAATACAATTAAGGTCCACACATGATTTCTTGCTTATCTTTTGCCTTCAAAAGAAATGGGCGGCTCTGTTTTAGGGACGGAGGGAGTATTAATGAGAATATTTGCTCAAAGATTTTAATACAAGCGGTATATTATGAGACGGAGGAATAACAACTCTAATAAACTTATCTATTTTTGGTAAAAGTCTTAATTTCACGTCACACGCACTTATGAGCAAAAACACTCCCATCAATACCTACAACACCTAAGTCCTAATTAACTCGCTATGGTCCTTGGTGAATGGTGCAGTACAGTGGTTATTCATTTATTCGGTGGTTATGGAAATGGACAAATTAAACCAAACAATATAATCTATCTTGGGAGAAAAGATGACATTCCCGCAGACATTACTGATTTACTGATTTACTGGTGTACTTCTTAGTTATTACAGCAAAAGTAGAAAAATAATACAATGTGACATTATATCACCAACAGAAACCTGTATAGTGACTAGAATGACTCAATCAAGCAGCGTTTCATAAGATGGCTGGCAGCCTGGCACAACTAGCGTAGAATGGTTTGCACTAAGCAGGGATGGGGGCGGCGGCGCGGCGCGTGGTTCTCTTGGGTTAGCTGGAGCCTGGAGGAGGAGGGGTAATACGTGATCACTATGGTAGATCTCAAGCTGCTTTCATTACACACTTTGGAGCCGTCCTTATTCCAAGCTGAAGTTATGCCGGTTTGTATAATGGCCTTATCTTGGCTAGAGATATGGGTTGTTCAAATGGACAATGCAAGCTGTGGTGATACTTTCATAGGCGCTGTTAACTATTCTGTTGAATGTCTTCAAGTGGTGAAATGTTGCGAGAAGATAAGCAACCAGTGGGATTGCAAAACTTATACAATATATTCGGGTGTATCGTGTCTAATTATTTTTTCTTTCATTCTTCATTTAATTTCTTCAAATCCAGGCTCTATAAATGAGAATAAGCCAGCCAGAAAATAGCTCGGGTGTATTGTACACCCGCATGAAATATAAATTGCAGCATGATTGCAATAAGTTTGGTTTATCTTGTGCAATTTTATGTTGTATTTAAAATAATTTATTTTTACTTCATTCACTAGCTTGTGTATAATTAACTAATGGAAAATTTAACGATTTTAATCATTAATGTAACGCTATAGAATAAACAAAAATACACATATAGCATTTTCATAAAATAAATTACTTTATTGATTACCAAAAACAATAAAAGTAAAACATGGAATATATTACCAATGAGAATTGTGATCTTGTAAGGTAAAGCAAATAATACAAATTCTCCAGAAAAAAACTTCATTTCCCCTTGGGGAAACAATAGAAGTTTCAATAATAAAGCAAACAAGCTTCTAGGACCAAATATAACGGTACGTTATCAACGTACAATATAACGGTTGTATAGGATATTTTCTGATTCTAGCTAAACATTATCTTCTTCAGGATCAGGCCCGCAATCGCCGCACCACCAAAGCGTGGCAAGGGAGAATATGACAATAATGTTAATGATAGCAGCCTTCTTCCAGGCTTTTTGAATGTCATGGAGGAAACCATCCTTGCATGATTGACAATTGAAGCAAAGGACATATGGATCATTACTCCATTCATCACATTCGTCTAGTTTTCGAATTGTATCATTTCTTGGGTTTGTCCAAATGGCGCTAGTGTACGTAAAATTGCATTCTTTCAATGGCGTGCAGCAACCAGACTAATAAGCTCATAATCAACATTGTAAAACACCCAATAATTATGGTCGAGACAATAAAAATGGCAAAAAAAACAAGGAAATTACCAATACAGAAACAATATTGTCTAATTAATTATAATATTAAGCCAGCGAGCATATATGATAGAATTCAATATACTTTAGGATATATCTTGTTCTTAGAATCCTACTATGGATAGGTTTCCTAATATGTATAGGACTATCCTTATGTTGTAAACTATAAATTTTGATCGATGGTCATCACTCCAGATAGAGAAGTTTTCCCATATCTAGCAATATATTTAATGTTCTATTTTCAATCTAATTTTATGGATTTGCACAACACTTCCTTTAAGTGTATTTTACTCTAGTTATATATTGTCATTTACATGCCTAATATGCTCTTGACTCCAATAATGAATGAGATTATATAGGTATTTCATATTTTGAGATGATAATGTGAAAGAACCATTCATATAGATCTAACATGCGTATGTAATACTTTCACATAAATATAATGTTATTTTTAGTATATTAGGAAAAGAATATATGGTCAAATTTATCTAAAAGTCTGACCTGATCTGAAAGCAAACGTTGCACTCTTGGAGTAAGAAAACTCTAAAAAAATGATAACGCGCAAAATTACATAATGAAATGTGTAAAAAATTAATAGCATAGAACCTCATGAAAGCACCTAAAGTCCTAAACCAATGCATAACTAGTCAATAATCCATGAGAAAACTAATTAAAGATGGAAACTAATTAAACAACAAACACAAAGTAATTTTTCTGTTTTTTTCTTCCAATATTTGTACAATTAGGTGGTTCATTCTACACTTTTACTTTTACTATCATCAAGAATAATTGAGCACAATTAAGCAAGATCATGAGTGGATTACCTGAAGAAAGGAAAGATGATTTAACTCCAACTGCTGGTGATTATCATTCTTGATCACATCAAGTAAAGGTGAACAAACTTTAGTCTTAAAAATAAAACAATCTTTGATATGGCGCCAATGGTTGTTGTCGAGCACACGATTGTGAAGCCACTTAGAGTAGCTACCTTGGGTTGAGGTGGTGGTGGTGGTGGTAGTGGTAGTGGTAACAACGAGAGCGAAAACGGTGTAGCCTAACAGAACAAGAAAGAGCACAAAGAAGCCAAAGTTGATGCAGTTATCAGCAGCTTGGTAATTGTAAAGCACCAAGTGAGCCAAGGATAGAAGGAGGAGGAAGACTCCTATCACTATGAAGGGTGTGTTGAGATGCCTTTCGCATCTCGTGCTCGGCTGGTGGCTCAGCCACACTCCGCTAGATATCACTGGCACCACCACCATCACCATCAAGAGTAGTTTCAGGATTATGCAGTTTCTTCTGCTTATGTACATTTTGGGATTCTGTTTTTTTGTTCTAGCTACTGGTGAGTGACTAAAGTTGGGGGGTGTAGGATTGTGTCAAGAATTTGTGATTTGAAGTCACTTAAAAATAAGCTAAGGGTGGACTGTGGAGGCGTTAGATATATGCGAGCACATGAACGACCGTATAGGATCAGAAAATACCCCCTACAATCGTTGTAATTTTTTTTTTTAAGGTAAGATAAAGTCGCTGCGAGGAACGGGGAAATTGGGGATCCTCCTGCGAGGGGTGAGGCTCGATCCCAAGATCTGCGGGATCGGAGGTGATCTGCCAAAGACCACTATTTATCACCCGCTTCACAACCGTTGTAAATACTATGTGGTACCAAATTATTTTTAACAAAACAATATCTTCCTCCGTTCAATAATAAGTGAAACATTTATTATTTTAGAGACGTTTGAAAATAAGTGAAACATACCTTAAATGGAAAAAAGAAAGTGACAAAATGACAAGAGTACCCATCACAAACTTGTGTGGTTTACTTTTCTCCTCCTTTTGATAATGAAAAGGGTATTTTATGACTTTTTGGCTTTTGAAAGTGAGGTTTATTAAATCTTGTGCCCAATCACTATGTTTCACTTATTATGGAACGGAGGAAGTATTTTGTAAGTTATTATGGTTTTTCATTAATTCCCAATCCCCTATTTAATTTCCAAGTATATATATATATATATGTACTTGTTTATCACTCCCTCCGTCCCGTAATATAGTGCTTGTTTCTCTCTCTTGAAGTCAAATTTTAAAATCTTTGACAAAATATTCTCATTAATATATATAAAAAAAAATAGTCATGTAGGATCTTGTTAGGTTCGCCTCAATGTGTACTTTCATAATATCAACTTTTTATATTTTTTAGTAATACGGAATTGAAGATATTGAAGGTCAAAGTTATATCTTGGAGACCGTGTAAAAAGGAAACAAGCACTATATTATGGGACGGAAGGAGTAGTATATTACAAGTTCATCATTATTGGTGTCAGACTACATTGTAATTTGAATTGTACTTTCTTTTTTTTAGTTGCAATAATTTCACTTTTATGCTTGTAAATACAATATTTTGATCATTTCTATCATTAACAATCTACTTATAACTTAAAATATATAAAAAATTCATATCTTGAAATTATATAGAGACTGAATCAGACAATATCTCACCTCAAACTAAATCACTCGGAGTATATGAATAGTGCAAGAGTTAAATTGTTGCAATATAAAGAAAACAAAAGAAGTGAAGTACTCCCACTGTTTCACAAAGATTTATTGTTTTCACCAAAATAAAAAAGATGTGCAATATATATTATACATTCATGTGTATCATACAGTCAAGTGTATGTTTTTTGTTTATTTCTCATTTCTAAAGCTTCAAGTAAGCAAAAAATGAAGAAGAAGCAAGTGCACAGATGGTACACCGGGGTGTATATTTATAGTATCAACTTTGAAAAAAATGGAGGAAGAATCGGTGAAAGAAATGGAAAAGATGTGTGTAAATAGATCGGCGAACAATTATATTAAACCAAGGACTAAGGAGATGTGAGTATAATAGTACTAAAAAGATATGGTGAGCCTTATGTATAACTATCAAAATAGAAGAAAAAAAAAGAATGGAGTAAATCTTTGTGAAACAGAAAAAAGAAAGTGAGGCCATCTTTGTGAAAATGGGAGAGTAACTGAGTAATTATAGGTGATGTGTTGATTTTAGTGTCAATTTAAGAGACCAATTCATCATTTAATTTGTTGCATAAGGCTTACATAACAGTTGAGCCACACTTGTTAAAACCGAATTTCAAGATTAGTCCCGAAACAAATAGTAATCCATCGCAAAAGCAAGAAACCTATTTAAGTTCTTGCCTTTTTGCTCTTTAAAAAATATGAAATTCTCATAACTAGATGCTTAAATGCTTACTTAATACGAGGAAAGTAAACAATTAATTGTAGGCCCTCTTATAACTTATTAGAATCAATAATTTCTTTAGCATATGGTACACTTGAATCTCAATCATTTCCATGGAATATTTTGTTAATGTGTTAACCCACATGTGAGCTTGTCCCACATTGAACAAAGAGAGACGATGACTAACATATAAGCTTAATGAACTACTCCCCCTATTAGTAATTGGTTTTAGGATGAAGCCTCATCTGGGCTTGTGTATGGTCAATCTATGCTCCGGCGTAGGCTTGTGTGTGCATGCCTAGTTACGTATTTATCATATTGGAGTAGACAACACACTTGAAGTTACATGAGCAGACAACCCATTTATTTCAATTAGCTTATGTTGTATAACAGCTAGTTGTAAAACAAACTAGGATAACCATCCAAGATAATACTATAAGGTTAGACTAAATCTAGCTCTTATCTCCAACACCTTGAACTTCTAGAACTATGAAATCTACGTATTCTAAACAATGTTATATATATTATCTTACATTAGTCTAACCTTATATTATCTTGGATGGTTATCCTCAATGTTACCTTCACTTGAACTTCAATGTTATATTATCTTACATTAGTCTAACCATCCAAGATAATATTAAATAACTCGTCACGTCGCCCAAAACCAACTAACAACTGAGATATTTCTAATATTTTACTAGTGATTGTGAACTGTGAAGGTATCATATATTCATATAGTAGTGATTGTGAACTGTGAAGGTATCATACGTGAACGTGATTGTAGTTTTACATTTGAAAAGTAAAATAAAAAAGACATTACTAGTGGTAGCCGATAGGAGACAAGGTATCATCCATTTTTCTTGACATGAAATGTGTGCATCCTAAAAGGTACTCCACCACCTAATACTTCTAATTGACCTAGTCGTTTACTAAGAAGTTAAGAACTCTAAAGTCACTCTTTTTACACTAAACTGTAGAGGTAAAATAATGTTCCACAGTTTACAGCCAGGATGGTTTAGAAAATCCAAGATTAGGTGAAGCATACATGATTACTTATAAACAAAGAAAATTAATGATTTAATTTTGGAAAAATTGTCAGAAAAAACTTATAAAAGTTACATTTTGTGAAAAACAACCTTATAAATTTTTTTTTGTGAGAAACAACCTTTGAATGCGTTTTTCTTGTGAGATCAGACCTTGGTGCCATTTTCCCAAGATTGACTTGATTTTTCCGACAAGACTTTTTTTTACCCCTTTCCTCTCTTTTTTCCCCTCCAATTTCTTCCTCCCAACCCCACCTCAACCTCATGCCTTACCCCCCATTCTCCATCCTCCACCCTCACCCTCTCGCCGGCCTTCTCCTTCGCACAAGAAGCCACCACATCGCACTTGGCCGAAGCCGAGGGCGAGCCATCCTTGCCTTTGTCTTTCCTAGCCTAACCCCTCATTCTCTCACACAATATCTCTCTCCCTCTCCTCCCGGCCCCCACCCCAACCTCCCGGCCCTCACCCCTCATTCTCTCTCCTCCACCCTCGCCGAACCCTCGTTGAACGCTCACGGCGCCAAACAAAATGCTGCGTGGCCGAATATTGTGCACCTTATTAGAACTCTCTAAGGCGTGGTTGTGCTCCTTTACAAATTTAGTCATAGCCCACTTGTTACCCTTCAACTCAATCTTCGCCTTGGTTTCACATATGTCGAAGACTTTCTTTTCCACCCCTCTTTCATACATACAAATTGTCTAAACGGCCAGCACTATCGATGTTCGGTGGCGGCGTTCGGCAAGGGGTGAGGCTGGAGGTTGGGGTGGGCCGGGAGGAGAGAGAGTGATAGTGAAAGGGGATGGAGAATGAGGGTGAGGCAAGAGGTTGGGGTGGGGTTGGGAGGAAGAAATTGGAGGGAAAAAGATAGGGAAATGGGGTAAAAAAAAAAGTCTTCGCCGGAAAAATCAAGTCAATGCCGGAAAATGGCACCAAGGTCTGATCTCACAAGAAAAACGCATTCAAAGGTTGTTTCTCACAAAAAAAAATTTATAAGGTTGTTTTTCACAAAATGTAACTTTTATAAGGTTTTTTCTGACAATTTTTCCTTTAATTTTACATAGGAGTTAATTTATCTATTCATTTATATTCAACAATTGGAGATTCTTTTTTATTTTATTTTTTTAATAAAGTACAAGGCGGAAATTAGGAAATCCTTCTCTCAAGATATTTTCCTAATTTATCTTATAGTATGAAAAGACAAAAGAGAATCTTTTACCAAAGTTAGAGAAGGGAAAATAATGGGAAAGAAGAAGGATGGATGTGGGAATAGGAAGAGAAACCGTAAGGAAAATAGGGAAACTTTGGCATTCTTTCTTTCAAAAAGAAAAAAATGTTTTCAGTCCTTAGCTTTGAAGATTTTCAAAAAGAAAAAATGTTTTTCATCATTCTAATTGTCTATTTCCCACCCTTTCGAGCAAAGTACTATGAGAAAACTTTTCTTTTTACTTTAGAAAAAAATGTTTCCTTCTAACTAAATACTTTTTAAAATGGTCGGGTTTTTGATTAAATTTTAGTTAGGTTACAACTAATGATGCCTTATATTGTGGTTATCATATTGACTATAAGTCAATAACGTGCACTTTCATTTGAGCGTATGAGACATCAAACGATATATGAGTTACGCAAATAGACTGTCATACAATAGTATTTCACTTCATATATTTCCAAAAAGTTGATCTATTTAACTCCCTAAGAAATATATGTACTTCATCTCTTTCTTTTTAATAGTTATAATTGATTTTTTGTTGGCTCTAATCATAAATGCATACATTTGACCATATATACATTATTAACTTTAGTTATCTATCAATTATAAATTTCAAATTTTGATAGATAATTAAAGTTAAGAATGTATATATATATATGGTCAAATACTCAAATGTATGCATGTATCTATCAATTATAAATTTAACAAAATTTCACTTGTCACGACGTTAGAGTGATATGATACATATTTTAGTGGCATTATTAGAAATTTCCAACTTGATCACCAAAATTAAATATTACAAAGTTCAAAAGGACATAAAAAGTCCACCCATCGATTATTAAACATGATTATTCGCCTATTCGATGTGGCTTGTTAAATCCTAATACCCTTTGTTATCTACGTAGCTATATATAAATACTTTCGAGTTCCGACGATATCTCACGTGATTATATTATAGTAGTATATTATAAAAAGGCAAAGTTTGCCTCAATACCACAAACTATTGGTCTGGGTGCAGTGAGTGTCATAAATGACACCGGAACTAACTTTTCTCAACACATGTTCACGTGAATTAGACTTCTAATTAATGAAAAAGTAGGACAAATGAAAGAAAAAGGGGAAAATGGGAAAAAATTAACACGGATTCCCCGCCGTCGGCATGAAAAGTTAGCTTCGGCGTCATTTATGACACTCGCTGCACCCAGACTAATAATTTGGGTGTTTTAACTACTAGTCAGAATTGGTGGTGCTAGGTACACCCACACCATAGTTTATGATGTTGAGGCAAATTTTACCTTATAAATATATATAAATGTTTGAGATTTCGTGCACCCTAAGAAGGTTACTCCAATAACCTAATTAATACTCCACCTACTATCACTATAAGAAGTCAAGTAGCTAGTGGGATTTGGGAATTTAAGTTTATACTACAATCTAGGATAGAGACTTTAATCAACGACTAACATTAAAAATCTAATCTGAATCCAGAGTTTCAACCAGCAGTTTAATTACTTTTAAGTCAAGCTTATTGCTTTAATTTGCACTATAGAAATTAGAAGCAAGTAGACTGAAGTAGTATCTCTTTAGTAGGGTAGCTGGCTAAGGGTACTGTATTACAGCGAGGATGGTTAAAAAAATCCAGGATTAGGTGTAAACATACATGATTACTTGTAAACAATGAATAATATAGTAATAATTTAATTTTACATTGGAGTTAATTACGTACTCCACTTATTTATCTTAATTAAACAATTGAAGTTTATCTTAATTAGTAGAAAAAGACAGATATAATTAAAAATTATATCATCGATTAGCAAGGCTACATTTCATTCATCAATAACTACTTCACAGAGTATTCCATCGTTGGTCTCAACTCTCATACAACCTCAAAAACTTTAGCTTGCTTTGTAAATTCAAACATCTTTACGTCCATTACAATGTTGGTCACTGCAACAGGTAATCTTACCACTTTTACTTACTAAATTGAGAGCTTCTCTAACCTTTTGTAATCTTTCTTTCTTTCTTTTGATAATAATGTGGTTCATTGTTATGATTTAACTAATTTTAGCCCTCAACTTTTCCCCTCAAAAAAAAAAAAAAAAAAACTAATTTTAGCCCGTGGGATGCATAGGTTGTATGATGTTTACAATTTTTATGCTTATAGTATATAGAAGTTATATTATTATTAGTTCCATTTACATTTTTTATACATTACATTCTTAATTCTTATAGTATCTTGTCAAAATTATAGATGAAGAAAAAGAGAAGAACACAAAGGATTTATGCCATCACTACTCACTGTTTGAGTTCAGGCTTCTAGAACTAATACTTCATTAATGGAGAGAGAAAACTCTAGAGTTATTACAGAGAGAGAGAAAGTATCTCTTAATAATAGAAAATTTAGAAAACTAACTAAAGGAGGCTTTATATATCTCAGCCTTATTACATCAAACAAACATAAGGAAAAAAATAAAGAAAATAAAAACTAACTAATTATATGCTGAGGTGGCATGTTCTGATATCTTGTACTGTAGATGTAGAAATAGGAGTATGTTCAACACCCCCCCTCAAACTTGGCTGTGGAGAAAACAAGCCAAGTTTGGAAAGCAAATCAGTGAACTGACCAGAAGGCAGAACCTTGGTGAATACATCAGTAAGTTGGGAAGAGGTAGGAAGATAAGTGAGTTGAATCAAACCTTCAAGAACTTTTTCCCTTGTAAAATGACAATCTATGTCAAGGTGTTTAGTACGTTCATGGAAAACAGGATTTTTGGCAATGTGGATGGCAGATTGGTTGTCACAATGAAGTGTGACAGGCTTGAGGTTTGAAACACCAAGTTCCCCTAGAAGTTGTACCACCCAAGTAACTTCAGCAGCTGCACTTGCCATAGCTCTGTATTCAGATTTTGAGGATGATCTGGATACAGTTGGTTGTTTTTTAGACTTCCAACATATTGGGGAACCACCCAACTGTAAAACATACCCAGTGATAGACTTCCTGGAGTCCATGCAAGAGGCCCAATCTGAGTCAGAAAAAGCCTGGAGAGTCAACTGATCTGAGGCTTTGAGAAGTATGCCTTGTCCCATAGTACCAGCTACATATTTCAAGGTATGATGCAAGGCTTTGAGATGAGAGCTGCGTGGAGTTTGCATAAACTGACTTAAACTCTGAACTGTGAATGATAGATCAGGTCTAGTGTTAGTTAGAAAGTTTAACTTTCCAACTAAGCTTCTGTAGTGCAGGGGATCAGGAAGTAAAGTGCCTTCATCAGCTTGAAGTTTGAGATTAACTGGGAGAGGAGTGACTACTGACTTGGTAACATCCAAACCAGATTCTTCAAGGAGCTGTTTAGTAAACTTGTTTTGTGTAAGAACAATCCCTTGGGGCATATAATTCACTTCAATACCAAGAAAGTAGTTTAAGTGACCCAAATCCTTGATACCAAAAAGCTGATGAAGATGAGCTTTCAACTTGGTAATAGAAGAGAGATCATTACCAGTTAGGATGATATCGTCAACATAAATGGCAGCAATAGTAATTTTAGAACCATCCTTCTTGAGAAAAAGTGAATAATCACTTTTGCATTGCACAAAATTCTGTAATAAAAGCTCAGCAAGAAGTTTAGCAAACCATTGTCTAGAGGCCTGTTTAAGGCCATACAATGACTTCTTTAATCTACAAACTTTCCCCTTAGGAACAATCAACCCTTGAGGAGCTTGCATATACACTTCTTCATGGAGATCTCCATGAAGAAAAGCATTGTTAACATCGAGTTGAAACTATGACCAATGAGAAGACGCAGCTAGAGCAATGATTGTTCTAATGGTTGCCATTTTTACAACTGGAGAAAAAGTCTCCTCATAGTCAATCCCATGCTGTTGATTATAGCCTTTAGCTACTAATCTAGCCTTATATCTTTCTAAGGAGCCATCAGCCTTTAGTTTCACCTTATAAACCCATTTACATCCAATAGGTTTTTTATTTGGAGGCAAATCAACAATCTCCCAGGTCTGATTGGTGTCAAGGGCTGCCAATTCTTATTTCATAGCATGTGTCCAATCAGGACTTTTAGAGGCAACAGCATAGGAAGGGGGTTCAACATGAGTTTGAACTTGAGCAATAAAAGACTTTGAAGTGGAGTCAAGGGTGTCAAAACAGACCATATTACACCAATGAGAAGGTGTAGAAGAAACTGAACCACACACATAATCATTTAACCAACTGGGAGGTTTCTTAAGTCTAGTAGGGGGCCTAGACTGAATAGGAGAAGAAGGGAGTGAGAGGGACAAATCATGTAAAGAAGAAGGATGTGTGGGAGAATGATCTGATGTAGGAATTGGAATGTTGTTGGGAGTAGAAACTGGAGTATGTTCTGAAGTGTGAGATGTGGATGAAGTAGTAGGAGAAAGGTGAGAAGAATCATTAGAGACATTAAGGGAATTATCAGGCATAACATTTGAGGAGGAGGAAGAAGTGACAGAAGAAGTATTGGAGGGTAAATTAGTAGGGATAGGTGGATAATCATCATAGTATGGAGTGAAAGGATCAATGAAAATATGGTTTTGATTATTTTGAGGAAGAAAAAATTGGAAAGGAGTTTGTTGTGAAGAAGAAGAATGGGAAATATGGTAGGGAAAATGATTTTCATAAAAGACAACATCCCTACTAATAGTAATGGAAGAGTCATTAAGGTGAAGGACTTTGTAACCTTTCTGTGTAGAAGAGTATCCAATGAAAACACATGGATCAGCCTTTGGGTCAAATTTTGTTCTATGAACTTTAGAGGTAGAAACAAAACAAAGACACCCAAAGGCTTTAAGATGATTCAAGTTAGGCTTTTGTTTGTAGAGAAGTTCATAGGGAGAAAGATTATGTAAGACGGGAAGAGGCATTACATTCGGCAAATATGCAAAGCACACATTATAAATTCACCCCAATATTTGACGGAGTAGTTTGGATTGGAAACATAAGGCTCTTGCAGTGTCAAGTAAATGGCGATGTTTCCTCTCCACAACACTATTTTGTTGTGGAGTATGGCTACAACTAGTTTGGTGTTCAATTCCTTTAGACTTGTAAAATAGAGCGATGGAACCTTCACACAACTCCTTAGCATTATCAGATCTAATGCATTTAACAGGAAGTTCAAATTGTTTTTCAACATATGTAATAAAGTCTTTAATGATCTTAACAGAATCAGACTTGAATTTTATCAAATGAATCCAAGTGGCTCGAGTGTAATCATCTACAATAGTCAAAAACATAGTATATCCACCATAGGTCTTGTGTTTGTATGGACCCCAAATGTCTACATGTAAAAGTTGTAAAGGAAAAGTAGATTTGATACTACTAGTAGGAAATGGTAATCTACTTTGTTTAGCCATTGAACAGATCTGACAAAGATCATGAACGAAATCTTTATTCCCTACAGAAGGAATAACATGCTTTATTTGATGAAATGGGACATGACCTAGTCTTAGGTGCCAGAGTTTAGCAGTACTCTGAGCAGAACAAGAAATAGCTTCACTACTAGCAGCAGTTGCAACATGCTTATGAGAAAAATCAAGGTTACTGTCACCTGTATCAGCAGCACCCAACTGATTTTCAGCAATATAAAGACTTCCTTGAAGTCTACCAAGAACAATTGTCTTGTTCAAGGAATGATCCTGAATGAAACAAGTATCTTTAGTGAAGCAAACATGACATTTCAAGTCATTACTCAGCTTATGCACAGATATCAAATCAAATTGGAACTCAGGAACATATAAAACATCAGACAAGACTATATATGGTGAAAGTCTTACTGTTCCTATGTGAGTAATTTTAATTCTTCTGCCATCAGGGATAATAATGGCGTTATCAGTACCAAAGAGAGGCCTAATTGTTTCAAACATGCTTTTATTATGGCAAATGTGGTCTGTGGCACCACTGTCAATTATCCAACCATGTGCAAAATTAGTAAGTAAGCAAAACTTACCTGCAAAGTATGCACCACCTCTGGGTTTTGGATCCTCTTGAACTTGTTCATTCTCTCCTGAATTTAGCAAACTCATCAACTTGTTGTACTGTTCTTTAGTGAATGAAGCAGTAATAGAACCAGCTTGATCGTCTGAGTTTTCAATTTGAGCAGCATGAGCAAATTTCTTATGAGCTGGATATCCTATCAACTTCCAGCATTTATCAATGGTGTGCCCTGTCATTTTACAGTGATCACAGACCATTGGCTTTTACGTAACCTTGTTTGAACCTATCTTTAGAGAAAGAACCTTTGTAGTTTTGGTTAGAAGTATTAGATGATGATACCGCCAAGGTCTTCCGTGATTTGTTATCATAAAACTTCCTTCTATCTACCGCAAAGGCCAAAGGATCATTAGTATGGTTGTTCATATCACTCAATTGCTTATGTTTCTGCTCTTGTAATAACATTTTGTATGCTTGTGAGAGAGTAGGAAGTGGCTGCATCATCAACATCGCACTTCTTGTTGGTTGATAACCATCTTTTAACTTCATCAAAAACTGCATCAGTCTCATATTTTGCTGAATCTTGAGGAATTTACTAGTCAGATTGCATGTACAGCCAGTACACTCACAGACTGGAACATGATCAACATCATCAAGTTCATCCCAGATGACCTTGATCTTAGCAAAAAATTCTGCTACACTATCATTTTCTTGATGTATTCCACTCAATTCTTCTTGAAGAGCATACAATTGTGTGGAAGATACTTGACCATATCTTTCTTCCAAATCTTTCCACATTTCTCTAGCTGTCTTATAGAAAAAGACACTTTTCTTTGTGATAGGTCCTAGGACTCCTAATATCCAACCAATCACTAAATCATTGCATCGAATCCACGCCTTATAGTTCTTATCAGTCATTGGAGGTTTTGGTAAAGTTCCATCCACAAAACACATCTTATTTTTGGTTGATAATCCTAAGATCATTGACCTCTTCCAAGAAGTATAACCTTCTCCATCAAATACTTCTGAAATGAACTTATAATTGTTGTTATCAGCAGGATGAATGTAAAACACAGTGTTAGGATCTTGAGTAGGTTCTAACACTCTATTATTCTGTCCAGAAACTTCAGATCCTTCAGTCATCTTTTCAATTATACCTCAAAAATACTACAGAATTCAACAATTAACCTCAGAAAACTTCAAGAAAAAATCAATCACAACTTCAACCTCAAATAAACCTCAAAGCATCAATCACAAATGATCTCAAAACAATTCAATCACAATAACCTCGAATTCACGAAAATCTCCAAACAAATTCAAGACAACAGAAAATTCTAATTTCTGAACAATTCGACCAATCTTCGAATGAATCAATCAAGAATGTGAGCGAAATTTAAGCAACATTCAACAATTTTCAGCTCAAAATAGCAAGCAATTTCAGCGAATTGAATGAGAATAAGAAAATCAAACCAGATTTTTACTCCAGATGATGTATTGCGGAAAAAAAACGAAAGAAATTCTTCAAGATTTATCGCCGAATCGTTGTCATCGATACCATGTCAAAATTATAGATGAAGAAAAAGAGAAGAACACAAAGGATTTATGCCATCACTACTCACTGTTTGAGTTCAGGCTTCTAGAACTAATACTTCATTAATGGAGAGAGAAAACTCTAGAGTTATTACAAAGAGAGAGAAAGTATCTCTTAATAATAGAAAATTTAGAAAACTAACTAAAGGAGGCTTTATATATCTCAGCCTTATTACATCAAACAAACATAAGGAAAAAAATAAAGAAAATAAAAACTAACTAATTATATGCTGAGGTGGCATGTTCTGATATCTTGTGCTGTAGATGTAGAAATAGGAGTATGTTCAACATATCTCATATTATTAAGGTATTAAAATTAGTCATGCATGAAAAATGTTAGCACAAGTGTTTTACAAATTAAAATGAGAAAGATTAAGAATGAAGCATAGAGGGTTATGATTATTGTAGCTAATATATCTGGGCATTACATTAAAGTGATGAAGAAGTATGAAGACGAGAAACTAGCACCATTTTAAGAAGAAAAGGTGTTAAAATATACCTTGAATTATTTATCTGGCACTAGGATCAACCAAGCACGGGTCCCTTAACATTGTTAGTGAACCACGTTAAATTCTTGTGTCGATTGACGATTGTTATAACAAAAAGAGATATAATAGAACTATCAAGACCACATGATCATTGACCACCATAAATCCAAAATTATATGCCTCATTAAAGGTAGCTTAAATATATCATCTTTATTTATTTCTCACCTTGCTTAGTTCAGAATTAAGCTTATAATAGTAATGGAATAATCAGGGTACGTAGGTTAATTTAATAGTATAGTATTGTGTTAAGTGTTGATATGGGATAATGTTATGCAGTTATGGCGCAAGTGATTATGTATGGATCATACACGATGTGGTTGATGATGCCATACTTAACGGATGTATGGGATATGAGCATCATGCAAGCAGCTGCAGTTATCAACATATTTGATGGAGTAGTTGCCATTCTTCCACTCGGGTTGAAATTTATTATCGATTCAATTGGTAATTCCATGATGGCTGATTATTTCATGCTTTTGTGGTGTGGGATCTCTAGTACTTTGGTAAGTTTCTCTACTTTTCTTACCACATACTTCAATTTCCATTACAGAATTAGATAATAATAGTTTCTTCTCTTCAACTTTATTTGGGGTATAATTGGTTATAAGAGATTGATCAAAGTCTTAAGCTTGAACTAAAGTAACTTGAGTAATGAAGAGTTAGAATAATTGATGAGCGTGACTTTTCTCTATTTTACTTGTTATTTTACCTTAGTTGTGAAACTGGAGTGGTGGTAAAAAAACGACCTTATTAAACATGAGGTTATGGGTTCAAGCATTGATACTTACATTTGATACATTAGTAGATAGAATATTTGTGTTCATCGTTGTGGTGATTGTTAGCGGTTTCAACACCGTACCACCTTAGAATTCATCTCCCTAAATCGATATATATTCGTCCTGCTTCTTCACACTCACGAACACACATATATAGATGTTTTTGTTAACCTTGACTATATATATGTCTATATCGAAATTGCATTGCAGGGTTTGTTGCTTATAACAATGTCCACACCACCAATGCTTTCAAAGGCTACCGGTACATGTAACGAATACGAACCCAAGTGTTTAGGTCATACACAAATAACACTTTTCTACATTGGTTTAGTTCTATTAGCCACAGCAATGGCTACTTGCCTTACATCACTAAGGCCATACATCTTTGAGCGAGCGAAAAGAATGGGCCTCAAGAAACCACAAGATATATGGATGGTAAGACAAGCACTCGTGCAAAAGGGAGGCGAAGAAACACTCCTAAAACGACTTCAAGAAGCGAAATCACCTATCGATCCAAATGTTTTGAAGAATAGAGCATATCAGTGGCCTAGTGAGCTTTGGCTATATCGTTGCAATGGGGCATTTACTATTGTTCTTGTAGTCTTAGTATTTTGGGTAATGCCTTGGTCCTTAAGGCTTGGAATTCCAGTCATAATCTTATTGATGTCGACCTTGTTGTTTGTTGCCAAGCCATGGTACCATATCAATGGAGTCGAAGGGGTGTCAATCGAACCCTTTGTGATCTCATTAATGATCAAAACTATTGCAAAATTTCTAATATGTAAGTTTCCTATTTGGTCTACCTTTGTGATCGGAGGCCTTGTTTCTTCCGTTGGAAACACTTATTTCATGGAGCAAGCCGGACAAATGGATCCAAAGCTCGGACATTGGGAAGTCCCTACGGCCTTTTTCTTGTTATTCTATAAACTTGTAAACATGGTGTCTACTAAGATATGTCAAGGAATAATCTCATCCAACTCGAACAAATCTAGATGGGTTACCGCGTTTTCACTAGGGGTCTCCGCCATATGTTGTATGACTGCTGCATTAGTCGAGAAGAGAAGGTTGGACGTGGTTAAGAGTCATGGCTTGATCGATAATTCCGAGGAGTTAGTTCCCTTGAGTATGTTTCTTATGCTACCACAATTTTTCCTCTTGGGAGTTTTCGATGGAGCTTACAATTGTTGTGTTTTTGATTTCTTCCAAGAGCAAACGCCGAGGTCTTTAAAGAAGTACTTGAATAGCTTGATGCATTTTGTACTTGGAATAGGGATATTGTGCAATGTGCTCTCGGTATATTTAGTAGGAAAAGTTAGTGGTAGAGGAGGAAGGCAAACTTGGTTTCAGCACAACCTTAACAAAAGTCATCTCGACTACTATTATTGGATGCTAGCAGTGTTGAGTGCAATAAATCTTGCTTTCTATTTGTTAGTAGCTTTATGTTGCTCCACATTTATAGAATCTGAGTTGCCTCAGTCCCACTCAGAAATTGAGGAAGTTGAAGAACTAGAGTTCAGGCGTTTGGATTGGTTTGATCTATTGCCATTACGTCAGTGATCATATCATTCATGAGTCTGTTGTAAAACATCTTTTTCTTTCGGCAACATGTTGTAAAACATCAAGATGTTATTTTCTTAATTAAGAAATTTGTGTCTTACGCGTATTTTAATTTTGCAAAAAATTTATCATACACCCGGGTGTATAATGAACATGGTACACCCAAGGCTATTTTTTACTCATTGCACATTTGAAATCATCAAAATCAGCAAAATGTAATATAAAAAAAGTTTCAATGAGCAAATGAAGCAAAAATTAGTCTTAGGTGTACTACTGCACATACAAGACACGGTGTATAACATTAGGGGTTTACATATATATATCGAAGTAATGGAACTTTTCAATTTTTGTTGACAGGATTCATATAGACATTTAATTTATTAGTGCTATAAAAAATGACACCTTAAATGACAAATCAATGGAAGAGAAGTATAAAGGTAGACTAAGAAAAGGGAGGCAATTTAGTTTGAGATTGGAGGATTTTTTTAGGGGGGGGATATATGAGGGATTTGAAGATCCAACATCATTGAGCAGTTGTCTAGATGATAGAGCATTCATCCAATTACCAAAGAAGCTTATAGTATATAGAAGTTATATTATTATTAGTTCCATTTACATTTTTTATACATTACATTCTTAATTCTTATAGTATCTCATATTATTAAGGTATTAAAATTAGTCATGCATGAAAAATGTTAGCACAAGTGTTTTACAAATTAAAATGAGAAAGATTAAGAATGGAGCATAGAGGGTTATGATTATTGTAGCTAATATATATATATATATATATATATATATATATATATATATATATATATATATATATATATATATATATATATATATATATATATATATATATATATATATATATCTCGGGCATTACATTAAAGTGATGAAGAAGTATGAAGACGGTAAACTAGCACCATTTTAAGAAGAAAAAGTGTTGATATATACCTTGAATTATTTATCTGGCGCTAGGATTAACCAAGCACGGGGTCTCACTAACACATTGTTAGTAAACCACGTTAAATTCTTGAGTCGATTGTTCTTTAATTCTTCGTTACTTTATTCCGTCCGTTATAACAGAAAGAGATATAATAGAACTATCAAGACCACATGATCATTGACCACCATAAATCCAAAATTATATGCCTCATTAAAGCCTAAAGGTAGCTAAAATGTATCATCTTTATTTATTTCTCACCTTGCTTACTTCATAAGCTTATAATATTGGAATAACTAGGGTACGTAGGTTAACTATAGTAGTATAGTATTGTGTTAAGTGTTGATATGGTATAATGTTATGCAGTTATGGCGCAAGTTGATACTTCAATGGAACACGTACAAGAGGGGGGGTGAATTGTACTTTGGAACTTTTAGCAAAGTTTCTCGCGGAATTAAGGCTTTCAAGAAATAGAGATACGAGAGATGAAAATATATAAAATTGAGGAAACTTCTTGAACCTTATCAAGAAGGGAAAACCTCAAAAACTATATTATTGCAATAACTCTATTACAATCACTCTCTACAACTCGAGTTCCTTTCGAACTCAAGTTCCCACAATAATCCCCTTTGATTATTGGAACTCTTCTCTCTATTGCTTCTACGCCGAAGCCTACACTAACTGACTTAACTCTAAGTCTTTACAAGAGTCACTCAACCCTTGATCCCCAAATTACAACTCAAAATGAGAAACACACTAGCAAATATATTGAACTTAGATATTTAAGGAACTTAGGAACTCACTCAATAATGCAACTGACCTTTTAGAAAACACTTAAGATTTAGCAATAGAAATATGTTTTCAGTTGGTAGTTTGTAATGAGAGAGACTTCTCCTTTTATAGTGAAGTCTTCTCATGTTAGTTCCACTTATTCCTCCACTAAGTGTGAAGCAGTAACCCACGTAGAATTATTTTCCCACGTTCACACTTCTTGAGGAACAAGCAAAGACATATTCAAACCAACTAACAGTAAGTGGTTTAGTAGTTGAGAAAAACAAGGAGTTAACTTAGGAAATTTATTTTTACTTGCTCAGTAATTAAAAAATATTTTTATTTAGAAAATAAAAACTATTTTATTTATTTATAATATTTCCTAAAAACTCTCAGTTAAATATTTTTCAAAACCACTTGTTGCATTTAATAAGTTCCATCTAGTTCCTTAAAACTAAGCAATATAAATTACTTACATAAATCCTAAGTACAGACTCTTGAACTTAGTCTTTATGTCTTCACATTAAATCTTCAACTCTGAAGATCCCTGCGTCCCGGCCGGAGAATGCGCAGTTCCTTGAGGAACTGTTGAACAATAATGCGTCCCAACTCAGGAACAGCAGACAGTTCCTTGAGGAACTGTTCATCAGGAACTGTAATCATGAATCATCACTTAGGAACTGTTGTAGAGGGTGTATTGATTTGCCTTGAGCATTTGCCCCATGCTATCCATTACTCCACCCTCGGAACTCGTTTAGACAACTTGTTTCCAATACCGGTTCCACTAACATAGTTCCATAGGAACAATTCCTTTATTCAAAGGAACAGTTTCATAGTTCCAATTCAAGAACTTCGTTCTTCTCTTAGAGTTCCATTTCAGGAACTTCACTTATTATCTTTATAAAGCACTATTATTAATTCATGAACCTTACACACATAAAACTTATAAACTTTGTTAGTTATTACTTTAGTTTGTCATCATCAAAACTTATAGTGGCTCAACAATTTCCCCCTTTTTGGTGATGACAAACCAAGGCAAAGTAATATAAAAACTAACACAAATAATATATAATATAACAATGCAAGATCATGTTAAGTAGAGAATGAACCAGAATAAGAATAATAAATAAGCTACTTTGCCATTATCTTCCCCCTTTTGACATCATCAAAAAGCGTATTGTTTTTCAAGAATTTGTGATCAATCTTCCAAACTTATAGTGACACTACACCACCATAAATATCATCCGAGTGGCGTCCGACCCGCTCAGCGCAAGGAGACCCCCTCTCCTTTGACGAATCGCTCTTATACTTAAGAAAAAGGAGGCAATTTAGTTTGAGATTGGAGGATTTTTTTTTTGGGGGGGGGATATATGAGGGATTTGAAGATCCAACCTCATTGAGCGGTTGTCTAGATGATAGAGCATTCATCCAATTACCAAAGAAGCTTGTGGTCGACGCTTATTAGGAAGTGGAATGGATTTGTGGTGATGGGATAGGTTTAATCTTAGATGTCCGATGATAAAGTGTGTTATTATACTAGACATTATCAACTAGA
Source organism: Beta corolliflora (assembly GCA_947648045.1). Taxonomy (NCBI): domain Eukaryota; kingdom Viridiplantae; phylum Streptophyta; class Magnoliopsida; order Caryophyllales; family Amaranthaceae; genus Beta; species Beta corolliflora. The sequence continues at coordinate 81,822 of CANSZD010004257.1, forward strand.
CAACTACAAAGACAAATTTTGATAAGTATAGGATATAAATAAAAGTAACTTTTATTTCTTTTCTTTTTTTGACAACGAGAAAACATACAATCAAAATCAGAAAAGAAACAAACTTAACATGAAATGAAAGGAAAGCTAGAAATGCGACAGTAGATTTGCTAACGCATTGAGCTGGAGCAACCGCATTCTTGTGGACTTTGATGATACGACACCAATCGAACAGCTCGGCAGTAGCCCTAATATCATTAAGTGTATGTTAAATCAAAATATCCCGTGCTTTGGAAGATTGTAATAGACGGACCAGAACATCCGAGTCGGTGTAACATATGAAGGTAGCAACTATAGTAACCATAGACAACATTAAGCTTGGTAGTTAGCTAGGTATAGCTCCACATGATTGATGATTCAACTTCCATCCACATTAACCTATAATATTCATGTGGTAAATAGTAAACTCTTATCGGTGATGAATAGGAGATTTCCGTTTGACGGGGTGTAATCCATCACCATTGGATCTTCATTATGCATGCTATCATCATTAATAGACATAATTTGACCGTCATTGTTGTTCCTTGGAGTTCCTTTACTGTAGGAAATGATTTTCCTTAGATGTATTGAATTTAGGGTTAGCAATAAATACAACCTAGTTATGGAAACTAATGGGCTGTACATCATAATACACATGAATATAATTAACTCTACATACATGGGCCTAACACCCCCCCTCAAGTTGGAGCATGAAGATCACAAATGCCCAACTTGGCTAATAAATAGTGAAATTGGCGTTTCCCTAAAGCTTTGGTGAAGATATCCGCAAGTTGTTCGGAGGTAGAAACATGATGGGTGGAAATAAGACCGGCCTGAAGAGCATCCCGAACATAATGACAATCGACCTCGATATGTTTCGTGCGCTCATGGAAAACGGGATTTTGGGCGATGTGCAGGGCGGATTGACTATCACAATAAAGGCGCATAGCACGAGGATGATCAATACCAAGACTCTGAAGAAGGGCCTTAAGCCAAATCAACTCGCAGGTAGTAGTGGCCATAGAACGATACTCGGCCTCAGAAGAAGAGCGGGAGACAGTGTGTTGCTTCTTAGTTTTCCAGGATACGGGGGAATGACCAAGAAACACAAGCCACCCAGTGAGAGAACGCCGAGTAAGAGGACAGCTAGCCCAATCAGAGTCACACCATCCAGTCAACTGGAGGTCACAATCAGCACGAAGAAGAATACCCTGCCCTAGACACCTTTTAAGGTAGTGAACGGTGCGAAGAGCAGCGGCCCAGTGTTCTTGGCGAGGGGCCTGCATAAACTGGGCGAGGATGTGAACCGTGTAGGCAAGATCCGGGCGAGTGAAGGAGAGGTAGATCAGGCGACCAACCAGACGCCGATACTGCTCAGGATCATCAAGAAGTGTGCCAGAAGCAAGCGCAAGGTGATGATTCGGTTCCATAGGAAAACTAGAAGGACGAGCACCAAGAAGGCCCGATTCAGCGATAATGTCAAGAATGTACTTACGTTGACTCAAGAAGATGCCCTCGGGACTCCGAGCAACCTCAACACCAAGAAAGTACTTCAGAGGGCCCAAGTCCTTCATATGAAAACACTCACTCAAATATTGCTTGAAAGCAGTGATGGCGGAAGAATCGTTCCCAGAGATGATCAGATCATCCACATAGACAAGAACATTGAGCTGCGCAGGGCCCTGAGTAAGTGTGAAAAGGGAGTAATCAGAGTAAGATTGCTGAAAGCCGTACCGGTGAAGAGAAGCAGCGAGCTTAGCAAACCAACACCGAGGAGCCTGTCGTAACCCATATAGAGACTTCTTAAGACGACAAACCAGGCCCTGTGAGGACCCATGAAAGCCCGGAGGAGGCTTCATATACACCTCTTCATCAAGATCACCATGAAGAAATGCGTTATGAACATCCATTTGGTGTAACTCCCAGTTCTTAGCCGCAGCAATAGCAAGAAAAGCGCGTACGGTCACCATCTTGGCCACAGGGGCAAAAGTCTCATTGTAGTCCAAGCCCTCAACTTGGCGATTGCCAAAAATCACAAGACGGGCTTTAAGGCGTTCGACAGTGCCATCAGCATGATATTTGATTTTATACACCCATTTACATCCAAGTGCATGTTTCCCTGGAGGAAGAGAAGTCATGGACCAAGTATCATTAGCTTCTAAAGCGGAAATCTCTTTTTCCATGGCCGCACGCCATCCATCATCAGTCAGAGCTTCTTTGAAGCTACGGGGTTCATGACCTGTAGTAACAGCAGCCAGGAAAATACGATGTGGCAAAGAAAATTTATCAGCAGACACAAAATGTGCTAAAGGATAGGGAGTACCTGAGGAATCAGATGAAGCAGGAGAACTAGAGGATGGACTCGGAGTGGGATTCAGTGGAGTAATATAATCTCGTAGCAAGACAGATGGGCGCTTAGCGCGCCGACCACGACCCAAAGGAGAATCAGAAGCCACAACAGCCGTCGACCCAAGAGAAGAAAGAGACTCAGCAGGGGGGCTGGGACGGAAGGCCCAACAGTGGAGTCCGGCCCAGCAGGGACCGAACCATGAGAATCAGCAGGGGAACTGGGGACAGGCAGCCCAGTAGCGGGGCTTGGATTCAAAAAACCGGGAGCCGTAGGAGGGGAGGCAGAGCAGACGCCGTAGGCCCGGCGTTGGGTGCAATGGGATCGACGCTGGGCCGGAGGCCCAACAACGAGAGCGGCGGAGAGCTCGGGAGAGTCCAAAACGGGACTGTGGACCTCATCCAAGTCAAAGGACGGAGGAATATCACCCCAAAATCGAACAAATCAAGCATCCAAACCCACATGAGCATCATGAAGAGGAAACTCGTTCTCAAAAAATTGAACATCGCGAGAAACAAAAATTTCGTGAGTCTCCAAATCATACACCTTCCATCCCTTTTTATTATGAGGATAGCCAACAAACACCCCTTTTCGACTACGAGAGGCAAACTTGTCCCCCTTAGCCCGTTGATTATGAGCGAAGCACAAACAACCAAACACCTTTAACTCATTGAAATCAGGGACAACACCAAACAAAATCTCAAAAGGGGTTTTATTGTTCAACAAACGAGAAGGTGTCCTATTAATTAAGTAAACGGCACCAAGTACACATTCACCCCAAAAAGAAGTGGGAAGAGACCCTTGAAACATAAGAGCACGACTAACATTAAGAATATGGCGATGTTTACGCTCAACTCTGCCATTTTGTTGAGGAGTGCCAACACATGATGTTTGGAAAAGAATGCCATGAGTAGAGAAATAATCAAGCATGCAATTGAATTCCGTGCCATTATCATTTGCGTACCCTTTTAACATGCACCTCAAATTGACATTCAATCATAGCAAGAAAGGAGCAGAAAGACTTATGAACATGTGTTTTTGAAGGTAACAGATACACCCAAGTAGCTCGGGAAAAATCATCCACTAATGTTAAGAAATAGTGAGCACCACATGAAGAGGCAGTCTTATAAGGACCCCACAAATCACAATGAATCAGTTCAAAGATACGACGGCTTTATTATAACTAATGGGAAAACTAGGACGAGAATGTTTCGCCCGAGGACAAACAACACATGCTTTATTTAAACATTTCTTGCTACTACTATCACTAAAGACGGGGAAGAAGCTTGACTGACCTTATCCGAGGGATGCCCCAATCTTCGATGCCACAGTTCAAAGTCACTGATCTCATAAATGGTCACAGCATGAATACTCGGAATCCCACGATAATAGTAAAGTCCATCCTTTCGTTCACCGGCTCCAATCAGGTTCCCCGAGCGAAGGTCCTGTATAGCACATAATGAGTCAGTAAAACGAACAACACAATGAGAGTCATCAATCAACCGCGACACCGATATCAGATTACAAGATAACGAGGGAACAAACAACACATGATGAAGAAATAAACCCCCAGGGAGATGAACGATTACCGACCATAGTAGCCATTACTCGTTGACCATCGGGCAAACCAACACAACAATCAACTAAAGAAATAGGATCAAGCAACAAGGAAGAAGTGCCAGTCACATGATAAGAGGCGCCCGTGTCAAGGAGCCAAGAGGAAACAAGGGACTCACCCATCATAGCATCGTGAGATCGTTCATTTACCATATTTAAAAGCACCTGCATTTGAGCAGGAGTGAGGGAGTGAAGGGAGGTACCCCCACCCCCACTTGGAGCAGCAGGCGTGGGCACGAGGCTGCTGCCGAGAGCAGTGGCTGCATCACAGACAGCATGGGCGCGAGCTGCCGGCGCGGGAGAGCGACGCTCTGGTGGAGGAGGCTGGGCGAGCCGGAGTTTGCGGCGAGAGGAGAAGTGGACGCGCGAGAACCCTTCCCATATTTTTCCTCCCACCACGCGGGACGGCCATGGAGTTTAAAGCACGAAGAAACATCATGACCACGTTTGTTACAAAGTGAGTACGGGAGAGTTTAGTTTTGTCCAGGCCGATCTAAGTGATCAAACGTACCGTTCACAAGCAAAGACATGGGCATCCTCGACCACGGTTTTGTCACGAGCCATGCTTCGAACCCTTTCCTCCTGCAAAACGCATGGTAAGCGCGATGAATGTCGGGCGGTGGTTGTTGAGAGAGGAGATTGGATCGGACGGTGGAATACAAATCATCATCCACACCAATGTAAAATTGATGTAGTTTCTCCTCTTCACGATCGGCGGCGAATTTCCCGGCTACATCACAGGTACACGAGCCACATGTACATCCGTGTAATGGTTTCAAACGAGCCAAATCATCATAGAGGCCCATTAACAAGTTATAGTAATCCTCCATAGTCATAGGTTTGGTTTGTTTGCGGTTGGCAATGTTGGCCCTAAGTTGTTGGAGACGAGGACCGTCGGCGACGCGTAACCGAGTCTCCAAATAAAGCCGCAGAGGCCGAGCCTCCTCATGATAGGGAATGGAAGCCGCAAGCTTCGAATCCATGCTACGTAATAACCATGAAACTAACATGGAATTCACGGTATCCCAGTCAAGTATTTTTTTCTTGTCAGTGGGTTTAGTGATAGTACCGTCAATGAAAACAAATTTCCGGCGAGCCTTCAAGGACAACGTGATTGCCCTAGCCCAAGATAAGTAGTTGTCCCCTTTGAGAATCACGTGAGTGATCAAATTTCCAGGTTGGTCACCGGAACTCAAGAAGAACGGGGAAGATGAATCAGTTTTTAAGTCCTCAGTCATGGTGGTGGCGCCGCCGCTGAGGCGTGAAACGGTGGTGTAAAGTCGCCGTGAGGAAGCAGTAGAAAAAAAACGGCAGGAAGGCTATAGCTCCGATACCATGTAGGAAATGATTTTCCTTAGGTGTATTGAATTTAGGGTTAGCAATAAATACAACCTAGTTATGGAAACTAATGGGCTGTACATCATAATACACATGAATATAATTAACTCTACATACATGGGCCTAACATTTACCTCTCTTTGCCACATTCCTACTTGCTTCTATAAAAATTAGAGAAAAGGCAAAAACCCCAAAAAAATAAGAACCAAATATAGAATAATTAGCATGATACTCGAAGAATCATATAGTTAAAAGGGGGAAAACGGGGGAAAAACCTACTTAGACGATTGAATTTGTCATCTGGTGGTAACTTCGGCACAATTATTAAGTAAAATGTTGTAAAAATTATATACAAATAATTCAAAAAACAGTAAAACTTAAAGTTAGTAACGGAAAAGGTGACAAAAGTATTCCCTTCGTTAACATCAATTCTACTCACTTTCTGTTGACATTTGTATTTTATTCCACTCAGTATTGGTGCATAATATTTCTTATTTGACAATTTTTTTTCTCTTTAATCATCCAATACCCCACAACATGGGACTCACTTCTACATATTTCTCCTTAAAAGTTACTCCCTCTGTCTTTTTATACTTGCTATTTGTTACATTTCTTTATCTGGTAATCATGACTCACAAAAGAAGTATTAATATTTTCCTTTATTTTTGTCATCTTTCTATCTTTTTTTTTTTTTTTTTTATTAGGAAATTAAGTCATTTGAGGGTTACTTTCTGAAATTTCTTAGCGCTACTAGAAGCGAAACACCAACACATTTGGCAGAAGGCGTACATGACAAGCGTCTTGAAAATCCAAAGATAATATTGGGGGTAAGGATCGACCCGACGCCGGGCCAGTCTTCAACCCACTTGAGCTAACTCCTATCCTTGTCATCTTTCTATCTATAACTCCAAATATTTGTCATTTTCATAAAGTTATGACCTCTACAACAATGTAGCACGTAGAGGGAGTACTAAAAAAGCACATGGGGTGGTCCCCTTTTTCGATTTACCTTGGTTAGTGAAGCTACAGGCAGTAAAGTGATTATCAAAGTAGTTAAGTTAATTAATCTAAATTTATATTATTAATTTCTAGGTTTTATGAAATTCTTTAAACTATAAATTGTATGCTGAGCTAAAAAGTTATTTTTTTGTCCATATTGTGGTAAATAAATTTTGTGGTTAACTATGAATAAAAGTTGTGGTTAAATGTAAATAAAATTTGTGGTTAACTGTAAAAATTTCACTCTTTTATGTTGATTTTTAATAGCTCTATGCATTTGTAAATAAAGAGAGTTGTTGTCAAAAAAAAATTGTCGTATATTGTTATTAAAAACAAGTTGAGCACTGATAAATAATTATGTGCATGTTATTTTTGTGGTTACTTAGTTACTTCATTATCGTTAGTTATGTAATTGAAGTGGTGGTTAAATTTTCGACCTTGTTGATAAGCATGAGAATAATATGGAAGTTCAAGTATTGATACTTATATTTGTTCACATTTTATAGGAGCAAAATATTGTTATGCCATTTCGTCTTTGCTAAGACTACGGTGATATGACTGAATTTCATATGTTAACCATTAATACTTTTTAGTAATACCTATAGATCTATTTTAAACTTCTAAAATTTCACGTATTGTAAAGAAGTAACTAAGTATTGTTATTAAGCGGGCGCCCGGGTTATTAATATTTTTATGTCAAAAAGAAGGATCTAATGTTGCGCGCATAGTTCATTTGGTTAGAAACTTTACTATAGTAACTTGAGGTCACGTGGTCGAATCTTGTACGAAATATGTTTCTAATTTTTTAATGTATGTTGATGACGTGAAACCAAACAATGAAGGGGAGAGTGCCACGTGGCGTGTATATATACTTCGTTTCGGAACGCCTTTTTAATATATTTGTATAGATTAGATATTACTCCATTTGTTTTTATTTATTGTAATAATGGACTTTGCACGGTATCTAACTATCTAGGGCACTTCTTCAATATCTTAAGTAACGAATATTATTAATAATATAAAAAAAGAGAGAATCAATGTAATTTACAATAGTAATACTACTAGCATTGCCCACATATATTCCCACCTAAATTTATCAAGTATTAAATATAGATGTCTTATATTTTAATGAGCTTTAGTTTATAGATCATTGCATTGAAAAACATATTTGGATGATTAATACTAAATTTATAAATAATTGAATTCAAATTTTAAATTTAGTAATTACCTATTCAATTAAAAAATAGCATTATGCTTAGTGAATAATAAAACTATAAGAAAAAGACATAGGCAACCTTCATGAACACAAACTTTTTATTACCATTCATTGTCAAGTCGAGACATACCTCATTAAATGCCTTTAACAGGCTCATACAACTAATTCACTTAAAAAATTAGTACTCCCTCTGTACTTTTTTACTTTACCCATTTACTTGTACCACTAATATATTTAATTAGGCATTAGTAAAATAATGAAAAATTGATATTCTAAAAGCTTACATTAAAGTGAATGGAACAAGATTCACATGAGACATGAATATGTATTCTCTTACATATCTCTATTATATAAGGGAAGGGGGGAGGAAGATGGTGTCCCCCTCTGAAAATACTATATTACCCTTAATGATCTAATGTAATGAAAAAAATTACAAAAGAAAACAATTTAAAAATCCTTTCTCATTTCAACTTGCCATTCTAAACAAGTTAAAAAAGGTATATATGCATCAAATATTTCAATCAAAAAAATTAAATGGACAAAATATCTTGACCTTTTATAAGAGAAGGTGAAATACATGACGTCCACCAGAAAAGTTTGAAATACTCGCTACCTTTGTTACTTTTTTAATTCAGTCAAACCAACTCATTATATATATTCTTTTTGTTCAAAATTCATTCACACAAATTTAATATTAAAAATCACTCACAACCTTTGTTAGTTTTTTTACATTAGCGAATTAATATATCTAAATTCATCTAACTATTATTCTTTCACATTTTAAGTGTAATCATAAGACCCATCAACCAAAAAAATCGGGATATAACAGACTTCATGCTCCTGGTGTCCGGTCCACTAATTTAGTAATTTTTAGTTATTGATCAATTAACGAAGTAAATTGGTATTTTGAAAATATACATCGATATAAATTTAGTAAAATCTCACATGATATATGTAATCTATTTGTATTTTTTGTCCGTCTCTCTTACTTTATAGTCAAAGTTAGAATATATTGACCAAGTCACTAGCAAGTATAGAATAAAAAAATTATTAAGTATAATGATCTTGTTAGATTCATTTCACTGTAAATCATAATATCAACTTTTCATAAATTTAACTAATATGTAACTAAAGAACTTAATAGTTGATGTTGTAAATTGGAGATCGTGAAATCAACAGAGGCAAAAAGGTCAAGCGTTGCTTAAAAAGGGCAGGGGTTAATGCAAAAATTGCAGCCCTTAAACTAAGGGTTGCGGTTAGCCCAAAAACCGCAGCCCTTTAGTGATGAAGGGTTGCGGTTTTTGGGCTAACCGCAACCCTAAAATGAAATAAACTCCCTCCCTTTAATTCCCATTTTCCCGCACCCGCGAGCAGCCCTAAACTGAACCCCATTTCTCTCTCCTCCCTCCCTTCAATTGCAAACCAGTGAGCGCATCATCTTTCTCCTCTCATCCGGTTTTGAGAGATAACCACAGTCCTTAATGGATAAAGGGTTGCGGTTTTGATGAAAATCGCAACCCTTCAAAATTATTAAGGGTTTTGGTCAAAAAATGCAGCCCTTAGACCACTTTTGACCGCAGCCCTTGACTTTTTTTCCTCTAGTGAATATATATGACGACTGACCAATTAAAAGAATCAGATGGATGATAAATAAAGACTAATAAAAAATCACATTATGTTGATTATGTTTACAAAGATTGGCGACCAAAAATGTCCAATGTTACAATTATTCCTTTTGTTCCAAATAAAAATTACTCAATTCTTCTTCTGTCCATTAATTCCATACATAATTATAAAGGATATGTGATATTTCTACTCATCCTTAATTAACAGACAAACTCTCGCCTAAAAAAAGCACGCCTCCATCTTTTTTAAGATATGACAAACTTATATCCCCTTCTGTAAAATATTATTAATGATAAAGCGCGTCGTTTTCTCGTTGGCCCATCACAATATATATACAGAGAGTTTTGGGAATCCGACAGAGGAAAAGGAAACCTAACTATAATCTAACTAGAACATATGAAAATATATCTATAACAAAATGAAGTCTACGTTATCTCCAACACCTTCTGCAGTTCTCTACTCAAGAATTCAAGATATAGTAAAGACATCATGTGAAATAAACCTCTTACATAAAATTATGTATCTGCAGTGACTAACTCTTTATGAACAATGGGAGTAAAAAGATTGGAAGATGTATATATACAGAACACATGATAAATATATATGACTGAGTTACCTATATGAGGAGCAGAAATGAGCCAAACGAAGAAGAGGGCGACGAGAATGAGATGCTTGCATGGTGGCATGGCCATCTTTTTTAATTTGGGGTTAGCCAAGTTATGGCTCTAATTAGCTTGTATTAGCGAGTTTATATAGATGGAAGAAGTTTCTCTGTGGAATAGCGAGTTTGTAAATTGTAAGTACCTATACATTTTACGTCCATATATTGGAATAGCCAGTATATAACATACATTAACGGTTATTTTATTGATCTAGACATATTTGACGGTTGGAAAATTCATTCTTTTTCATGTTTCCCTTCTATTATATATAGGAATGGGGTTCTTAGGTAATTATAATAAATACGACTATGAAAATTTTATATTATATTAGAATGATATTGGGCCTAGGTTTTTTAATCAAAATCATTTTGAACTACTTAGATTTCTCATGAGCTTATATATTATGATCTCTATATAATTTTCACGATTACGGCAAGTAAAGTTAAAAATCAAAACTTTGACGAAATCTAACTATTTATGTAATACATGAACTATTAAAGAGCTAGCATGTAGGGAACTTATCTCAAACATCATAAAATGAAATTTAAATTAAAAATAAATAGAGTTAAAAAAAAATAGATACTCCCTCCATCTTAAACTAATGCAATTATATTTGACTAGTACGTATATTTGTCAAAGCACAACTTTGAACATAAATATCTCTAGCTAATTGTCAATTAGTATAGATTATGAAAAGCTTAAATATATGTTGAAAGATAGACTGAGATGAATTTACAATCATCTTATATATACTAACACTTGTTATATATTCTTAGTTAGACAAAAAGTTATGATCAAATTGAGACATTTGAATAGTGTAAAAATGTTGCATTCATTTGTTGACGAAGGGAGTATATAATGTTGAGAATGTGAGAAGATAAATTAGAGTCTAATAATTAATTTTGCATATTTTAGTATACGGCTATGTCTATATTTCATTCATAAAATTAAGAGATTCCCATGCTTTTGGGATAGTTTTTCAGTTAATCAATATCTTAATGACAAAATGCTATTTTTCTTCTATCAATCAGTGAGCTAGTTTTGTTACTCAATTATGTAAGAACAAAAAATCGAAGAAGAGGATAGGAGGTTAGGAGCTCCCGTCCATCAAGTATTCTTAATGGGAGATTGAGCCCCCAACTTTTAGGTTTGAAGGTGCAATCTTTTCTATTATAAGTTTGTTCGACAAAAGTAGCTATTGTGTTAGCTATCAGTTGTTGTACTAGCTATTAGTTGTCAGATATTAGCAGTTAGAATTTGACTATGAAAATTATTTTTATAATAATTAGTTTTCGGTAAAACTAGCTGTTAGTTTAAGAAAATAACATAAATAACTTATATATTAAATCTTCAAAAGCTACTTCTACCTAAAAACTAATATTTATACCTTTCCAAATCATCAGTTCAAACACCAAAAGCTACTTCAAACACTAGTTCACCAAACACGTACTTTTCACCATTATTAGAGTTTTGACTTAGTACAAACACTAAAAGTTATTATCGAATATGCCTAGGTGATCAAGTTTAGCTTAATAGCTTACTGGCTTATTGATCGTGATCATTTAATTAGTAATACTAAGTGATAATATATTAGGTAACACTCCACAATCGGAAGAAATACCTAGCTAGAATTTTGGAAATGTGTCACATCCCAAGCTTAATTGGACATTAACATTATGGGGTAAGAATCTAAAATTACAATTTAAACGGAGGAGCTTTCACTCTTATAGGCACGACACAACAGGGTCCGCTCCAAAGAGTATGCACCATTGTAACAAATTGGGAACAAGGAGACACCACTTTGACAGTTTGACATTAGCATACGTGTCACATTTTTTAATATACTTACAAAAAAACATTATAACTCAATGAGGTATGATAAACCTCTAACATGTATATGTATTAGATAGAAGTTTTCATATAACAAATATTGTTTGTGTATATAACAAATATTGTTTGTGTATATAACACATATTTTTTTTGTATGGATATTGTTTGTGTTGTTTTCCTCTTATTTGTTATACGAAACACAAACAATATTTTTACATTCACAAACAATGTTTAATCACTACTACAAAAATGTATAAAGAGACCACCTAAAAACCCCCTTAGAAACCACCCAAGAGGTGGTCTCTAGCTCAACGGTCTCTTAGTAAAAAAGACCACTTTTTAAAGGTGGTCTTTTAGATAAAATAAGGAGACCAACTATGTAAGATAAGTGGTCACTTAGGTGTTGGTTAGACAACATAAGAATGAAGGAAAAGAAACCACTTATTTGAATCAGGTGGACTCTTTGAGTCTATAAAGAAACCACTTGAGCAAGAAAGTGGTCTCTTTAATTCCACCAAAAGAACTACTTATTTTTTTAGGTGGTCTCTTTGCTCTGCATAATTAGAAAATACTTTGTTTTTAAATTTAATTTTCTCTCAAAATTTACATAAATCTTTGCTATTTTTTCATTAGAAACAAACTAGTATGTAGGACATTACACTACTAAGAAATATTATACTAGTACAATTGTACAAATAGTACCATATTGAACGAAATATTCATTCATTTAAAATGATCAATTACATTACAATATTCTTGTTTCAAGAGCTCTCAAAAATTCAATCAATATGTTTTGTAACGAGTAAATTATGAAGAATCTAAATTGTATACACAAAAGTTCCAAAAACCAAAAATATGTAGATCAATAACACATCCTAGTGAAAATTCATGCTATCTCCAAATTCCTTATTAGCACCCGTTCATTCCACACCAAAAAAACCAAAAAACATGATCATCTCATAACTCCAATTCTACAAACACAACTCCAATTCTACAAAAGCATCCATTGTCCTGCACTCCTGCACAATTAAATTATTAGCCTATCTTAAATAGTAACAACAACCATAGAAACAAGAAAAACAAAATAAACTCAAACCTCCAAGACGCAAGTAGTAGAAACTTCCATGAGTTCTATTACTAGACAGTACTGACGCATTATGCTTACAAAATAGTAATGGATTTATTGCACCATCACCTTGTTTCATTTCTCGAAGGCTTGTGTTTACAATTTGTATATCTAATTGGCAATTGCTCAGTTCGATTTGCAGAGACTATATTGATTTACGCTAATATGCTTTAACAATAGCCACCTGTGACAAACAAGCCTTAAATAGCAGATTAATAAGTATAACAGACAATAACCTGGATTAAAATGTCACAAATTAGAGAAATAATGGCACCAGGCATTTTTACAGCAAATAAAAAAGAGAGAAAATAGACAAACACGAGAACAAGATGATGTTAGGTGTACTTGACGAAACCATAGGGAAATGCAATTATCAGATACAGATGCAGGAGTACAAGAGCTATCCATACCCAAGCATTAATATGCAGCTTCTACAGAGTATTTTAGGATCATAATAGAACCAAAGTAAAATAGCAGCTTCTATTATTCCCTCATTCCCTGCAACTAAGGCGAGTTTGATTACTCCATGGCCCATGCATTCCATTATGAAATGTGAAACTCTCACGTTTCACCCGGATATCATCTCTAATAATGCATTACCATATAGTTGAATTTTGTTGAAAGGGATCGACAAAGAATAAGCAAAACACCCGCTTTAGTCTAATATATATACAAAAACAACGGTTGCCATACCAAAAAAAATCATATACTATCATATATGTAGCGTAAATAACATCATAGTAGTATATAACAATTGGGGTTTCGAGTAGTCTATATTTCTCCAAATTGGAGCTTTCAGGTATATTTATAATTGTCGAGTTCCAAATTCCAATTGCGTACTTCAAGTCTTCAAACTCAATTTTTCAAATCGAATCTCCAAGTCCCCTACAATTCCGGACTTCACTCTTCCCTTTAATTAGTTTTCGAATTGGGGATTTCAAAGATATCTATAATTATTCATTCAACCTAATTGCTCGAGTCTTTTCTATAGATTATAAGAAATTAATATAAAAATTCTTTTAGAAATTAATATTAAAAAAAATAAAAAAAGAAGAGAGAGAAAGAGATATATACACGGAGAAGCACGCGCCTCGGCCTTTGCAGTCGCAGGAACAACATCCGACGGCGGCACATTAGTGGCAGCGGGAACATACGGCGATGACTTCTTATTGTCGGGTTGGTCGTCGGAGGATGAATCATGTCCGTCAATCTTGTCGGAGATCTTCTCCATCAACAATGACTTCGCAACTTCAACAGGGGAGAAGGTGAGGAGAGGGAAAATGGAAAATGGAAAATGGAAAATGGGAAATGGAGAATGGGTGAGAGAGAGATAAATTATTGAAACGCCAGTGAGTTTATTAGGCTTTAGGGTTTTATAAATATTCAATTTCGAATTAGGAGTATGAAAGAAACCATTTCTATGTAAATGAGGTTTCTTGTTTTGGTTATATGGGTCTATATGGAAAATTTTTTATTAAGAAGCTAATAAGAGACCACCTTTACATGAAAGAGGTATATTTCCTCCTATTATAAAAGACCTCTTTTACAAAAAGTAAGGTTTCTTATATTAAATAACCACATATTGAATTAAGGTGGTCTCTTATTAGTGGTTACTTTGCCCACATTTGTAGTAGTGAATATATAGACAAACAATATTTGTTACACGAAACTTGTGTTAGATACATCTACCTGTTAGAAATTTATCAAACCTCATAAATCAATATGTGTTCCGAGTTCCGACACTTTTTTAGGGGAAAAAAATGAGGAAGATTTTAGACTGCATAGACACTCATATAATTGTTTGTTTGCAAACGGACGCTATGCATGCAAAAATGAATAGAAAGTTAAATTGCATACTTAAATCAATCCAATTTATTTTTAACTTAAAAAAAAATTAATGAAGTTGAGAAATTGCTTTGAGATTTGATAGAGCTGTCATTTAATTTGCCACGTCTTTTTTATAAAAAAAAGTGGCAAAGATGTGTTTGCTTATTTTTTATTTGAGTGTATTTTTGTAATTAAGGGTGGACATCAAGTCCTCCCCTCTTCCTTTATATCATAGAGATTATATTGTTAATAAATTGGCATTAAAACTCCCGATTTCTTCTCCATCTTCCATCAAACAAACAACCCCTAAAAGTTTATTTGATCAGTGATACTTAAAATTTGTTAATTATCATGCGTCAAATAATTTATGTAAATAAAACAGACACCACAAATTACATATTCAAAAGGTTATGTTCCAATATTAATGAATGACTAGTTTCGTATGCACGCGATGCGTGCGACAACATATTAGTATTAATACTGGTATTTGGAATTGTAAAAAACATTAATATTAATGCGAAAAATAAACATGTATTTCGTACTTACAATTTATTTTTACAAACTATAGGATCAAAAATGAAGATAACAAAAGTTGGTCTATGATTACTTTTTCTCATCAGATTTAACTATTTCGCTTATATAACATCTTGACTACGACAATTATGAAATCGAAAAATACAAAGATGAGTTATACTTTTTTTTCTCGGTAATTTTATGAAATTTTAATTAATGTTCTTTGTAATTGTTATTGAATATGTAGGTAAAAGAAAACTTTATATTTTTGGCTTTACAATTGTTGGAAATTTTCTTTGTTATGTTAGTTTCCTCATCGTAAGTAATCTTTTAATGGCAAGCCTTAGACTTTTTTATGTTAGTTTTCTCTCTGTCTACAACTTTCCTTATTATGCATAGTTGTAATTTAGGAAATGAATGAGAAATTTTGACTAGGTTTTTTTTATGTTTCATATTAGGGGTATATAAGTCTTTTCAAGGGGGACACCGTAGCTCCCCCCTTGGCTAATATAATAGAGACATAAGAGAGTGTAGGAACCAATCTATCTATATCTATATTTTAATATATTAAAAGGCGTGTCTGACAACGTATACACGCCACGTGGCACCTCTCTTACTCCACTTGAATAGTCCAGTGCGTACATATGCCATGTCAACTAACAAAAATAAATTGGCTTGCGACAAGATTTGAACCTGTGACATCTTGTTATTATACATAGCACAATTATCATCTCAACCAACTTTTTAATCATGCTTTAAATGTTCCCATTATTATATTTGTACCTTTTAAATGTTGAATTTTCTTTATTATATTTTAATGCGAATGAAGAAAAAAATGCATATCAAGTTCGGAAAAAATACCACCTGGGGCAACGCCCGGGCCCAAATACTAATATATCTAAAACCCAAAGCAAAAACATGCCATGTTGCCACATGTACTCCCCCCTCCCCCACGCAATCAAATGACATATTAAACAATAAAAATGTGTGTTATATGCCTCGAACCCATGACCTCTCATTTGAGATATAAGTGCACTAACCAAGTACTCTAAAATCTCATGTTGGCCTTTATGGGAAAAAATATATATTTAAAGACAAGATATTTTCTATTTTTAAGACAATTAAATACAAATGTATATATCAATACTCATTAAGCTAATGTTAATAAAACATAAAAATGTTCAATTAGCCGCCCCTCTCTCTTTTTTCTCTCTCTCAAACCCTAGCCTCCCCTACCCCTTCTTCATCAATTAGGAAATTTGTCATGGATGATTTCATCCATGGTAAGCCCCTTTCCCTTTTATTTTCGGTTTTTAGTTCATTTTCTTGTTTTGTTTAATAAATTAGTCTCTCTTTATGAGATTTTCTCAAACCCTGTTATGGGGTTTTTAGTTTCTGTTTTGGAAATCTCCTTCTCTCCTATGGGGTTTTTAGTTTCTGTTTTGGAAATCTCCTTCTCTCCTATGGGAGTTGTGAGTATGGTTCTTTTGTTTTTAGGTATGAGAAATTATTCTCATTGGTTGAAGTTCGAGACTCAACATGAAGGTATTGGAATCTCGGATGCGGTCAACCTGACTCGATCAAGAATGTTCTTCCCAAACTATATCGAATGATAGACTTCCTCATCAATACTGCTTGATTCAAGCAAATACAAGGGGCAGTCTGTATTGCTCGATCCTGGTTCATTGTAGTTTCTTCGAAGACGAATTTGATTTAGTCTTGTTTAATTGTATCTTGTTTTTCTTTAATACCTATTGTAGATGCCGTTTGGCCTTCAATTAATGAAATTTCTCTTTCAGAAAAAAAAAAGAGCTAATGTTAATAATAGCATGTCCTACCTTTTCAGTAATCTTATAATAAAAAAAAGCTCTTCAAATTTTTATAACCTCCGTAACTAACACTACTACACCATTTCATTGCATCGGTTGTATTCTTACACATCAACATACGTTAAAAAAAAGATTGTATTATATTTTTTATAAGTAATTATATATTTATATATATGTACTATCTTGAAACCGAGGTTATATTAATGAATAATTCATATTATAATTTACTATGAAGAAAATTTAAAAAGAACTCGAAGATCATTTAATTTCGTAAGCACAATCCAATGCCTATAACTATTTTTTTTCACTTTTCTCAAGTGTTTGATTTAAGACTTCAAATTCACATTGATAAATGATTAGGGACATCCGAGCCAACAACTAGTTAATATGACCAAAACTCGTGACTATGACGATAAGAAAATTGATGGTGGATAAAGTAGAGACAAAACATTTAAAATTACTATCTCATGGTTTAGTAATTCTAGTGTGTTAATTAGCTAAGTTTGATATTAATTTTCGCTTGAGTGTTGATGATTTGATAACTCCACTTTATGATATCACGAGATTCACACTAATTTTACTTATTAAATCTATTTTTAATTTTGTAAAACTATCCAATTCTAGTCAGTAGTAAAAAAAATATTTTTAATCTATCATTAGTAATATCAAATAAAATTCTTATAAAAAATATATATATCAAAAAAAAAATTATGATAAAAGTAATATCATTTCTAGTAGTAAAAAATCATGTGAAAAACGGGGCCTGGGAGTTTTCAATTCACTTCCATACATATATACCCCACTTACATAGTTACATGGTTACAATGTATACATATGGGACCACATCAGGATAATGTCCATGGGCCATAAATATGGTGAAAGATTCATTCACCAGTGGGCCTCATAAGCATTGGTGGTGGGCCTCGCGAACATTGGGTATTGTTCATTTCTCAGGAAACAAAGCATACAAGTTGATCAAAATAGTTGTTCAATTACCTCAGTTAAGGCCCAAATCAGTCATATGATATGACCTTTTTGCATCTAATCACCATTGAGACAAACCTTCATGCCCTAAACGACTAAACGTGGCATGAGATTACTCCACAGTCTCCACTAATTATCAAGATTATAACAATTTTAATCACATATATATGAGTATATGACTGGTATTTAAGCTAAACAACCGACATAATAAAGTAAAGGTCACGTGACTTACGTCTAAGGCAAGGTCCTTAATTTGTTCTCTTCAAAAATTCACATGGGGATGCATGGAGACAGGGTCGTCTAATAGGGCATACAAAACGACCAACAGCACAGTGCCTCGCTTTTTAAATGGCTCAAAAGTCTTAAATTAAATATTTTTCTAGCCATATCGTTTAGACCCGAGCTTTATTTTGTCAAAAAATAGTTTAACAATGATATATTTTGTAAAATACATTATTCATAATTTTACCATCTATACATAATATTTTTATATCTAGGGCCCGAGTTTATAGTTAGCACAGGGCCTCAAAATATTTAAGACGGCCTTGTTGGAGACGTATATTATTTGTCTCCTAATAACATGGCTCTTATCAAGATGATATTACTTCTTAATTTTAAAGTAATAGACCACCTTTTTATGTTAGTTTGTTCCGAAATAATAGCTCAACATTTAATTTACATTTCTATAAGTTAACCTTAACGGCGTTGTTATTATACGTGAAAGAAATGGCTCATTGGTTAAGTATAGATTGTAAAAATATATATTGTGAAGTTGTATCTTGTTAATATTAGTCTATTATTTTCTTCACCCTTATCCCGTTATAACAATCTACTCTCTCATCCAAAAGTCATGAAATGAACCAATTTTTCACAAACTCCCACATTTTTCTTTTGGCTTTTGGTGTTATAATTAAGTGGGAAAATTATTGAGAAACGAAGTGAATATGATTCCTTTAGTTGATATTGTCCTTGCCAAAATCGTGACGTGTTTAATTACTTTTCATAAATATACATGGTTGTAGTGACAACCACGACACAATTCTTATATACCTTATGTGTCAAATCATAACTAGACCATGAGCATTTTGATGGTGTGACCAAAATATATAATTTGATTAGATGCAACTTACGACTATATTTAGCCTTTTTGTCTTATTTTGAGGTATGAAAATGGTTTGGAGTAATTTTTTTATAGTCTTTTATGCAATCATCTAAAATGGTATATATTTTTTCAAATTGGAGAAATCATTAGATTATGCAGGTAATAGTTATTACATCAAAAATATATGGTATAATATCGTCTTTAACACAATTTATGTTAAACAATTCTTATAAATCATAATACTTCCTCCGTTTTTTTTTTTATTCTGGCTTTTGAAAATTGCGGGAGCACAGACGAAAATTTCGATTGAAGATTAAGTAAAAGTAAGGGTGGTGATTAAAGGGAGTGGGGACCACCCATCCCCCACCCACCCACCCACCCTAACCCCTTCCCCCACTCCCCTCCCGAGCAAACCCCACCACCACCACCCCCAGCCCGTAGCCCCCTCCTCACCCCTTCGAATCCCCCACCCCTCCCGCGCAAACCCCCACGCACCACCTCCACCACCCCCGGCCCCAGCCCCCCTCCCGCGCAAACTCCCCACCACCCCCCCCCTTGGAATCCCGCAGCCCCTCCCCCCCACCCTTCGAATCCCGCATCCCCTCCCCCGTTGTAGAGTAAACTTGGACGTCATATCTCTCTCCTCTTCCACCGCATCCCTCATACCTAACCTGCCGCAAACCATCGATCTAACCTCCATTTCTCTCTCCTCTTCCACCTTATCGCCGATTAGGGCTAGGGTTTACGTGGTTGGAGAATAGAGCGCATCCATGTATTTTTTCGGGGAGGGGGGCGCGGGATTCAAGGGGGGGGGTGATGGGGGTTTGCGTGGGAGGGGTGGGGGATTCGAAGGGGGGGAGGGGGGGCTGCATGGCTGGGGTGGTGGGGGTGGTGGGGGTTTGCGTGGGAAGGGTGGAGGATTCGAGTGGTGGGGGAGGGGGGCTACGGGCTGGGGGTGGTGGTGGTGGTGGGTGGGTGGGGGAAGGGTGGTAGAAGAGAGAGAGAGGAGGTTTAATTAATTTAGATTAGTATTAATGAGGTTAAATTAAGTAGGTTTAATTTTGGTTAATTGTTATAAGTAAGGGTAAATTGGTAATTGTGCAGCATAAAACTTTCTATTTTAGGGAACAAAAAAAAGTGTAACATGTATTTTGCACCATTCCATTTAAGGAAAGTGTAACATGTAAAAAAAAACGGAGGAAGTAGTTAATTTTTAGGTGTTAAAAACTAGGGACCACGACCACTTATCTCGATAATCATCTAAAATAAGTATACATTTATTTAATTGGAGGACGCATTGGATTATGCAAACAATTGTTACATCACATATATATTCAAATACAAATTACTATACTTTTCATATCATTTTATAATGACTTGAATTATATTGTAAAATGAAATTTATATCCCATATACTTATACAACATGTAGAACAAACATATCAAGAGAGAACAATAATATCCTATAAGGCCCTGTTCTTTTTGGACATAATAAAACAAAACCGAACTTAACTTAACTTTTAGTTTGGCTAAACTGAATTGAATTTATATTTCATGAATTGAGTAATATTAATTATAACAAACAGAATAATATTTTTATTATCGTTTATAATGATAATAATTAATAATATAAATAATGATAAATAAATAATAAATAAAAGATAACAGATTATAGATAATAAATACTCCCTTCATTTTCTTTTGTTGTTCCTATCTATTTAGAATCGGGGAAAAACCAATACAACTCAAAAAATGGGCAAGATTCCACTATTTTAAATATTTTAACTAAAAATAAAGATTATAGTCTTTTGAGTTATTCTATCTTAGGCAACCAATGACACAAAAGTTTGAGGGGTAAAAGATTAAAAGATAGACTACAGACTAGTGTAAACACATCTATTGTACTCTATGTTAGGCAACCAATAAGACAATAGTTTGAGGAGTAAAAAAGTAAAAAATGACTACTCAATAGTGTGAACACATTTATTGCAACTTAAAACTAATGGGAAATTTAATTCATAAATGACACTATGTATGGAAAGATTCAAAATAGGAACAACATATTGAAATTTCCCAAATGGAAAATACAGGAAGAACAAAAAAACGGAGGGAGTAATAGATAATAGTAATAATAACAAAAATAAATAAATAGTACTCCCTCCGTTTTCTTTTGTAGTTTCTAAATTCCCAATGCACCTCTTTGAACTTAAATATATTTCATTATATGCACCTATTTGAACTTAAATAAAGTACTAATTGAGACGGATCAAACAAGACCCTACATGACTATATTTATTCGTATAAATTGAGAAAAATTGTGAAAATTCTCTCTAAGTATGAATAGTGTCAAGATTTCAAGTGAGAAAGATAAAAAAAAAACAGTGGGATTACCTTTTTTTCCTCTTTCGACCGACCGAAATTCCTCTATTTTTGGGAATAAGGGACTGGAAAATTTAATAAACCTATATACGCATCATTTCCTTTTCCTTTTTCTTTCTTAGCAAACCTCATATAATATAATAAACTTAACCTAAGTCTCCATTTCATTCATACATGCATGTTCATATTGATTAAATTTAATTATTAAGACTTTTTCGACCGAAAAGTAAAATATTGTATATATTACATTTTCTACCCCCTCCCCAATTTTACTAAAGCCAAATCTATACATGTAAAACGTTGTCAAGGTTAGTACTTCCTCCATTTTGAAATAAATAAAACACTTCTCTCTGAAAGCTCTCACATAAAAGAGAGAAGCATTTCATTTATTTCAGAATGGAGGAAGTATATTGGTTACTAGATCTCTCTTATTCAACAAGTTTCGCTCATTGTCATCCTCATACATATTTGAAACATAACATGACCATTACTAGGCACTAGCCTTGAACATGCGACCTCAAATATGAAAGTGAATGCCATATCCACTAGTCCAATAGGATCTAATAGTCCTCTTTGATTATTTTTAAAAGAAAATATAATAAACACAAATATAAGAAGAAGAAAAAAATGAGATCGAATGATTAAATTCAATCATCATATTTATATAACATGAAATTTAATTTTGGATGATTTGTAATACTACCCTTAATGATCTTTTTATAATAATAGAAAGAAATAGTTCATTAGTAAGTTTGAGATTTACAAATTTTAAACAATGAAGGAAAAAGATGATATCTTAGTATTATGATACATCCATTCACATTGTTCATGTTAATTAAAAAATAGTGTTGTGTTGAATTATTTTCCATAAGTAAATATATGCATGGTTGTGGTGGTAACCACGACATGTTCCTTACATGCCTTACGTGTCAAATCATGTAGAGGCCATTAGCCTAGTGATGGTGTGGCCAAATATAAAGTTTGATTAGATGCAACTTACAACAAAGTTTAAACTTGATATCTTATTTCGGGGTATACGCCTGTCAAATAATTATCTTTAATAGGTTTTCTTTCAAATACTCATGTAATTATGAGGAATAGGTATTTTTTAGCATGACTTGTTCGAGTTTAGTTTTATCATATACAAAAGGCAACAGTAACAATATTATCTTTTTAGTTTCATTGTTTGAATACTGGCTACCACTGAATGTGAATTTGAATTGTTAAATCAAACACTTGAGAGAATTGAAAAAAAGTTATAGGTATTGGATTCTGCTCGTGAAATAATCTTCCAGTTCCTTTTAGATTTTCTATATAATAAATTATAATATGAATTATAGATCAATATAACCCTCGACTTCAAGAGAGTACATATATACAAATATATAATTAATTATAAAGACTATAATACAATCTTGTTTTTGAAATTTAGGTTAATGTATAAGAATATTACTGGATGCAATTAGATATTGTTGTGGTGTTAATTAGGGAGATTATAAAAAAAATAGAATTTTTTTTTTATGATATTAGAGTACTGAAAAGTAGGACAAACTATTATTAGCATTAATTAATGAGTATTACTCCCTTTGTCCCATAATATAGTGCTTCATTTCTATTTTGGGTGTCCCAAAATATAGTGCTTGGTTCTATGTTTAATTCCATATTTTTTTCGTGATTTGCCTAGAAAAATCGTGCTATCATTATTTATTTGCTTCTGGAAATTAGGTTTTTGCTTTGTTTATTCAACCCTAGGGTTATATTTAATGCTCTTTCAACAATTATTCTCCACCCTCTCTCCTAAAATCACCTTTTTCCATACAATATTTGTTTAAATAAATAAAAAGTCTTTACTTTCCTCTTAAATTCTATTTACCTTAATTCCCGTGAAAAAATGGAATCAAGCACTATATTATGGGGACGGGGGGAGTAATACATACATTTGTATTTAATTTGTTTAAAAAGAGAAATATTATCTTGTCGTTAAATTTTTTTTTCCTACAAAGTCCATGTAGGCGGCAAGTTCAAAATAATAAATTTTAAGCTATCCATATAAGCGGTTTTAAGAAAGAAAAAAAATAACGTAAAATAATATGTCCTTGCCCTCTGTGAAGGGAAGAGTAGCAGTTGTACTTCTTACTTCTATGAGAATGTTGGGTTTGATGAGTCACCCCGAGTGTGTATTAGATGGTTGGTCTGGATCTTTTGATGGGTATGGAGCAAGCAAATGAAGGAGGGACTATTAGTAGTAGCAGGCACTTTTGCTCCAGCAATGTTGGCGGCCACATGAGCTGCCAAGTATTGTGGGCCATAACTTTTGAGATAAATGGATGTAATGCTGAGTCTTCTCAATAATTGTGAGGATATTGTGGAATGTAATTAAGTTATTATATCTTTAAATGTTTTTCTTAGATGTAAGTTATATTTTTTCTCCCATAAAACCAAAAAAGATATTGTAGAATAGTTGGTTAGTTTGTTCGTATTTCAAATGGGAGGTTGCATGTTCGAGTCTTCACCCTCACTTTTTTGTTGATTAATTTATATCATTTGTTTGGGAGAAAGGGAGAGGTACATGTGGCAGCATGACATTTGTTTGTTTTGGGTTTTAGATATATATATATATATATATATATATATATATATATATATATATATATATATATATATATATATATATATATATATATATATATATATATATATATATATATATATATATATATATATATATAGATTCAATAACATCTATAAGTTAAGTAAAAGTAAGCCTAACTCGAGTTTGGCTCCATTAGTAAATTACTATATAGTAATAACTAAAATATATATTTCCCATTAAATCTTTCACTTAAACAGTAATAAGAAGATTTATTGAACCCTCGTTAAGTCATTAACTATCAGTATTCAAAATCAATTTATTACAAACACCACTTATATGAATAGTCACATTGCAATTAGAGCTTAGTTTATACTAGTTGCCCAAGTATATTTCTTTGTTGTGTTATATAAGCATTTTTCTATGTTATATCCTAATTTTTTTCCTTTCAAATTATATATACCCTCAAACTTTTATTTGTTCAATGTGGTATCCCTCCAATAAGACAACTTTAAGTTATCCATTTATTTTTTTATTTTTAGCTCTTTATACTTATGTTAGGAGGGAAATTTCCCCACAAAACTTTGCCCTACTTCCATTTTGTCTAATCCTTTCAAAGCCAAATAATTTCTCGCGCTTTTAATGTAAGTCTAAAGAATTAAAAATAAGAAACTAACGGCAAACTTAACTTGGCTTTACGGAAAGTGGTAGGCGTGTCGTGCACCTAACAAAAATAAATAACCTAACTAATCCTCCTAACTATGTAGTAGGGTAAGTCAGAGTCGATTCCACAGAGAAAAAGTTGTTCTATGATTAGCCCTTAAATAATTGTACGACTAAAGGAGGTTAATTAATATCGAAGATGGTCGAATCAACTATACTAATCAATCTATAAATAAAAAACTATATAGTTAAGTATCTCTACTAGCATGAATTAGTACAATAATAATTCCACCCCAAACTAGTCAATTAAATGCTCACAAGGAAAAGTACACCCTATAGAATACCATAAACCTCTTCCGAGTATCTATAGCTTCTCTAATATGCACTCAAGCCTACTCCCGTGGAATCATGCAAATTAAAGACATTAAACGCGACACTCTAACTTCCTAACAATCCATTCTACCTACTCCCGTGGAGAACTAAAAGTTCAAGGGTAAAACTTGAATGAAAAAAACATTAAGGGTTCATCATAGAAAATACAAAAACATAGAGACATCCTATAGAAAAAATATATATTTTATGTCCATAAATACATCAATTGGTAAAACCGAGCATGGCACTAGGGTTTAAATATACAACATACATAAACTACAATACAACATTTAGTAAATTAATATAAAACATTTATTGATTCGTAAAATATAATACAATTTATTTACAATATTGCCGATCATATATACGTTTTTCATGTACTTTTATAACCGTTGGAGATTTGACATTTTTCCCATTATTACCTGCTCCAAAAGATAAAGTTGGGGCGAAGAGCGGTGAATTTTTATCATACACCCGGGTGTACCATGCTCATAGTACATACAAGACAATCTTTTTGCTCATTGCTTATTTAAAACCTCCAAATTGAGGTTGAGGTGGTGGAGTAGTGATATCGATTCCCACCATATATTCCTGAGGTCTAGGGATCAAACCTCATGGGACTCATGTGAGTATGTGAGGATTTCCCCTTATCCCCTCAAATGAGTCCCCTTCATCTTACCTTAAAAAAAAAAATTAAAACCTCCAAATGAGTATAATTACACGCGAGTATATGATCAATGTACTCACGAAGAGCATAGCTAACTCCCTCCGTCTCTTATTAGTTTAACCACTCCCCTTTTGTAGACTAGAAACTAACAAAAGCTACTCCGCTAAGGGTTTCTTCGTCGTCTCTCTCTAGTCTCTATTTCGGGGGTGTACTGTAGCTAGGGTTTTAGCAGCAGACCAAATTCGAAGCAGCAGACCAATTTTCGAAGCAGCAACAATGGCGAGCACCAAAGTCCAGCGTATTATGACACAGCCTATTGTAATTTCATCTCTTCCTCACTTCCATTTTCTATTTAAATTTTACTGTTTTCTCTTACTTTTATGATCTCACTCATCTTTCTCTTTCTTCTTCTTTGCGACGCTTTTTTTTCTTTCTCGGATGTCGAATCTTTCAGAACCTGATCTTCAGGTTTCTTCAAAGTGTAAGTCTCAACTTCATTATTTTACCAAAATAAATTGTTATCGATTATTGTTTTATGATTCTTTTTTGTTTTCTTTTGAATTGCAGAAAGCTCGTATTCAGATTTGGCTGTTTGAGCAGAAGGATCTGAGGATTGAAGGCCGTATAATTGTAAGCTTTTTTTTTCTTATTGATTAATTTTTTTATGGTTGAATTGGTGTTTTTCCTTTTTTTTTTAGTTTATATTCTATATCTAGGGTTTGAAATAGAATTTATTCAGGTGTTGAGAAGTTTTTTAGGGTTTGAGGATACTCGCTTGTTAGTAAATTGTGTGCACATATATTGTGGAGTAGATTGCTTCTCTACTTGAGAGAGTTCAGTAAATTTCATGATTATGTGATTGATGCTTACGAATTCATATGCGTATTCACCATTAAAAAAAAAAGGAGTGATGATAATTTTTATTTTATATTTTAAAAATGGAAGGATGGAGTAATTTCTTTTAGGGTTTTTTGTCATAAATGACCTAATAAAATACAAGTTTTGTGGGGAAGGACCTATTAATTTTTTTTTTGTCTAAAAGGACCTATTAAAATACTTCCGATTGATAATAGGAACCAGTTTATGAATTTCAGGTCAAAAAGCTATAAATTTTTTTCAAAAATTGAAGGAAAATGTCTGCAAAATCATCTTCAAGCAATAAAATTCCTGTCAAAGGTAGTTGTGGTGTTCCAATTGCAAAAAGTCAACGCCGGAATATGGTAATTTTGGCCTGAAATTCATAAACTGGTTCCTATTAACAATCGGAAGTATTTTAATAGGTCCTTTTAGACAATTTTTTTTTATTAGGTCCTTCCCTACAAAACTTGTATTTTATTAGGTCCTTTCTGACAAAAAACCCTTTCTTTTAATGCATAGTGCTTCGATGAAGGTGTTTTGCAGTTCGTTAATTCCGATTATTCAAAATGGTGGATTGCAATTGTTTTGTAGAGAAATCCTCATATATTACCCCTGTCTTCCTTCTTTTGTGCCCCCCCCCTGAAATTCAAAAGTTCTTACTGTTATGGAGTAACTTATAACACACTAAAACACTCTATGTTTCTTACACTCTTCCCAAAACCCCCCTATTTCCCCCCAAGTTTCTTCCCAATTCCTCTGTTATAAGTTACAACAATTAGGAACACGTTACTCCTCCCCCCCTCTTTTTTATTTTTATGTGGGACGGGGGGGGAAGGGAAGGGGAGTGTGGATCGGCCAATTTGATTGGGTGAGTTGTTGGTTGTGAGAAAATGCTGTGATGGTTTTGGTTTATCTCCCTTTCTTAGTTTATGGAGGAAAGTACGGCTGAGCTTTGATGAAGATTACTAGATCAGACAGTATAAGTTATGGAGAATTGGATAGACAAAGACCAGCAAGTTTGCTTAGAATAGTCAATATTCCCTAGAATACATAATTCAGGTGGTTGTCCCCCTTTGATTGGCAGTGGTGGGTGGCGAAGATTGAGAGAGGTATATACATTGCAACAAGTATTGTACTTTTTCTATGGAACGCATTGTTGGGGTGTTGGTGACATGAAGTTTGCTTATGCTGTTTTGCATTAGGTTAAAAGGTGGATATATAAAATGAGAAAAGAAGAGCTAGTGTTATTTGGTGTTTGGTTTCTTCAATTTGCCCAACAACATTTAATTTATTTTTGTGGAGGCGGGGACGGGAAATGAGTTATACGGATCCCCTAGCATACTCTCTATTTTATACTAGTCTTTTTATTGGATATGTATACCATGGTAATAACAAATTTTTCTGTTCGTACATTATTGAGTGTGTTCAGTGGGATGAGCAGCATTGCATTATTTGCATATAATAGGGAGAGCACTCCTTGAAGTTGTAGCTTGTCATACAGAATTATTGGGTCAAAGATGCTCTAGGTGTTCTGGATGGTAGATAGACGTATACGTAAATGGAGTAGTTTTGATGGCTTTGATGGTTATTTTATTGACACTAGTAGGATCTTGCTCCAGCCTTTAGGTAGTGTTTAATGAATGAAAACTGAGATAATTTGTTTATATATATAGTCAAACTTGTGTCTTTGTTGAGATGAGAAAGGGACATTTCTTAGGCAGATAGATGCTTTTTAGTTATTCAAAAAAAGTTTTTTTTTTGCTTCATTAGCATTTTTTGGAGCATAAAGAGAAAATTTTAGATTAATCCTTGAGTTTGCTTCAAAAGGCAAAGATTTACTAAGACACTTATTTACTTTTGCTGCTTTGCTTGGATAGTGGAATTAAATTCTTTTCTTACACAGATGCTTTTTTCTCTCTTTGTGTATTTTCTTCACTATGTGTGGAGGTAAAGGTGGTAGCGAAGTTAAGACAATGTTGGGTGTGGAACAGGGTTGGAAAGATTCAGGTAGAGTAGGGGCTAGGTACAATGGCTGGGTGGGTAAATAGTTGATACTTGGCCACAATCTCATAGACAAGGGAATTGTGGCCATCATGGTGGCAACCTGGTCTCAGTTTATAAAAGCGTGCCGAACGCGTGCCCATGCGCTGGGCGAGTGGATGTGCAGGAAAAAAACATCTAACAAGGCAGGCCCACTAAATCATGAGCGGCGACGCAAGGCATTGGAATTGGAGTTCAAGCAAAACCCCTCATTTGATTTCCTTAAATTAGTTTGAACCCTCATTTAATCTCATTAAATTAGTTTGACTCAACCCTAAATTGAAAATCTTAATTTCGAAAAACCCTAATATGTGTGGAGGCAACTGACTGTCGCTGCTTCGCTGGTCATGGCAAAGAATGCCAGTGAGATATCTTTGGCTGCTTCTGGCACTATATCTGTCGGTGGCCGCAGGCAGTTAGTGTTCTCTATTTCTTACTTCTCAGGTTAGTTCTCTTTCTCACTTCGTTCTCTATCTCATGGGCTTTCTCTCATTGATCTTCTCTCTCTTGCTCTCTCTCTCTGCTGTACTCTTTTCTTTTTTATGACCAGTTGGGCAGTCACATTACTTCACGGGACTGAGCGCATCTTTGTTTTAAATTGCTATTATTATTTTTTTTTTGGAAAATTGATATGAATAAATAAATAATAATCCCAACTTTGAGGGGGACCTTAATCCAAATTGTTGTTTTTATTTGCTCCATTAAGTCCATTTTGGGTCTATGGTATGTATAAAAAATGACAGTTCATATTATTTTGTGAAGCTCAATCAAAAGGTAAGATTTTTTTGAAGATGGATTAAAGTTGAGATTGTTTATATCAATTGAAACTTCTGCACTATAATTTTAAAACTACAAAACCCAAAAAAAAATTGTAAGTAAAGGTGAGCCGCCCCTACGAGATGTGCACTCCTTTGCCTTGTGCCTCGTGCCTAGGCTCAAGGACCCTTTGCGCCTTGGTGTACCTCATGTCTTCTAAAACTAAGTGCCTTGTAGAGAAGGATTGAACCAGAAATTTGTGGAACTTTACCCCCATAATTTGAATATGGAGGAGAAAAAAAAACTGCTTCCCTTTTCTTAGTTTCATCACCTTGAATTAAGCAGGTTTCTCAACAATGAGTGTAGTATTAGGAAGATAATGCTAATTCAAGTTACATTGTGTGAATGTCATCGGTTTTAGTGCCATTGTTGTCATGTTTATTTTAACTTATTTTTCATCGATTTTGGGTTGTTTTCCCTATAACAAAAGAAGACATGACCTTGTTTGAATAATTGCCTTGAGAAATTTTTTTCTAGTTGATTTATAACGAATCACCTCGTTTTGCTTCACCTAGTCGATTTATAATGGGGAGTTCATTCTAAACCTGGAACTCAATATTAGAGAGGGGGGGCGTAGTTTTGCAGAAATATTTGATTTCCACCTCTGAAGTGATTTGTTGTGTTTGTCAAATTTTGCTGATATCTATCTCTATATGATCCTTTATCTGGTTTCTTGTATATGTATATGTTTTGACTCATGATCTCTTCTCTAGGGCTTTGATGAGTACATGAATTTGGTTTTAGACGATGCTGAAGAGGTGAACGTTAAAAAGAAGACCAATAAACCACTAGGTGAATGCAGTTTTTGCTCAATATTTTTTATTTGGTAGTTCTTCTTTCAACTTTCTTATCATTGTTTCCTTTTGTTTAGGGAGGATTCTTTTGAAAGGAGACAATATTACTCTGATGATGAACTCGTAAGTCAAATCTTGTTTCTTATGTCACTTTTGTTAGTCTTTTCCGACGCTGTCATTTGCATTTCTGTTTTCTGATGTATGTGTTTTTGGTCCTCTCTTGAAAACCTAATGCTTCTTTTGTCTATATATCTTTGCAGCGGAAAATGAGGCCCAGGTGGTGCGCACTTGTTCAGCAGTAGTGGAAATGTTGGTCTGAAAGCCGCTGCAAACTGCTCACTCACCGTAGAAGTTTTGTTTGTGTAAACTTATTGATTAATGGTAGTATCTACTCCTGGCATTTACCTCCTCTCCGTATAGTTGAAATGTGTAGTATGATCATTGATGATTGTGAATTAGTGGATCGATGGATGTCTTTTCTCATATCTAGTAGTATATTCAGGTTGAGTACGTGGTCATACTGTCCCTTTATGTGGAATGTTACTCTGTTCTATGACTATGAGGTATGTGCGTAGTTTACAAAAGAAGGTATATTCGGTAAAACGTCGATTACCACACGTTTGGATCATCTGACAGGGGATTGTTTCAGCTTAATCAGAGCTTTGAAAATTAAGTCTTGAGGATGCAACAAAACATGTGGGGAGTTTTCCCATTTGGGACCTTTATTTTGCTTGAATCTGAATTAGAGTTTGTGGGGTCTGGAGGAATTGCTTATTTGGTAGACCTGCGTTACCTTGGTCATTCAAATGAGACATCGCATGTAGATTAAGCATATACTCGTTTATCATTTCCTTATCATTGCTTTGGTTGATAATGGTGGTCATTCTAGTTGGATCAGGGGCAAATGCGAAATTTGAACAACTTTCTTGCCCTATCTTTGATTTTTTTTTTAAAGCTCTAGATAAGTTGTTTGGGCTACCAAATTTAAACACATCTAAGATCATGTTTGGCAATTAGCGAATAGTTGATACTAGTTGTCAACTGATTGTGTTAGCTAATATTTGATCGTTTTGAGATTTTATTGGTTGTTTGTATAAAGGTGTTTGCAGTTGTGCTAGCTAATATTTGGTTGTTTTGACATTTTATTGTCGGTTTGTATAAAGGTGTTTGGTAAATATTTTTTCTGTTTCTTTTTATTTGCAACATAGCTCCTTGGCACGCACTTTAAGGAGAATATATATGGATAAATTAATAACTTAAGCACCGATAAAAGGAATGAGTTAGGATGTTAAGGCTTAAGTTATTTTGATTAATTTGTCTATTTAAATTCTCTAATCTTCTCCTTAAAGTGCGTGTCAAGGAGTTATGTTACAAGTAAAAAAGAAATAGAGAAAGTAGTTGATAGCTGATTGCTATTTGATTGTGTTAAATAACCGATAAGGACATGGGCATCACCTATTGTACTTGGATGTACCTTGGTAAGGATAGTAATTTTCAATAATTTTAAGATATGTAATATATCCATTCATTTTCAAACCTCAAACGTTAAAAAGTTGTTTCCCCTAGCTTTTTCGAAAAGTGTGTTTTGGGCCAAATAAGCTATTTTAAACATTTATTTACCAAACATTCAAATTAAAGTATTGACTAGTTAAATCCTCTAATATGAGTTCAAAATATCTAATTTTTCCTCAAGCCTAGTTTAAGTTATGGACGAATGAGCTCATATTTCCTCCAGTATTTGGTTAATTGCAACACTTTTGTTTCTTTTGAAATAATTGCAATATTAGCTTGTGTTTTCTCACTTGGGTCCACTCTAAAGTCTTCTATTAATCCAAAATCAAAGTTAGTTATTACTAATCAGCGACATAGGAACACTTTAATATGTTCCTCTAAATCAAAAAGGTTGGTCAACTTTGAAAATAAAGATCATTAATTAAGATTTGGGAACAAGGATTATTAATATTCAATCAGATCAAGTTTGGTTTTTTTGTTATTAGGATAGGTGAATTTTTATAGATTCGATTCATCCTCCAAAGGAACCGGACATGATTGGTAAGGGTCAATTTCAGTTCGGGTGCGGTTAGTCGTTTATTCTGGTTTTGGATAAATATCAGGTATGGTCTTTTGTTAGATTGGGTCATTAGTATTTTAAGTGGGGGGAAGTGTGATTGAGGAGAATTGTGATTTTAATTACATCATGAATTCTTGAATTGGAAAAATTATATCACGTTCTGTGAGAGTTTCCATTGTCAAAACTCAAAAGATGCAAAGTCAATGAATTATGTTAATGGGAGAATTGAAGCTATGATTTGGGAGCTGCACTCGAGAAAGATTTTATCTAATATATTTTTATTAGTATTTGTGGTTTTATTTTAGATATACTAATTACTAAGAATCTCTAATAAGTTAGATGCTTGATGGCCTTTTATGAATGATACTTCGTTGCACCTTTTCATGTTTGCACGCTTGCCAATATATGGTTTTAAACATTAATATCTTTAATTATCAATGAGTAAAAATTATAAAAAATTGATATTAAAAAATATACATTGAGACAAGAGTCCGTTTTTGGAGAGACGGCCTCACGTTACAGACGTGCATGTCACGACGATGTCATGCCGACATCACGCACGTGCATTAAACCAAAGAGTAGAATTAGTTAAGCCACAGACCTATTATGGTAGTAGCTTTAAAATGCTCGGTGAATTAGTTAAGTCAACAAGATATTAGTTAAACACCTAAGATATTAGTTAAGTCAAGTATATTAGTTATATCATAAAAATCGATTATAATGCATTTTATTGGCTATAATTTTAGTATCACGCATAAATAATTCTCTCTTTCTTAGATAACTAACGCACTAATTCTCTCTTTCTTGAATAACTATCGCATTTTTGCATTAGTTATGCCAACCTCAAATAACCAATGCAAAAACAATGTTTACTAATGCATACAATAAATAAAACTAATGACCTTAAAATCATAACTATTGACCGCCCATACTATCAACCCTCAAAGTATAATTGTTAACCAAATATCAAAACTATAACCACAAAACCACGCATCATTGTTACTCATGAAATTAATAAATAATTATTCATATGCTATAATTATAATCTTTCGCTTATTTTCTAGATTAAAACTATTAGCCATAAAACCGAAACTAAAAAATAAAAAGTCATAACTAATGTAAAAAACAATAATAACTAAATACCCAAATATCATAACTATTTATCAAAAAACAATAACTAATAGCCAGAATCACAACTATCAACTATAAAACCATAATTATATATTAACCACAATTAATAACTAATAACCTAAAAATCATAACTATATATCCGAATTTCATAACTATTAAGCAAAAGCTAACTAAGAATCAGAAAACCATAACTAAGAGCCAAAAATATGTAACTAATTATTAAAATTCCTTAACTAATTATCAAAATTCTAGCTTTTCCCCACAAACTCAACATTCTCTATATCTAATTCAACAAACAAAAATCATTTGACCAAGACTATTAAGAATTTCAAAAGACAATATACCTGTCCAACCTAGCAGCCCACACATCGCTCGAAAGCAGCTTCTCCTTCAAACTCCTAACCCTCTTCTTCCCCTTTGGTGGCTTTGGAAGTTCAACCTCCCTCCCCAATTTCTTAGCCTCACAAAACCCACAAGTCCAATCAGCTTCAGGAACCTCCTTCAATGGAGGCTTTAAACACTTCAAATGAAACCCACCAAGGCATTCATCGCACTCGATCATCACCGCCCTTCCACCTCGAAAACACACTTTACATTCCTCCACCTCAGGATCATCCTCATCCGAGCTCGCATTATCTCTCCTCTTCACATAAACATCATCCCCCACTGCAAGTTCACCCCCATCATACATTGCTTTCTTATAATAAACCCTCTTTTTCGGCACATTTCGAAACAAAAAATCAGAAAAAGTAAGCAAATCGAGTTCACACCATGAAAACTGAACAGAGAAGAGGAGAGAGAAAGTGAAGCTTAGATCCGAAGCCACGAGTGCGATTGAAGTGAAGCACAAAGAAGATGAAGAAGAAGAATGTTGGTAGGTTGAGGAGAGAGAAAGTCGGAGGGTTTATCACCTCGGTGTCGCCGCGTCGCACCTCCATCTCTTTCCCCCAGCAACAACTCACTGTTAAACTTGGGCAGTCTCACGTTAGTGTTAACGTGAGACCGTCTTTTATAAGACTTTGTGTTGAGACAAATATAACAAGATCTCATACGCCTATGTTTTTTCCTAAAATATAAATCACCAAAGACAATCAAAGTGTAAGATATGAATAAGAAACACTATGAAAATGGTGCAACTATTTCTAAACGGAGGAAGTATGTTTTAATATTCCCGTCAAAACAAAGAACAATAAAGAGACATATATATTTCGGACAATAATATGTAACATTCATTATCCCAACAACAACAACAACAAAGCCTTAGTCCCAAAATAATTTGGAGTCCATTCACATGAATCATAATTGAAAAGAAGAAATCATAGAAATATTCTTGAGGTGTACTGTGTACATATACAATTACACGAGTAGCAACGCAAATACTGTAGATTTTAGTTACCACACATCGCTTATTAAACTTAACAACTCAATCATTCACTCTTAGCATCGTTAACTTGGTTACTGGCCACAGTCGAAATAGATAGGTGGTGGTTGTACGGTACAACACATACCATAAAAACCACCACCTTGACCCATATTTAAATCGCATACTCCTTCACAACATTCATCTGAATATACACAATAAGAACCTTTTTCGTAGCAGTCTAAATGTTGCGTAACTGAAATCGTGCTTGCCATTGCTGGATCTGCAAAATTACCAAACATTTTATTTTTTGAGAAGAATTTACCAAATATAATTAATTGATACTCATTGAAAATCATATTTTTTTTTAACTTATGTGAATAATTATTTTCATTAATTTAACTGATTCTAACATATTACGATATATTTCGATTCTATTTGGGCGAAATATTGTCATTATTGTACATAATTCTCATAGCTTCTGCATAAAAAAGTTTAAAACCAGTACACGTCTTCTTTTCAACAACCTGCGTCTCATTGGGAATGAGGGATAAATTTCGATTGGTTATAGCCTTCCTCCCAGGTTAGGGTGATCCCAGGATCGATTCTCATCCCCGCCCTGCTGGGCTCATTCGCACCAAAAAAAAAAATCTGCATCTCATTTGTTTGTCACTCGTTTTATTTTGATTAATTAGTTTTTAGGCTGCTACGTCCTGTGGTAATTATATCTTTTATTTATTAAATTTAAATTTAAAATGATAATATCAAGTATCACTTGATTTAGTAGGTAAGACTTTAGTATATATGTTTATAATCATGGGGTCGAATCTTATACAACACTTTTTTCTTAGCTGTAGGTGATTTACATGGAGTATAAACACTCTAAGAGAAAGCGCCACGTAGCATAATTATAATTACTTGTTTAGGAACGCCTTTTAATATATTAGTATAGATGTTAATATTTATTGAAATCTCGAGTATGAAAGCAGTGGCCAGTGGGTTAGAAAATTTATATGAATGAATAACGAAAATTGGACAAAGGTGATACATAAATAAGGGACACAATTTTATATTTGGACAATATTAGGAATATTATGATAAGTAAAGATATGGTTGATATTTTTAATATATATATATATACAAATATATTAAAAGATGTTCCTAAACAAGGAACGGCGCCACGTGACACTCGTCCTTAGGTGCTTTGCAATATGTAATCCACATACAATAGAAAAAGATAAGAAAATGTCATGTATAAGATTGGATCTTGTGACTTCAAGTTTATGAAGTATACTACAATCATAACCACTAAACCAAGTTATATTTGATGTTATCATTTCAAAGTAAAATATTAATAAATGAAAATCGTACTTCGGACCATAAATGGCGCAAAAAACTAGTTTTTTTTACTATATATTGTTAATCTTAGAAAGATATACTCCGCCTGTATTATTCTCCTCCCGTAATTTTAACATGCCGTTAAATATTTCAGAGTAGGTTAGATCTTGGGAAACTCTATAAAAACTTCATTCATCTAACCCACAGAGCACAGAGGAGTTTCATAGAATTCACAAATTCTCTCAAGTACCAAAGTACATAATTAAATCAAACTCCAAGGAGCAAAAAGTTCGAAAACAAATAAATTATGGCAGGGAAAATTAATTAGTAATACTGAACCTGATGCCATGAAGATGAATAATAAACCCAAAAGCAATGCTGGCTTCAAATATTTGAGTGATACCATTTTCAAGCAATTAGTTTGGTTGTTTTTCTGTTTCAGACATCTTCGCTATTTATAATGATATGGCCATATTATGGCATATGCCATATGGGGTGTTTGGTTACTTCTAGTTAGTTTTTGGGTGGCTTTTTTATACAACTAGTTGACTTTTAGTATATGGGTTTTCGCCTATTCGGATAGCTGAAAAATCAACTTTTTAGCCAAATAAAAAAAAAACTGATTTTCGTAAGCTTTTACATTTATTTTGCACTAAATCGTGAATATTAACACCTATTTTGCCTAAATACTTTGTAAATTAATAGTCAAATAGTCAATATAAATAATATGTTAAACAAACTCATTAAAACAACCAATTGCCAAACACTCGTCATTTTATCAATTATACAATTTGTAAAGTCTTCTATAATGCCGATTGCCATTGTTATCAATGTCAACAAACATTAAATATTAATGGTCAACTCTTTCCACTTTGTAAAACTCTTTCTACTTATTATTAATAATAATAATAATTATTATTATTATAATAATAATATGATAATAACAATAATAATAATGAAAATTTCATAATGGAAACGCACGTCTCTCCATGGCAAGGTCTTCCCAACATGCATATTGCCATGTGCCATGTTGTCATTGTCTAAAAAATAAATACAAGGCTCAACTTTTTTTATCATTACAAGCAATCAATTTGTAAGGTCTTCCTAATTCCTATAATGCCATTTGCCATTGTTGTAATGTCAAATAACATATTAATGGCTATGGCCAATCTTTCCACTTTTTTTTTTACAAAACTCTTTCCACTTAAGGATAAAAATAATCGTAATAGTAACTGTAGTAATATAATAATAACCAGATTTAAATGCATGTAATGTGCGCTTCAAGTTATAAAAAAATGTAAATATTAACATCAAATTGTAAAATATTTTTAAAAAAAAATAAAGGATATGTAAGGTATATCAAGTGGACACAAAACTTCTCAAGAATTGCCTTATATTATAGAGATAATAATAACCAGAGTCAAATGCACGTAATGTGCGCTTCAAGTTATAATAAAAAGATGTACATATTAACATCAAATTGTAATTTTTTTTAAATAATGGGTATTTAAGGTATATCAAGTGGACACTAAACTTCTCAATAGTTGCCTTATTAGTATTATAGAGATGATGAATTCATTATGAAAACGCACATCCTCCATTGTAAGGTCTTCCCAATATGCATATTACCATGGGCCTTGTTGCCAATTAGAGCCGATTAAGGTTAGTCTGACTCGAAAATTGTCTCAATTTGAGAAGATTTGGCCCAATTTTTTTGTTTAGGACGGGTTTTGGATAACTTAAAAAATGATTTTTTTTTTTAGTTTAAAATATGGCTCGCCTTATTACGGCTCGAAAAAGTGGGCTTTGGAAAAAAAAATTAGCCCGAAATTTGCCTCGGCCCAACAAGCGGGCTATTTTTAGTGTTCCGGCTCGACCCCCTCATTTGATCACCTCAATTGTCAATGTTAAAAAAATGTCAAGGACTCAAGCAAACAAAATTAGCCATATTATATAGGAATGTATTGAACAATATAATCGAGAAGTAAAGGTTGTAAATACTTCACAATTGTTGGGAGCCCACTTAGCTCAGAGGTTACATCATCACATTTGTGATAAAAATGAATGGTCAACTCTTTATTCATAACTAGCTATTGGACCAATGCAAGCTGCGTGGCAATTTTTATTTTATAATAAAGTTAAGGTTTCATAATATTTTCCCAAAACATGGTGTAAATTTTAATAATAATTCATGAAATATTATAGACATAAAAGTAGCGACATAGTAATCTAGTATATTACTAAATGTATATGAAAAAGAAATTAATTAGAGGAAATGTATTATCCACTCCGGTTAAAATAAAATGTGACTCAATGAAACAAACAATACATTTCATTTACATCTCACATTCAACTACTCCGAACAAAATTAAGATTAATATTTAAAGCACCAAGTTAGAAACTTTCAAATTTGTACAATTTATAGTTAATTTTCGAAAAAAAGAAAAAACATCATATAAGAAAAATTAAATAGAAAAACATGACTAACATAGATTTCAATTCGATATAGTTATAAGTTTTTATCATTATGTTGCAGTTCTTTATTTTATGAAATGAATTTTCTAAGTTTTAGTATTAAGCTATTTTGGGATTTAATAGATTAAATGTAGTGTTAATCTGTTAATTAGGACCGCAAAACATACCTCCCTATTGTGGAAAGTATATGGAATTTATGCCGATAGTGGATGTTATGATCATATGGATTTTATACCGAGAGTGAATGCTATAATCATAAAATTCATGTATATTATTCCATATTCCATAGTGAATTAAGATACAAAAAATAAAAACACTTGAGTAATGACTACACCAGTACACCTCACTTCATCACCAACTCCGACCATGCCTTTGAAGGCTTGGTGCTAAGGATGAAAGAAGGAAACACTTGAGGAAAAACCCATAGTGTTGCATTTAATAAGGCCACAAGTGTTGCCGAATTGACAAGCAACAATTCAAAGTTTCTCAAGTATGATGCGCTTGTAAGCACGGCCTTTAAGAACTCAAGTGTTGCGTTTGTAACTTTGTATGCTACAAAGTTAGCATATGACACCTTCAAGTGCTGCATTTGTAGCTCATGAAGATGGTGTTATATGTTGCGTTTAAGCGGGTATGGGTATGGGTATGGGTATGGGTATGGGTATGGGTATGGGTATGGGTATGGGTGGATCATCATCCACATCCGCCCTGTCCAATTGACATCCCTATGTACATATAATAAACATATAAGCGGGAGATTTAGTAATTTTTCAAAACTGAAAATGACTATGGCCCTGTTCTTTCGGACATAGTTTTAGTTCAGTTCAGTCCAATTATTATCCTCTCACAATTTACTCCAGTTCGACCTAAAAGTACATAGCCTGTTTCTCTTATTAAACAGCGAACCATTCGACATTTAGCCTTTCTCAAATAATTAAATGTGGTTGTTTGGTATACAAAAAATTACTTCCTCCGTCCCACAATAGTCCGAACACTTTCCTTTTATGTTTCTCCCAAATTAGTTTGAACATTTCCATTTTTGGCATGGTCCCATTATTAATATAAATATAATATTTATTTTACACTCCTTTAGCCCACACTCTACCTTTTATCAATAAAAAGTTACCCAACTTTCTCCCTTCTCTAATAAAAAATACCCCACTAACTCCTATCACATCTACTTTTTCAATAAAATAACATTTGATGATCACACTACAACTTATCACCTCAAAATACGTGTCCCATAAAGTGTTTAGATCTTTTTGGGACGGAGGGAATATGTAAATAATAGAAATTCCCATGATTTTCTCGATTTGGGTAGTTGTTTAGTTGACGAGAGAAAGTGGGGAAAACGGGGCAATGAAAATTCCTGGAAAATTGAAATCCTCACAAAACATGGGAATTTATTCAACCGCCCTTGGTCATTCAAAATTTCCATATCAATTAATGGAAAGTGCAAAACCAAACATATTAAGGTCATTTCATAAGATCTACATGTAACACCCCGTATTTTTATATCTGTTTAGCAATTATTTATATTATTTTAGTTTATAAAAAAAATTTAATATATTATTTTATTAAATATATTTATTTATTTATTTATTTATTTTTGTTTTCCACTTGACTTTATCTTAGAAAGGGTCAAAAACCTAATTCCTAAATTTCCTAGGTTAAACACCCTAAGTTACCTAACTGTTATAAGGAGAGATAAAAGTTAGGAAAACAAAACCAAAAAGTCAAAAAATTAGAAGAGCATCATTATTGCTCTTCCTCCCAGCAATGCATATTACCTTCTTCTACCTTTCTTTTTTTTTTTTTTTTTTTTTCCTACTTGCTTCAACCAAGAAGTCCATTAAATCTACAAAAGAACTTATCATCCATCATCAAACATCAAGTGTTATTCATCCATCTTTACATCTCTCATTTTTTGTGGGTGTCTTGAAAGGAAAAAAAATGGGTTTTATGTTTGTGATTTTGGGGTCGATAGTCGGATCGAACCAAGAGCTTGCTGGGTCCTTTTTGGAGTAATTTCACTCTCATTACTTCCCTTTAATCAAGTAAGTTATAATTTCAAGTTATAATTTCGTATTTGGTTGATTATATGAATTTGGGGTTTTTGTAAATTAGGGTTCTTGAGATAAATTAAATTGGGGGTTTTGATTTTAATTGTTTGAGTGTGTAATTGAATGAATAGGATGTTTATTTAGGTGTTTAGTAGTTAGTTGAGATTAATGGAATGTTAAGTAAACTTGTGTTCATTGTAATTTATAGTGTATCTCGTATGAATTACCCGTCAGTTCGTAAAGTGCGGTTTTAAGCAGTTTCTGGGCATTTTTAGCAAAAATACTATTTCACAAAAGTTGTTCGTATCGAAATTTTACTCAAGATAGGCTCAAGAAACGCTTGATTTGGAGTTTGAATAAGGAAGTTATTCCCATTTTAAGTTTCTGCTGAAATTGATAAAAAGTATAGTTAGTTTCGAATGTTTTAAGTTTCAATGTTTTCTTATGAATGTTTTATTAATGGACTTTTAGTATTAGAGTCAACTCCATCCTTATTATTTGACTATCCAAGTTTATTGCTCGGGTTGCTTCCATTGACCTTTAATCTATGAACTTTAATTTGTGACTTCTTAGATTGTGACAAGTTGAGTTGTTTCCAGTTTAGTGAGAGCCTATTAACTAGCTTGTACTATTTTTAGATGAACTGTATGAAGTATAGTCTAGTGACTTATACTATATTATTATATTGTAGATTCCGGGTTCGTAAAGGAACCTTTTTGACTTGTGATTGAGATTGGTTGATTGTGGCTTGCTAATAAGGTAAGATTTCATACTAAGCTTGTACAGATTATTTCAGAAAGTATTTCATATTGATTTGTGATTTATATTGAGTTTGGAATCGTTTTTACGATGCTATTATGAAGCTTTTAATTGTTTTGACGATATTTATATCAAAATAATTTATGAGATTATTAAAAGGAGGAAGTTCCTCGTGAAACGAGTTTGAGATTATTAAAAGGAGGAAGTTCCTCGTGAGACAAGTTGAGATTATAAAAAGGAGGAAGTTCCTCATTGTTACCAAGTTTTAATTAAATTGTGGGGTTAGGTAAGCGGTATTCCTCGAGTATGGAAGTATGTTGAGTTAACAGTGTCTCAACAATTAATTTAGTAGTTGGGAGTATATTGATCAATACTCTTGCCATTCGTCTTCCTTCTTGATATGTTATCAAGTTAGGGGTATGCATACTAGGGACTTTGGTGTTTACCTTATCTAGTGAGCCTAGCTAGCTCATTGGATTTTTATTACTTCCTACTCATAGATTTCAAAGGAGTTATATTTGAAAGTTTTAGAATGGTTTAGAAAGAAAGTAAAGTGGATTTGAATTATTGAAGGTTGTCTATTATATTCAAGTTGAATGTTGTACAAGTGAAATAATTTTGTGGAATACTATGTATGTATTCCACCCGCACATGGATAGTTCAAAGTTGTTATTGGTATGAAATCTTGCTCGGCCTTTTGGGCGATATTACATGTCTTCAATGTGCGGGGGTTTGATGGTGACTAGCTCATATTAGGGTAAGAGCGTTGACTTCACCTAGATGAAGATTTATTAAAGTTAAGACTTCCGCCGCAATAGTTTAGAATTATGCTTTGTTTTTAGGAATGTATTAATTAATTACATTTCCTTTTAGTTGTAATAGTTAATAATGAATTTATGGTTTAGTAGTAGTACCTTTCGCCTTCATTGTTATCAAATGTTTAATAACCGCGGCATAACAGCTCTTGAATTATCCATATTTTGTACTATGATATGTTTTCTAAAGAAAATGGAAATTCAGGGTTGTTACAGTTGGTATCAGAGCCAACGGCTCGAGTATATGGCTAGAGCTTAGAGTTGAGCTTAGAGTAGTCTAGAGGATTAGCCACCAGTTTAGTGCCAAGGTGTAGGGCCTTAGGTTAGCCCTAGCGGTTAACCTTGAATTGTGGTCTAGGATTGAGACCTAGAGTTATGACCATCGTTTTAGAACCTATTGGGATCTCCAAATTCCTTTGTTTATTTTGAAATTATGTTTTTAGGAGAAAGTACCTCTCCCTACGTGGATTGTTCATCACCATTAAGACCACCAGCGGCCGGGGTGCGTGTTAATGATGAAGAATAATGTACGAAAGTTTTAATCATTGTTTTGATTGGAAGTTGGATCCATCCCTACATTGAGGTAGATTTTTGTGACTTAGTAGGGTGTGCCTAGAGTTGTAATCTTGAGGTTGTAACCTTAAGTAAGATTAAATAAATGAGGTATTAAAATTTGAAAAGCCGAGGTAAAATTGAGATATGGGAAGTAAGGGATTACAAGTGGTTGTTGTGTATGGTAGTTAGCGTAGATCCCTCTTATGTGGATGTTTGACTTGATAACGTCAATGAGTTTGGTAAATGTGGAACTAGTTGGGTTTTATGTTTGATTCAAGTTAAGTTGTGCTTGCTTCCATGTTTGGTATGATTGGCTAGTAAAGGCAAACCATTTCGAGTATATCTTTGTTTGGTTGTGATTTTAAGTTGGTGTATAGCCGAGAGTGTGCTATAAGTTCAAGTTTGAGTCGCATAATGCGAAATTTAGTTCCATTTGTTTACGGGAACTCTGGGGTGACATTCCGTCTTGATGCTAATTTTTATTGTCATCTATTTCATTTAAGTATCTAGCTTGTTGGTTTTTATGTTCGCATTAGGACGAACTATTATTGTGGATAAGGGTGAGCCTTATTTAATTCAAAGTGGCACTTTATTTTATTTTTTTGTTCTTGTGTGTGTTGTTGTGTTAGACCCACCCATCTTCCATACTTTGTTCATCTTTTGGCCTTGAGAATGTTTAGTGATTAGCTACTTGATTCTTGAATTGCAAACTGATTGAGTTACGTGATGGCATATACGAATTATAGTTGGTGTGAATTATTAATTGAACACCTTATAGGGAATGGTTTGGTTATGTCTTGGATATGCTAGTCTTGTTGACTAAGTGCTATGAATTGATTTATTAGTGTATGATTGTGCGTTGAGGCTATAACAAGAGTTGAAACTCAAGTTATTAGCTCTCTTGGTCATGCCTGTAGACCCTGTTATGTGAGTTTAAAGTAGTTTAGCGAGTCATGAGATGACTA
The DNA here is from genome assembly GCA_947648045.1 of Beta corolliflora. NCBI lineage: Eukaryota > Viridiplantae > Streptophyta > Magnoliopsida > Caryophyllales > Amaranthaceae > Beta > Beta corolliflora. Next base: position 125,575 of record CANSZD010004257.1, read on the forward strand.
TCTACTATAAGTTGACGTGTTCTATTGACTTTCATGGAGTATTCATAGTGTATAGCTAAAGGAAAAAAAAAATTAGTCCAAGTGGGTTGGTTTCTCGTAGCAAACCTGTGACTAGTCAAAGTTAGCTCATAACGTGTTAAGGGTCAACCGTTTGACCCTGTTAAAGTATTACCTGTTTATTATCTGTGTCAAGGAATCGGTGAGACCATTATAGAACAACTAGCAACTATCATGTACCTAGTAAGGCTGTGGAATGGTGACATATGCAAGGCATAATGTCAACTCGAGTCATGTCGATGGTGGGACGCGTAGTTCCCCGTTGTGTGATTTGTTTAGTAGTGATCAAGGTCTAATAACACTAAAATGGTTAGCGAGTCTAATGTAGACCGATTTAACAAAGAGAGTCTCTTCTCATTGAGTTTAATGTTAGGAGTATAAGTCAAGTAATATAAGTCTTTGGTTAAGGTCATTGCAAAGTTCTTGATTTGGGAGTCACTAACCTTAAATGACAAGTTACAAGTTCCTGTTTCTTGCACTTGTCTAATGAAATGATTGTAGTTGTGGAGTTATAGTTGTACCATGTTAATGGGTTGAGAACCTCGAGATAGCTTGGTTATAACAAGCTCTTCTTGGTGTCGCCCTTGGCCGTTAGACACCCACTTAAAGTTGAACAAGTCGTCGTTAATGACCTAGAGGCCATTAGGAATGGTTTAATGTGCGCAAACTCAATTTACTTAAGTGTTCGAAGAATGAGACTAATTAAGTTATTATAGTGGTCAAAGTGTGTAATTGATTAATTTGATTAAGTTTTAAGTGAGTAAGGGTTACGTGTATCATGTCGCAAGTCTATGACTAGTTGTTTGGGTCGAAACTAATGAATTTAATATAAACTAAGGAAGTATAGTGGACCATATATATTTCATGAACCTTGAGAAGTGAGTTTAAGTTAACTCTTGATTGCTATGTTTGGAGTGTTGAGTATCGGTAGGCAAGGGTAATACCACCATTATTGTTGATGGAGTCGTTGGTTTATGTGATTTACGTATCCATGCACGACTTGAAATTTTATTTCGTGAAACTATAGTGTGTGAACGGTTTATGATGTGTTATGAATGTGTGTTAGTTTTGAGACATGGTTCTAAAAAGGAGTTTTGCATAAAGTAAGCTTTAGTTTCATGTAAATAGAACATATCATTTTCTGTAGTACCTTAGTAGCTCGATTTGACCCTGTTTGGTCAACGAGTAAGTTACCCTACCAAAGACTATGTGAGATTATTCAATTTGTTTGAGTAGCATGTGAAAGTGATATAGAAACGTTTCAATTAAGGTTGTGGATTCATTCTCGAATAGATCTAGAAATGGTTTTTCTACAACGATGTGAGCGAATTTTGGAAAAGTTAAGAACACGTTTTGAAAAAGTTTTGAAAGGGGGCAAGTCTTCCACGGATTGTGAGCCTTGACGATCTCTAAATGGAGCTTTCTACCGTTTTTATAATGTGTTTTGAGTGTTACCAAGTAGTAGGAGATTTGGTGTTTAGTAAAGAATATTTGAAATCGTGATATGTGCTTAAAACTTGTCCTGGATTTCGATCGAAGTAAAGGGAATAGTTGGATGGCCGGCCCCATCGTGGAGGTTTCAAGTCCCCATGCCTCCCCCTTTGTCGGGACTATGAGTCAAACTAATGCCGAGTATAAACTCCACCTTTGTTGTCGGGATTATGTTCAACCCCATTGTCGGAGGTTCCAAGCCTCAATACCCTAGTATTGGAAATATATGCCTTATTATTTGGATTGATTGGATCCGGTCAAGAAATTGCTTTAAAGCAATATAGCTTAGCATGTTGTTACTTCGTGTCTAGAAGACTGTTGTCACAAGAAGAAAGATTGAGCAAAGTTTTTGCAAAACAAGAATTCTATAAAAAGGGTCATTTATTATTGGATTTCTAATAAAGAATCGTTTTGGAAGAAAAAAAATTGATTGTGCCCATATTCACGCGTAAGGTTATTTAAGTACTCTTTGGATGTAAATGTTTAGTGTGCTTTGATGTGATTTTCGTGGTGTCATTGATTACGTGATAGTCATAAACTCCAAAACACATGCTATGAATGTTTATGGGTTAAGACTTTGCCCAATGTTGATGCGACCATCAAAGTATTTTGTTTTGCCATTTGTGGTATGCCTTGGTGATTGTGAGTGTTATAATAACTTTAAGTTGAAGTTCTAGTTGTCGACTTGTGACTTGTTTTATGTTTTTTTAGGCGAGTACGGCCAACCATGTAATGGTGAGTCCATATTGTATGAGTCTTTACTTCTATTATTTTTTAGAAGAGAAATAGTACTCTTGATTTGGATTATTTGTTGCTCCGCGAAAGCGTTGAGTATTGGATTTGGAAATGCTTTTATGTATTGTGATTGTAACAGGTTTAGAACACATTTTCTCATTTCGAGTTGTCCATTTTACAAAGGAAACTCTACCGGATTTTCGAGAAAATCCTATGTTATTATTTAAAGCGCTTTTGAACCATAGTGTAGTTATGAATGGAATTCCACACTCTACGATATAGTCCAACGAGTGTGACGGTAGTGGTTCGGTTTAGCTCGACTTAGATTCTTTCCCGCCGTGTCTAAGCCTTAGTAAGGGAGTTGTTTCCCAAGTTTATCGGTCCATATGTGATCCTTAAAAGGATAATTGATTGTATTTGTAATGTATTCCATGTTTTTTTTAGTTACGACATCGTATTAGTAACTTTTCACATGGTGATAGTTGGAGTTCTCGTTGAGACTCTAGATCAATAGATCCGTAAGAACCGTAGGGTTGAGAAATGGATAGTAAAGGTTTTGTGGTCAAACCACAACACCCGAGGAACTACTCGTAAGACCGAGGATGTCACGTGTTTTATGTGTCCCCATCTCTTATTCATGTTATTGTTAGTTACGAGGGCGTAACTTCTTCTTTAGGGAGGTAGATTTCGAGCCAATTGTGTGTTTGGTGCTAAAAGTTGTTATGATTTCATATGTGATGTATACCTTAATGTCTAAAGTATACATAATTCGTGTATGACTAGAAATTTTATGGTAAACCTTGTAATATGTTGCATGTTTTACTTCTTATAGTATGAACATTTTAGTTGAAATGGTTGTATGTCTACAAGGGTGATCAAATCAATTGATCTATGAGGTGTTGGTTCTACTTGTTATGGTATGAATATATTAGTTGGAATGATTGTTTGGTTATAAAGGTGATCAATTAAATTGATCTATGAGAAAGTGAATTAGAAATGTTCTCCGAAATAATTTGGTTGTTGGAGATGTTATCAAGAGTGATAGTAGTTGGCTAACTCTATGTAGCTTAATGACTGTTTTAAAAAACAAGAGTATAAGTTTGATCATTTGAGTAATACTTTAAGTTTCGGGACGAAACTTATTTTAAGGGGTAGATTGTAACACCCCCGTATTTTTATATCTCTTAAGCAATTATTTATATTATTTTAGTTTATAAAAAAATTTAATATATTATTTTATTAAATATATTTATTTATTTATTTATTTATTTTTGTTTTCCACTTGACTTTATCTTAGAAAGGGTCAAAAACCTAATTCCTAAATTTCCTAGGTTAAACACCCTAAGTTACCTAACTGTTATAAGGAGAGATAAAAGTTAGGAAAACAAAACCAAAAGTCAAAAAATTAGAAG